>CM034151.1:298696560-299209267 GCA_019776745.2 Taxus chinensis
GGTATATTTATTTTTTAAAAGCAAGGATTATAGAAGATGGAGCGTAAGGAGGTTTTGAACCATGATCTCTGGGTAAATGGTACTTCATAGTGGTCCTTTAACCAATGTGTCATGTTTCATAACATTTATAAGGTGCCCTTGTTCTATTCCAGATTAAGTTGTTTGATGGATTGTGAGTTTTTTTTATTAAGGCTATTGGAAAGAAATTTGCGGTTCCCCCCTTCCTTCGCCCTCGTTTGGCGTTCTTTGCCGCCTGCTCCTCTTTTCCACCTGTTTTTGTTGCTCTCACCCACCCCCCTTGTCCCCCCCCCTGTCCTGTGTTTTTTCTTCCCTTCTTTTTTTTGGAGGACCCAAGAATGTATGAAAATTGTAAAATTCCACTTGATACTTTCTATTTATGGAGTTATGTTTTATCTCTTAAATGCTAGGTTTGATAACGATCCATTTTTAATGATTTTAAAGTTAAAATTTTGAGGGGTTTTGTGATGTAAAAATGCACATGATTACTGATCATATGGATATATAAAAATTAAATAACAATAATTTATAATGAAGGTAATTATGTTAATATAGAGTTTTGATGAGTTTTTGTGTATCTGAAAGTTTCATCATGTGGGAACTAAAACTCCCCTTTCTTCTCTCTAAGAAAATGGCCCATAGCTCAAAGAAAGAATAGAACACTCATAGAATGGATGGACCATTCTTCATGCTTCTTATGCTGCCTAAATTTATTGTATACTAAGGCTTGATCACTAAATTGTTCATATTCCTAAAATAATTCATACAAATAATTTGCAATAAAACCACAAGCTCATAAGTATGGAGTAGAGGAACAGAACATGATATATCTTTTATAAAAATATTTGGTAGTCCTTGCTTTTCTTCTTATTCGTAAATTTAAAGAAAAAGTTTGATCATACCACTTACTCTTTCATTTCAAGTGTTGAGTATTGCATTCAATCAAAAGGATTAACAATTTATGCCTATTAAATCATGTGATTGTGAAAATAGGATGGGTGCATGTTCTTGAGAAACCCTTTTCGTACATATGCCTCTCTCTTCCCCCTTCTAAGTTTCCCTAGGTATGAAACTTATTTTCTAGGATGATAATCCTTAGACCATCTTGACACTACTTTGCAGACTCTAATCATCCATCTACGATATATGGATGCAAACATTAAGGGCGAGTCTTCTCACCCTTGTCTCAATCTGTAAGGAGGCAGAGGAGTCGATCTGAGAACGATTCAGCCTATGTAGGGTGTGTGAAAACAATATGTTTTCAATCTCTCAACCGATTGATTTTAGAAATAATGATTTGTATTCACATTCATTTCTTGTTCTTGTGAAATATTTATGAGGTTTAACCTCATATTTTGGAAGAATCCAACCTAGATGAAATCGGGGATTGGATTGCACTATGGAAGTTGAATACAATGCTTTAATCATACTCAAAGGAACCTGGTAAGTAGTTGCCTATCCTTATAAAAGCATGGAGCATTGTAGTCCCATCTAAATGGTTGTATAAAATCAAATATAACTCTTATTGGTACGATTGATTACATTCAAATAGATATTAGTGGTGCTAGACATATTTCTAAAAAATTGGTTTGGATTATGTTTTGAAAAACCTTTCCTCTATTGCCAAACAATGAGAACTATTAGAATATTCTATCTTTAAGTTCTCAACATGTTTGGAGATTCACCAAATGGTGCTAATGGTTTTTTAAATATGACTTGAAAAGAAGGAATTATATGCATCAACCTACGGTTTTTTAAAAACCTGTAAAATACTTTACATATGTATAACCTTAAAATTTTGTATGGCCTTAACAGCTCCTATAGCCTGGTATGTTAGATAAATAATTTCTTTCATTCACAGCTTATTTTCTCTAACTATTTTTTTATAATAAAAAAATATTTTTAAGTATGAAAATGGTCATATTATCCTTTGGTCTTATATGTTTATGATACTTGATTCATTAGTATGATAAGAATAAAGTCTGTAAAATCAAGAAAATTTATGAAAACTTTGAAATGACTTATATTAGGACCTTACATATTTTCTAGAGGCATATATATGTCAAAATCACAAATTTATTGTTGCAATCACAAGAACATATGATTCTAAAAACCTATTAAAAAGTTAATAGATTGATTATAAGCCTCTCTCTACTCCTAGCTAAGTAGTGTTAAAATTAATCTCAAACATTCCTTTTGTAATTTACTCTTACGATTTATAGAACAAATGTTGGTTAGTTTAATTTGTTTAACTATCACTAGGCCTGTTTATCCTATGTTTTGGAATTAATTCCTAGATTCATGTATGATCCTTATGAGACATGGACAATGAAAACAGATTTAAAACATCTATGCAAAGGTACAATCAATTACGGTTTTGGTATTATCTTATGTTTAATGTTAATTATATTTAGTTCTGTTATTATGACCATGTTGGTGATATTGGGAATAGAAAATATACGCTTCTGGAGTGTTTCAGTTGGGTACAGTGGAAATTACTTGGAACAAAGAAGAAACCAATAGTATTTCTCTCTCTATTGAAGCATAGTCATAGAATGTACTAATGGAAAGGAACCAAAAGACCCTCATGTGGTTCGAATATTGTTGTGAGATCTTCAATTGAATTCAAAGGAAAACACTCTCAATTCTATTTGAAAAATAAATTTTATTCTCTTGCAAAACATCTATATACCATCAAAGAATCAAGCAATTAGATCCATATTAATTCTCGGGGAAAATTTGTTGTCGAGGTGATCATATGATTTTCAAGTTTTGTTCCATTGAAGAGAAGGTTGTAGAAATTTTTACAAAGCCCTTGGTTGCTCAAGTTCTGCAAATTCAATGCTATGTCAGGAATTTCCAAATACACTATTTCTTATTATCATGTTGGATTACATTGATCTTCACCGCCTCAATCATCTAAGAATAATGTTGTGTTGGGGGTGGTGGGTGGGGGCTATATGAACATGTGAATGAAATTGATCTTGAACCGCTGAATCATTAGTGTTGTGCCTTTCAAAGTTGGACTTAGGGGAAATAAGAAAATGAGCAGGTTACATGTTTTTTCCTCTTTCTGTGCACCTCATATTCTTAATAGATTTATTTTGTCAAAACCGGAAACTCCTCTATTTCTTTTTAAGTAAATTGTCCATGGATGTGGATTTTACTTGTAAGCCCATGAAGCTTAATATTGAGTTTATTAATTCCATATTCTTTATGTAATGTTTCATCCTTAAATCCGTTCCTTGAAAATATGTATGTTGTGTTTGTAGTGGCATTTTTTCTTTTTTTTTTTTTTTTATAGAATCTCCAGACCGTATGCTTTGAACTATAAAAATATTATTGTTGCTTCTAAACAGCATGTGGTCACTATTTTATTGTGTCTTGTTAATTTTGCATACACTGCAGTAGTCTACATACAACAGAGTTTAAAAACATTGGACATTGTTGTAGTGCCCATTGAACTGAAAAACCCTTAGAAACAGTGTTTTTTGGCATGATCTTCCTAAATCACTTGTTATTTTGGATTTAATTCCTCTTGTAACCAAAAAGGGTGACTTGGAATGTATTATTTGAAAAAATTTGGCATGCAAACAAATTTTACTTGTTTCCCCCCACTTACACTTAAGGAAGTTGTTTTGGATTCACATATTAAAGTGGAAATGCTTATTTTAAAAAACTTCCCCAAGTTGTTAAAGTGTATGGTCTTAGATCTTATATTTAAATATAATCATGTAGATGATAAAGTGGGTTGTCCCGCGCCAACTATGCGTGTGTTATGTTGTGGATCCTATCTCATGTGTGGAGTGGTGAATACATACACTAAAAGGATGTAAACTATCCACCCTTTTATATCAGGAACATGCTCTTCTTATATGATGTATTTTGGCACATAGTTTTTATGGGGTGTTTTTTTGCCAAGTTTGTTACCCACCGTATTGAAAAAAATATTAATAAATTTTCCCTTTTAAGGTTTTTTTTTTTATAGGTGAGACATATCATTGTAGGCGTGTGTGAATTCCAGAGAGTTTTTTGAGCATAGCTCCAATAGATCTAGGTATTATATTGAGAGAGAGGTGGCCTATAATAAAATATAAGAAAGTGATTCATTGTGGACGTAGCCCAAATTGGGTGAACCACATTAAATACTACCTCTATATTGTGTTCTTTTATTTTATACACTTTTATTTCAGATCTATAATATTTTTCTACATATTATTTTATGTAATTGCAATTTGTGTGGCATTGTTCTGCATATTTTATCCCTTATTTTCTAACACGTGGGTAAAAAAAATTCCATAAGTTACCAAAGGAAAATTTGATTAATATTATAATATTAATAATAAAATAGGTATTTTTTGTTAATAATAACAATGTGATAAAACCAAATATGAATAAGTCATGGGTAAAAATATATTACAACGAAAACAACACTAAATCACTTAAGTGAGCTACTTAAATATTTATATCCAATTTGGTCCCACAAATGGACCCATACCCCTTTAAAATTTAGTATCTTAAATTAGGATAAATCTACTCCTAACAGTTAATTTAAAGGTAAATATTAAGTCACAAAAAGTCCCAAATCAGGACTAAAGGAGAGACATTGGATCAAAGGCCCCTCCACCATAAGATATTAGGGATCTATTAATGCCCTAATTTCCTTATCGCCTGGCAAAAAATAACTTTTATTTCATTTACATTCTTATTTGGTTGAAATTTTTTTGTAGGTATGAGGGAGAGGAAGAGAGTTTTTATGGAGCTCAAAAAGGAAAGCATGGCCATTCCATCATTTTATTATTTCAATTTCATTAGAGCTCTATTTATGGTTGATATATTCAATTTTCTTGATTGCGGATCCACCATTCTTTCTACATAATTCTTATGAGGAAAAACCTAGTTTGTGGAAGGAAAAATTATCTCCTCTAGCACTGCCATGAGTTTCATTTTATTGTTGGAAATGTTCTCCAGGTTAAATCTCTTTAGAGGAGATGTAATTTTTTTCCTATCTATCATAAATATATATGTTTTCAAATAAGTTTTTGTTTGTAAACACACACACACACACACACACACACACACACACACACACACACACACACACACACACACACACACACACACAGAGGGATATAGAAAAGTGATCAGGCCAAGTGACATGGAGAAGAGATGTATTTTTTTCATAAGGGAACATAATGAGTGATATGGCCAAGTGATCGGGCCTAGAAGGGTTGTGTTAAGGCACCAAGGAGGGGTTGGATATGATACTGTGCCACAACCATGATAGTTATATGAAGGATGGCGGGAGAGCTAGGCCATATGCAACATCCATATCTAATGGAATAATGGCTGGGAGTTTGAACTATTCAGCTATCCAAAACTTTCCATACATAATATTTTATTTAAAATTTTAAACCAATACTATATATATATATATATATTAATGTAGATAGTCCAATATAATTACTATTTTTTTTTTCTTTCCTTTTATCAACTAAGTTATTGATATTTTAGGAATTAAGTTCATATGATTTTCATCCTTACAACTATATGATAAAAACATTTCATATATAATTATATATATCATATATATATATATATATATATATATATATATATATATATATATAAAGTTACCTTATTTTCTTGGTCAATGTATATCTATCTATGAATTCAATTATAAGACAACAAGAATTTTTAATAACACAAAATTACAATATTTTTGATTTCAGAGATTAAATAAATCCTTTTAGCAATATTTCTAGACACTAAACATGAATGAAGTGCTTTCATTTCAGAGATAAAACAAATCCATTTTCAGCAAGTTCTCTTGACACAAAACAATAAGATGACTCCATTTTAAGAGATAGAACAATAAAGGATTAATGTAAGAAAACGTTTTTTTTTGTTTTCTTCTTGTGAAAAGGAAGTAAATGAACAGTTCCATATTTATAAAAATTAAGGAAAACTTTCAAATTTAAGTTTTTTTATAACAACACATCCATTGCTTTCATCCTATCATATTATTTCAATCTCATTTTTAAAAAGGAAGTAAAGGAGTATGGAAAGCATTTACATCAATTTACATTTCTTTAATAAGATGGAACTTTCTTTCACAATTAAATTTTTAACTTTAAAAAAATCACTACATCCTTTAATAAGATATTTAAACACTCTTTCAAAATTCCACAATATATATATTTAAAAGCATACTCTCCTACATTAAACCATAACCATAACAAATAAATATTATACTTAAAATAAAAGTACAAAATCCCTCCACAAAGTGGAGGCAACATGAAATTTTTTAATAAATTTTCTTACTTGAAAACAACATTAAAAACTTACAAATTTCTTCATGTTCCTAAATTCAATCCATGTTCTAAATGCATCACAAACACTCCCAGAAAGCCAAAATAATAACTTGTTAGACCACCCAACTAATTTGCATCATTACATTCCTTAAAACGAAAAATAAGAACATGCTAGCCTCTTCCTAAGCCCATTGGAGAGAGGAAAAAATGTCTCTAACCAACAAATAGGATAAGGAAAACAAGAAAAATGTAAGGCTTCAAATTTCACAACATAGCCAAAATACCAAAAGTAGTCATAATACTTAGACAAGACCCATGCTTTTTATAATGGAGAAGAGGGGAAGAAGATATACCAATTTTTTCAAACCATAGTAGCCAAGAATCCCAAAAAAACCTCCAAATCTACTTATCTCTCCATTTTCATCCCCTTATCTCTCTATGCCCCTATCCTCTAGGGGATTTCAAACTTATAAGTTTCCTTAAGTGAAGATAGGAGGTGATTTCCAAGCCAAATAGAAATCAACTACTATAACAAACCAAATTTAGGGAGAAGCAGGAACCCATCAAGCTTGTCCATCAGGAATGAGGGTGAAAATTAAGTGGATTCCTCCATCTTCCCAATGCACTCTCAAATCCACTACCCTCAAGGGTGGATAGAGAAAACATTAAAAAAACACAATTACAATGTTTTCAAAAACAAAAAATTTCATCACGAAAGTAACACAATTCCATAATCATACGAATAGTCAATAGGTATAATATCCTACCTCACAAATTAATAGCACAATCTAAACCAAGATTTTCCTCAAATTCACTCTTCCTTCTCCAAATCTCCTAAAGAAAAAACCTTCAAAAAAATGAGCCAAAAGAACCCCAATCCCTTCCATACGAGGGATCATATAGAAGAGATCCAAAAACAAAAGAAAATGGGAGGGTGAAAAGTGTCACCTTCCACCAAGATTCAACCAAACAAAACTTCCCAAAATTGTAGCATAAAATCAAAAATAAGAAAATAAAATAAATCCAAGCACTCATGAAAATATCCATATTCCAAAATAAACCCAAAAACCAAGAACCATCATTAAGGGTGGTTGAAAGGGAGGAAAATTTGGAAAATGAGCTTAATTTTCCTTGAAAATATCCCAACCACCTCTAGGGGTAGGGCGTAGGATCTCTTTTCAAGTGAAATTTATCCCTTTCCTTGCATTTTACTCATGAATGCCACATTTTTCCCAAATTCGAGTTTCCAAGAGAGATGGTATTTAGGAGGGGTAGTTGGGCATACCTAATCTAAGATTAGGTGACCTAAATCCCCCATTAATAAAAGAAACAAACCATAAACCAAACTCACCAAATGAGATAAATATAGCACCAAATAACTAAATCAAACATTAAGAAAAAGGGATTAAAGTTAAAAATTTGAAAATACATCAAATGGGGTGTACACAACCATAGGAGTAAAGGAATAAGATAATACAAGCACATAGGAGTATAAATCCACATATAAACCAATGTCTAAACAAGTTGAACCAAATACAAAAAATATCGAAAGGAAAATTTGGCCCATAAAGGCCTAATGTGCTAGTTAGAGATATCCTTCTTGAATCCCATGTTTCTCACTGGCAATACCTATCACCTACACACATAATTCAAACATCATACACATCCAATACCAATAACTAAATGATACAATATCATACATGAACTATGATGATAATCCAATCAAGGTCAACATCTAGCTAAAACAAGAAATTCATACTATGATCAACCATCCAATATAGAAAGAAGAGATTTTGATAATGCATCCAATATGTATCAATAATAAAATCATTAGATCATAATATAAAAAAATAATGACATCATATCAATACCCATAACCAAGATCACTATCTGTTCACATTTCATGCCAAATGAATAACCTATCAAAAATGAGTTAACGTCCTAATGCTAATATATATCCATATCATAACAATATACACACAAAAAATGATCGTAACATAATAAAAATATCTCTGTTAGAATAATATAATGATTTAATAAGTGAGCATGATCCAAAATAGATACAAAAAATAATATTTCACTACATCCCACTCTCCTAGGAATTGACTTCCTTTGCGAAATCACTAAAAGTGGTAAGTATATCGGGCCCTCAAAGGTGTTGCATCTTCCCATGTAGATGTTGTCTCATCATATCTATCCAAATGAACCTTAACCTTGTACTAGTCTCACCCTCAAAGGGAAAATATCCTATGTTCCAGAATACCCATGATCTCTAATATCCACTGTCCTTCATCCTTCAAGGATGACCAATCCAAAACATGAGATGTGAGGTACATACTTCTAGAAAATTAAAATAGGGAACACATCATGGGCATGTGATAGGCATAGTGACAAAGATAATTAGTAAGAAACTTGACCAATAACCTTCAAAATCTAAAAAGGTCCAACAAAATGAGGGGATAGATTAGAGCCCTTTCCATAACTATTGGACTCTTGTGTGGATGCACTCTAAAAAATACCTTTTTATCCACTAGGAAGTGAAACTTAACCCTCTTCGCATCATCATACGTCTTTTGGATTGCATAATCTTGCTCCAAATGTTGTCTAATCAAGAAAACCTCCTCACCCACGTCCTGAAGGTAAGCCTTACCAAGAACAATCTTGTAATCTAACCTGCCCCCAACTCAAAGGTGTCCACGAGGTCTCACACATAAATCATGATAAGGAACCATGCCAATATAGATATGGAAAATTTTATTATAATAGAACTCTATAAGGTACAGATAGTGCTCCTACTTCTCAACTGATCTATGATGTACATCCTTAGTATATTATCAAGAACCTCATTCACCCTCTTTGTCTATCCATCTACTTATGGTGATACATAGATATGAAATTGATATGTGTGTCCAAAGAAGACTAAAAAGATGTCTAGAATTCTAAAGTATAGATGGGTGTCTCGATAACAAATGATCATCCTTGGAATCCCATACAATCTCACAACATCATTATGGAAAACATGTGCTATAAACGACAACATTATAAGTGACCTACATAGAACAAAAGTGAGAATTTTTTTAAAATTTTCCACCATCACCATGATGGCCTCATGATGATATGATAAAGTTAGTAGACCAACTATGAAATCCAAGGAAACGATGCCCCACTTCCATTCCAAAATATTATGAGGATAAATAAGAGCTTTAGGGTGAGAATTCTCAGCATTCACCCTCTACCACTCAAGAAAATGGGCTACAAAATCTGCAATGTTGCGATGCAACCCTTGCCAAAAGTACAACTATCTTAGTTCTATGTGCATATTCTTAACCTTATGATGAGTCATATAAGGAGACTGATGTTCCTCACAAATAACAAAACTATGCAAGTCCCCTACTCTAGGAATTTAAATTCACCTTTGATATCAAATAAGACCATGAGGATGTAAAGTGAAACAAACATATTTTCCCTCCAAGGTCCTCTATGACTCACTAGTCATCTGGTACCCTCATAGAATATGTCACTACGTATATGTTAAAGTATCTTATCTCAATGATCTGACTGAAAGGTAAAGGAAGAAGTCTCATGTCATTGTCTACTCAAAGCATATGTGATGGCATTATCCTTGCCTTTGATATACTGAATGTACTTATTTTAGTCACGAAGAAAATCCATCAAACTTCATTGTCGAGTGTTGAGATTAGGACGTGAAAATATGTGCTGCAAAATTAAATGATCTATCCTCAAAATAAAAATCCTACCCAAAAGGAAATACCTCTAAAGGAATAATGAATGTATTATTGTTGTAAGCTCAATATTATCAGTAGGGTAATTGAGATTGTAATCCCTAAGTTTCTAGGAGTCAAAAAAAATGACATGGTGCTCCTGTATGAGAACCTCCCCAAGTCCCTCTATCAAATCATTAGTGAAAACCACAAAATCAACCAACAGATCTAGGAATATAAGGATAGGTGTAGATGTCAAACTCACCTTGACTAAATGAAAATCCTATTCACACTTATATGATCAAAATAAACTCTTCCCAATTTCACTGAAGGGAAGAAATAATATTAGAAATCCTATAGAAGTCCTAAAAAAATTTAAAATAATAACTAGCTAACCCCATATAACTCCAAACATTTGTCACTGTGGTGGGGGATGTCCAATTTGTTGAACCTAGTTCTATTGGATATTTTCATTGATGTTACATGGAATTCATGGAAAAGGAGGAGTGAAATTTTAGGTAGGTTGGTGCCTTCTCAATGGTGTTTGATGGTCACAAAGTGGTCTCATGGTGGTTTCTTAATCATTCAAGATGGCTAAAAGGTGTTATAGGCTTAATCAATGTGGTTGGTTCCCGTTGGAGGTATGAATATGATTTTTATTCTTTTCTCAGGTGTCCCACATGTTAGAAATGGTGTTTCAAGTATGTGCAAGAACTTATAGGATGAGCAATACATCAAGTGTTGGAAGTTACCATTGAAACTAGCTCATTTAGCGTTGGTTCTAGTGCCTAATGAGGTGTATGAGCACAAATAAGGTAAATAAAATCTGATGTGAGAATGGTAGGGGCATAGGAACACTACCTAGTACATGAATGAACATCGATTAGGATTACTTTATCTCAGGTGGAGGCAAATTTTGATTTTTCACTAAAACTACCCTTGAGAACTAGCATTGGAAGCTCTGAAAAATGAGATTCACATTAACTGTACAAGATTATTTATGAGTAAACAAGCTATGTATCATGTAGAGCGGGGTTTTTTAGTGCTTTGGGTCAAGTTTGATCAATGTTTGAAGAATATTGTTCAAGTTATTCAAGTTTTACCAAAATCGAGTAAAGTGACAAAGAATAAAATAGTGACATGTCTTCTTATCACTCAAACATAATTGTCCATAAAATAAATCATAAAAGGAATTTTTTAAGAGTACTCCAAGACTGAACATTTGCAAAAAGTTTGAGGATAAATGGCTAAGGAACAAAAAAGTTCTATTTGTTTATTTATCACTATTCATTCTCTATCTAAACCTCCTTCCTAAAGCAATATGCAAGAAATGAAGTTTTTGGTCATCATTTCACTTGTGAAAGCTATGGAAAATTCTTATGATTTTAGAATAATCCTTCTAGGTCAAGATGGTTGTATTTTTTCTATCCAAGTATGATTGTATTCTATGAAGTTTCCTCTATTTTTGCAAGTTTTGTATATATAGTTCTTCTTTGAAGGATCCAAGGTGAACCACCAAGTGTGAAATCTTTTATTTTACTTCTGATCCATGATATCAAAGAGTTTCAAGATTTCTACTTCATCATTTAGTATGAAATTAGTCTTTATTTTTCTCTATCCAATTAAGAGGAGTCATTTCAATCTAGTCAATGAAGGGTTACAATGTGTTTGAAGGTTGTATATGTGTTTTGGTCTGAAATTTGAGATGATAAATGGTTGTGAAAAACTTATACAAGTCAAAAATGAACTATTGGAGATCCTAATATATTGGGTGAAGTATGTAAAATACTACTTTGCATTTCTCCTAAACTACATTGTATAGTTCTTTTCAAGAAGAATAATTAATGGGTTATGCTTGCAAATTTCCCTCTATAAACCCTGCATTCAAATTTGTGGAGGTATGTACATGCTCCTTTTAAATTATCCCTTTCATAGATGTTAATATGAGTGAATTAATGTTACCTAGAAGTGTACAAACCCAAACTATATTGCTGTGATTTTAGAAACAATGAACTTAGACCCAAAAATGCCTACTTCTCATGTCAAAATTGCTTCAGTTGGTGATCGAAATTAGTGTTGTAAGGTTTCTAAAAAAATAATTTTCTCAAAATTTTCTCTAGGTGCAAATGGATAGAAGTTTTCATTGGCAGGCCATCTCTATCTTGAAGACTGATTTCAGTCATTTGTGAAAGTCAAGAAACATTGTGATTCTATCTTAAGTCATCAAGTGCTCCTTTCAACAACTGCATGAGAAATATTGAAAGTGTTAAGAAAACATCTGATGAAGGTGTTACTCACTTGTCTTGGTACAAAAAGGAATAAGAATGTGTTGAAAGCTTCAAAATAAATGACTAGGGTTTGTTTCTAGAAACCCTAACTGTGTAAACATTTAAAGATCAAGCTAAGTTGTTCTAGTGAGTATTATAACCAGTAAAAACCTTGGTCTAGGAGGTATGAAAATGTATTCTTCTCTCTTAAAATTCCTTTATAGTAATGATTGAATGAGATTGTATGTGAAAGAAACCAAACCCTTTAATGTTACAAATCTAAGTTGGAAAAATAGTGTATGATCTGTTTAAGTGCATGTTTCATTAACAATGGTTGTGGTTGATATAAACAATCTCTCCAAGAAGTGAAATAAGTCAAACTCCTGCTCCTTATGCCTTAGCTATCTATTTCTTCCCGTGTTTAAAAATTTTCAAACTAGCGAGCTCTTAATTGTTGAAGAGGAGATATGATTAATGCTCTGTACCCTATTGTGATGGTGACCAAGCTCATAGTGGTGATGAAATCCTTCATATGTATCTAATTCACTAGTATGAATGCTTGAGTTGAACTCACGAGTCCCTACACTCTATTTGTTCAAGTTATAATGCATACATAGACTAAAGTGGTATTGTTAACCATTTAAACTACCCAAAAGAAGGATATATGTCAGACTAATGTTTTTTAAAAAAATCCTCACACAGTTAATTTTTCTAAGGACGAGAACCCAAAAAAAGGATGAGCTTAAGGCCAAGGTCGAGAAACTCACTACACTCTTGCATAGAGTAACCCATCCCACTCCATCCACTGACATCTCAACTACTACAAATATGAAAATTTCATCTACAATCAATGATATTTCTTATCATCATCTCGAGAAGCAGGGCCAGAAAGGGAGATCAGTGAGTGGATGGATAGAAAGAATCTCGTAGGAAGCCAACCCTTTGATCAAGGAAGCTGTTGAGATTTATAATGATTTGTAGGTTACAAAAAACACCATTGCTAAGATGGATGAATCCTTCTCTGAGGATAATAATAATTTAAATTTAACTTTGGAAACATGGAGTGACATTAGAGAGGAAGATTCTGACTTGCTTCTTTAGGAAGAGGTGATTGATGATGCCTCTAAATTGTTTAAATATCAAAAGGCTATGGAATTTCGATGTCAGGTATTACAAGATATTATTTAGAAATTGGAGGAGAAGTGAGTGGATATTACAGATGCCCTTAATGATATCTCAGAGGAGTTTGATAATGCCAACTACAAGTTCTTCAATAAAAATATAGATGCTCTTCCTAAGGACCAGATTAAGGAAAATTTCAAAGATTTGGTGAAGCAGGATGATGACGTCAAGAATAATTTCAATAGTGAATCCATTGACCGACTAGTGTTATGTCAAAATTTCATAGGGAGACTAAATAAAGTCACAAATAAACTTTGAAGCTTTCTAGCAAGAATCACAAAAGAGATCAAGACAACAGACGTAGTGAATCACCATGCATGTGGACCTGGGATGAAGAAACGCATGGTGTTATCAAGAACTTCTTTGAGTATAGACATTGAATGGATTTATGGGAGGAAGGACAACAAAAAATTAAAAAGAAAGGAGATGCAGATTAATTAGGACAAAGTTGGGCAGCCATGAAAGGATAGGTTCAAGCTCTAGAATCAGTCAAAGTTACAGGGTTGACTTGGTCAAATTTTGCAACAAATTTGCTATTTTTATGGGATCCTATTCCTTATATTAATGCCATTACTATTTTTAGTTAAATGTTCGTTAAATTCCCAGCTGTAATGGCTCATCCTAGGAACTTATAAATAGTGGAATGATTCCATTATTTGGGGGATACATATTTTTATAGATTTTTAGTGAAGTGGCTTTTCAATCTTGGAAGAGTGCTTTTAGAGATTTGCTGAAACCTTTTAATTATATTCAGAATTTCCTTACACTTGAAGATTTGTTTTATTGTGTTGAATGATTAGTCATTGTATGCTTTGTGAATGTGATTCCTTAACATTATTGATTAATTTACCTTTATTTCAGATTATCTGTTTCATATTGTGAAATTAATAGTGTGGTTACCTTTCATAAGTTGAGAGAAACTATTTTCATTTTGTTTTTTGAAAGTTACATTATTATTATCACTTAAGTGCATACCTAACATGTGCCTGTGGTTATCCTCTTGATAAATTATCTGTGTATCAAATCAACGCTGATCTTTCTATTGTGTATATTTAAAGTTTAGAGAAGGAACACATGCTTCCAGTCTGTGGTTTTTTGTACCCTTTCCAAGTTGCTATAGGTGAAGGTGGTCAATGATGCAAGCATCCTACCCACATTAACCCTTCTGGAAGTTGAATATCCGTTTTCTTGGTGCATCGCCACTTCTAGCGTAGATTTTATTTCCTTGCATTCTCTCTCCCTAATCCCATGAAATATTAGTATAGGTCTAGTTAGCCATATTTCTTACATCAAAATTAGTGTTGTTTTTAGTTTAGGAAGAGGAAGTCGGCCTTCTCTAGAGGTTCACCTCAAGCACAATTCCCACATCTTGAGAGGTGATCCCATGTGTCCCAATCACACTGAATGTCGTGATTAATTCTCGGGACATTTGGGGGGTGCAGTGATTTGGAAACAACAAGTAAATTTGAAGAATAAATGATGAAGAAGGATGCAGGTTTAAGGTTTGCTAAGGAGTTGAGAAGTTTTTTGTAAAATTATATTAGAACGATTACACTTGTAAGAGCTTATTGTAAGCTATAATACACACCTTATTTGGTGAAGCATATGACAGGGTAGAAAAAATGTTATAAATCAGAGAATGAATTCAGAATAGAGGCATGTCAGTTAAGGAAAGTTTTTATAGGAATATTAAAAGACTCCATGTGCCAATGTTGGGCTTCAAATCATCTTGATTATACCTAAAGATTTTAATAATTTGCCATATTTATCTCATATACAATCATGAATACTATAGAAAGTTTCATTTGAAGTCCTTTTACCTTTATTGCTCGAGTTAGCTAGTGAGAAAAGTGAAGAGTCTAAGGATGTGGATTTTAAAAGAAAATTATAGAAGTGTGTCTTGTATACAAAATACTAAGTTTTCAACTTGTAAATATTGTTGTTGTTTATGAGAGTTGAGTGCAAGACTAATGCAGTAAGAAGAGTGCAAATGTGTTTAAACTATGGAAAATTAGGAGATGATGCAAAATATTATATATGCAAATTTAGGATCACAATTTGTTGGTTTAGGAACTAAGTCAAGGTCTGTGATCGAAATTGTTCAAAATTATGAGTTGAAGCTTAGTAAGATTGGAAAGAATATGCTTTCATATAAGTTTTAGCATGCAAATAGTCAAGTAGGTGCTTGAATTTTAAATTTGGTGCTTCATGTTGAGTTGTTTCTTAACAAATTTGTAACCTTTATAAGTATAGTGCATAAATTTAATGGGTTTTCTCCCATCTTAGGTTTCACATTTAAAATTTTTACTCTCTATGTGGTGTGCCTATTGATTTCACATGAATTTTGTTGTTGCAATCTCATATTAAGGTTAAATAATCTTATTGGTGTTGAATTGTACTTTAAAGTTTGAATTGACATTAATTCACTGCCCTCTCAGTGTCCTAATTTCTAACACAATCAAGGATAACTCTAATATTCAAGGGATCTATAGATATACTATCACCAATAATGATGTGACACAAATATTGAATCTCATTCTGGAATAAAGAACATTTCTCTAAGTTCCCAATAATCTTGTGTTCCCTCAAAACCTATAATACCTACCTTAAATTATCCTAATGTTCCTCCATTGAGCATGTATAAATCAAAATATCATATAGGAACATAATGAAAATTTGATCCAAAAATTTCCTCATAACCCAATTGATGTGGCTCATAAACTATGTTAGAGCATTAGTCAAACTAAAGGGAACCACCATGAACTCATAGTGCCCATAACAAGTTCAATTTTATTTTATTTTTGATGTTCACCTTTTCAATACAAAGTTGATGGTATCCAAAATTTAGATAAATCTTAGAGAACATGTTGGCTCCCCACATCTGATAAAACAAGTCATCTATCCGAGGAAGAGGATAATAGTTCTTCACCGTTACCTTGTTTAATTGTCTAAAATTGACACAGAGATGAAAATATAAATCCTTATTCTTCACAAATATCACTGGTGTTCCCTAACGAGACACACTTGGTCAGATGATGAATTTATCTAAAAAATCCTTTAACTAAATCTTGAGGTCATGGAGCTCACAAGTAATCATCTTGTAAGGTACTCGAGAAATGGGAGAAAAATATAGTATAAGGTAAATCATGAAGTCCACTTTTCTACATGGTGGCATACTAGGAAATACATCAACACGATCTCTCAAAATAGGGTACTCATCAAGTGGTGAGATCGTTTGATTATCCTCAGACCTAAAACTAATTGTGATAGCAAACATGTGAAAATTCTTGCGTATGCTCTGCTTGAGCTACATGGTAGAGATCAAACTCAAGGAAACTGGCCCTTAAACTATGGAAATCATTGTAGAACTACGCAGGTCATTAAAAAACTTGATAATATTTTTTCAAAAATCAACCTTGGTCTAATAATAATCAAGCCAATCCATACCAAAAACAACCTTATAAGATCCAAAAGGTAAAATAAAAAGGTCTATAGTAGTGGGAAACATACTTAGATCAAGGATACAACTCTCAACATAGGTATCTATGATGAGATTATAAGGAATGGAAAACTCTACCAAGCATCTATTATACTATCTAGAGGCCATCAAACCACAAATATCTAATAAATATGGTGATATGAAAGAATCAAGAGCACTAGAATCAAATAAAATGGTAACTGATGTACCTATGATCATACTTGTAGTCTCGATAAGTATGGCTTGGTGCACAACCTAAAAGTTATCCACTAAGGTGTAGACATGATGATTACACTGTACCTCCCCTAATATCTAATCTAAAATAGGATCCTTTTTTCCTATCACAAAAAGAGTGTCTATGTGGACAGAAATGAGCATAATAGTCACGAGCTCCAAAAAAACATATGATTTTATCTCTGTATGTGGGAGTTCCTCCTGTACTCTAATGAAATAACCCTACTGGTCTTACCTTTTTGGAATACTATGAATGAGATAGAAAAGGATGTTAGCTAGCTAGCTAACAATCTATACCTAGAATATGAATTCCTTAGCCCGTACTTCTCTGATTGTCCTTTGTTGGCATAGACCTCTGATGCTACTGTGGGAGTGGAGTGTTGGCCATTATATCTAGGTGTTTTCATTAATGTCAAATAAATTGATATAAAAATATGTGTAGAGGTCATATGTGTCCTCATGAGGTGAAAACCAAGGTCAAAGTCTGAAGGTTTATTGGTAGTGTTATGTTTTAGTCTTCTTTGAGATCCTGAAGCATGATAGAGAGTGTATAGTAATAGTATGATTCATCCTAAGTTTTTTGAAGGATATTATGGGTTAAATAAAAGTAAAATATGTGTTTTAAAGGTGTTTAAGAGTCTACATGAGGTCTCCATGGTCATTTCATGTTTTTTCATGGGTTGTACCAGTCTTTCTAGGCCTATTCCTAGTCCTAGAACATGCAGAATGAATTGGAGGTATGTGTTTTAGAGAAATGAATTCATGATTAAGAAATAGATTTGTATGGTGACACTATATATGAAGTGTACAAGGTAAATTAGGTATGTTATTAGATTTTTAGTAATGTTTCATTGTCATTGGGAAGCACGAAGATGAAGAAAAGGTAGGATAACCTATGTATGTCACTATGGATAGAGAGTTTTAGACATATTTGAGCTATATAGAGATTTATTTCAATTATAGGATGTTGTCACTATGCTTCATGAAAATTTTGAGGTCAAATGTATGAAGAAATTTAAAGATATGAATTGTTTAGTAAAATCAGGTTTTGAAGAAGGAAAAACTAGCTAGAATTGGCAACTTCAGATGCTCATTGTGAACTATGTGCTTTTCATGGGACCCAGAGGTTTTGGGGGATGTTTATACACTAAAGTAATATTTGTTTTCAAAAATAATAAGGAGGTTCAATTGTCAGGTTTGTATGAACAATATTTAATAAGATAAGTTTTTATGAAACCCTATCAAAACCCTCCTCCTATAGTGACTTGAGAAAAGTGAGTTGTTTGGTCCCCATAATGTATTAGATTGCAAAAGTGATGCATCAAGGTTGAAGAGGATTTATATAGAATAATTTTTGTGGTGTTTTAGTGTTCTATTTGTTTTGGGAAGAGAGATAAAAAACCCTAGTTTAGTGGTTATTTAGATTTTAAGAGTCGAGATGGAAGCTTCAAGATTTTGGCCTTAAGGGCTAAAATGCTACTCTTGTGTTATGAAGTGAGTTTTATGAAATTACTTGATAGATATGAGGTTTTTTTCATGTAAATCATGTATTAGCCTGATATGATGTGTTGAATCTCCTATTTTTATGTGGTGAAGTGGTTTTTAGTTTAAGACCCATTGGCTTGGAAAGCCCTAGTTGGCTTGGTTAAGAAGGTGATTGAAATATGTGTGTTGGGTGATATTTCTCCACATGAGATATGCATGCTAGTTCTTATACATGTTGGTAAAATTTTAATTGGTGTTTTAAAGGTGGTTGATGAGCTTAGACATTGATTTTAAGATATTTTTCCATGTTTCTCTCAACACTGGTTCTTGAGTCGTTAAAGCTTGAATGAGAAGTCTTGGAGATTGGCTTGGTTGAAGGCATTCCACTATGAGTTGGAAATAAATTTAATATGTTATGGAAATTATATTTATATTAATTTACTATGATATATGTTTTTTTTCTTGATGATTTTATTTCGTAGGTGGACCATCTCAATTTAGAAGACCTAATTTTGATGTTTTGAATCCAATTTGGGGCAGTTGCAGAGTTTGAGTTGTTTGGAGGTCTTCCACTTGGATTTGAATGAAAACGTGAGTTGTTATCAAAGGTAGACTCAAATATATTTCCAATGGTATATTACTTGAGTCATGATGATGATATTTTCTATGTCAATTTGGTCACTCTTCAAGAAATAAATTCTGAGCATTGAAGACCTAATATGGTTTGTTTGCTCCTTAGAGTGTTTCATGGAGGATATGGATGTTTTGGTTATTATTATAAATTTTTGTGATTTTTATATGTATGAAATTTTTGTATCTTCTTGATGCATGATTTTTTTTTTGATGATGTTGGTGATCATGATCCATTCACCAGTGCTTGGAGAGTACATTTTGAGTATGTTTGAGCTTCTTGGTGCTTGATGATGATGTCTTGACCCATGCTGACACTTTTATTCATTTTTAGATATTTTATATGATGTTATTATTATATTTTTGAGTTGGAGAGACTGATATAATTATTCATTCTTGACCCATGAGGTTTTATCATCTTGAGTTATGTATATAAGCATGTTAAATGAGTCATTTGTGATTAGTTGTGCATGGGGCGAAAATGTGAATTGTAAAAGAGTGAAGAAGAGTATTAAGGGTTGAAGAAAATAGATAATAAGAGATGTGAGGAACTGAAGAAGATTCAAGACCAAATATATAAGGAATATTTATACATTAAACCCATGAAGAAGATAGATTGAGCGAGTTAGAGAAGACCTTGTTTGGATGGGGGTTTGGTGAGTTTGAAGAAGTGTGAGCTGAACCTGGATCAATATCATTTGTTTGAGCATAATTTTATCAGTGATCATTCATTTCCAGGTGGATGATTTGGTGCTTGATCACCTTAGGGGTTGTATCCTCTTTATAGGGTTGGTGCTTTACTAAACTAGGGGTTGGTGCTACTTGTGGGTTTGGTGCCTGACTATATCAAGGGGTTGGTGCTCCTTGTTTGTTGCTTCAATAAAAAAAATTTGAGTAATATAAGTAAATGTTTCAATGATATATCTTTCCCTTTATGTTTTTCCACTTACATATGGTATTTTTGTGTCGTATATCTTTTTTCATGTTCATATGATTGAGTGTCGCACATATTAATAAGCTAAGATGATTATGTATAATGAATAGAAAAATTAAATGATGAATGGATGGTTTGGTAAATGAAGTAGAAAATATTTGATGACCAATTCACCACCCCCTCTCAGTTACTGTGATTCAAATTTTTTTTATCAGAGTTGTTCCTCATGAAGAAAGTTTGACAACTTGAAGGAGATCCTCTTGAAGCATAAGCAATGGGTAAATATTTAAATATTAATTCTTTTTAAAGGAATAAGTATAAAGTTGCAGATTACTTGATTCATAGTCTATAATATAAGATCATATGCATCGAGTGAAGGTAATGTCAAGCTATCAAAAATCTATAATCTCAAGTTAAAAGCATGTCACATGCCTTGAAGGGCAAAGAAGAAGCTAGTTTCAGGTGTAAAGAAAGACCTCGATATTTTGAATATGATTTAGAAGGTGCATCAAATAGATTGAAAATGTATGAAAGATTGTGTTGGTGCCCATTTTAATCGTCTGTTATATTGTCATCTTTCCCCTTTGTTCTATGTGCTCTAAAAAAAATTTCTTTAAATTTGGTGATCTGTAAACTTTCTTACTCTAGATTGAATGCCTTAAAGTGCTCACAACTTATTATTTTCCCCCAATATGAAAGAAAAAATACATGCATGCCCTGTTTTGTACCCTAAATATCCAAATCTACGGGCCTCTTTCATTTTTTCCGCTTTTCTAGGCCTTTGGGGCTCATGGTTGTTTGTTTTATGCTTTTTTTCCCTCAAAATAGCTATCCCCATGGTCAAAAATTTCCTTGAAACCTTTCCCATTTGTTTTTTTGACCAAAAAATTATTCACCCACGAAGAAAAAATCAAATTCGGGCATCTCTCGCAAATTCTGTGTTTTTTTACGGTTATACGGGTGTCATTTACCTGTCAAAATTAATCTCAAATGATGTCTCCTACGTGGCCACTTGTGGTTGGACAAGAATCGACGGGTTTCTTATAAAAACTTAATGTTTTTTGGTTTTGGAAAATTTCACAAATTTTTCCCGCAACTCTGCAAGTCCCCGAGGAGGACACATGTCGTGTTCTTATTCAAAGGCGAGATAGAAGGCTGGCAGGGTAGTTAGAAGTTTTTTTCTTTTTAGAAAAAAGGAAAAAAGGTGAGGAAAGGATCATGGGTCCACAATGAACCATGGGGGGACACATGGCAGGCAGGGAGAAAGGTAGATTAGTTTGAAAAATATCACCCTTTGGTGAAAAGGTATTATAAACCAAAATAGGCTCACGCGTCCACTAGGCCAATCAGGGGTGGACACATGGCAGGGTGGGATCAGAGGGGAGTGTGAACATTTTTTACCTTTTTTGGTGAAAGGGATGAAATTTTTGAAAGGGGCCACAGGTCCACCAAGTATAGCGGGGAGACACGTGGCGGGAAGAGTGAGTCAATGGGTCGCTGGAGGAAAAAGGGAAATTTTTCCCTTTTGCTAAAAAAGACTTAGAATGAGAATTTAAGGCATGGCTCCATGAAAAATCAGAAGGAGACATGTGGTAGGGAAGAAATCAGAGGTGCAGGCCCTCGGGGAAAAAATTGAAAAATTTCCAAAATTCCAAAAAGGGTGGAAATGTGTAGAATTGAACCGCGACTTCAATGGCGTCCACCATATGCTACGTGTCAGCTCCAAATTTCAAGGGTAGAGGGGCGGAGAAAAAATTCAAAATTTTACATTTTTCCAAAGATGTTAAAAATTCAAAAAAATATCCCAAATCCATTCCCAATCGTGTTTTGATACATGGAGGGCTCAGATTGAAGGATAAAGGGCAAATCAACAGTAATTGTGCATTTTTCATTTTGGATGCCATTTTGGCTCCAGGAAGTATGGAAATGTGAATTTTGCATCAATGTTTATCAATTTTTTGCCAAATTCATGTCATTTTTGCATACAAATTGGTTTCAAGGATCAATTTGTAGATTTGAGGTGTTTTTGAAGTGATTTTTGCCCCAGCCCATCCAAAACATGAAATATCAAATCAAGAAGTTGCTGAATCAAATTTTGGAGGGATAAGGATGAAATGATGAAATGAAAGGGATCTGGATGCTTTGAAGATGAAAAATGTGCATCCAAAGTGGATAATGATGAAGATTTTGTAATGATTCACCTTTTCTGAAACACCTAGCAAGTTTTGTTGCAAATTTTTTTAATGTCCCTATCAACGAATCATGTTGGAATTTTGTATCAAACTTGATGCTGGGCATAATATTTTCTTGGGAAAGAAGGATAAAATGTAATAGAATGTTAGATAATGTATATTTTTTGACATGCAAAAGGTCAGAGAAACTTAGAATTTCACGGGAAAATCTGGGAAGAATCCCATTCTCTGAGAAAATACCTAAGAACCATTTCTAATTCCTTTTTGCATCAGATTTGTTTTATGTTGAGTTTTTTTTAGTTGTAAATCCATCAACAAGCTCTGATATTGTTCTTATAACATTCCCCTACTGATAATTTCGTCATTTTGGATTATTTTGTGTTTTCTCTTGAAAACATTTGCATGCACTTATGTTTCAGAATGTTTTCAATTTGTGTTTCTTGCTCCTGTTGCAGTCTTGTGTTTAAAATATATCTTGATCATACATGGTCTCATTTCTTGTTGATAGTTTAGTGGCATTTATAATCTCACATTCAGAAGATCTTTCATCTGATAAAGAGATAAACAGATTTAAAATCACTTCACCTTCCTTGAATTTAGAGATTGTTTTTAAACCTTTGGGTGCACCTTATGACATGATAAAATAAAGGTTTTTGGATGCTCTGTTGGTTCATCTGCTTCAAGATTTTATGGAAGGTTGTCAAAGATTGTGTGGAAGAGTGTAGATCTAGGCTTCCATTTATTATACATATCCTAGTTAATGGAGTACATTAACCCTTTTGAAGCATTATGTTGTTTAGGTCTTATAAATTTCTTGCAAAGGTCCTCAAAGAATTTGGCAAATTCTAGTTAGTCTTGTCTAAAAATCTCTGACCAAAACATTCATTCAAAATAACTAATCCTACCCCATTCTACCCCTGCATTACATTGTGTGTCAACAAAAAAATATATTCCATCTACAAAAATGAACAAAGCAAATTAGGATCATACAATGTCTTCATTAACCCTTTCCTTGCATTGAAAATATCTCCGTAATCTAGACGTGACAACTTGTGAAAGTCATATTTGGAGTGTTGATCATATTTTCCCAAGGCCATATTCATACTATTTACACAAATTGAGGGATATATTCATCTCCTTCACCATTTGAGGGTTAAAAAATAGGTCCTCTTACCTTGGTTGAAAGGCACAACCTAAAATAGTTAGGACAAGATCAAGTCCTATTTGAGTGCTATCCATCTCTCCACAAATTTGAGTGCCAGTTAGATCACATCCCTGACTACAAAATGACACACATCATGATCTATCTGACTTCAAGCTTTATGCCATATCTCTGATGCTACTTAAACTTAAAAGGATAAGAAATTTGGGTACCAACACTTTCTTGGCGTCGTTACCAGGGACATTATTCAGTATTTCAGTATTTCAAATCCTTGGTAATAATTCTTATGTGATTTATGTGCAATTAAAAATCTGAGTATCATCTTTTGATCATATTTATAAGGTTGGAATGAAGAGTAGAGTTCTAAGTTTGATATTTTATTAGTTCAATCCGATCCATGTGCACACATATTTGAGATATTTGAATGTATTTCAAACCCTGGTAATGTCCATTGCAAATTCTGTATGCTAATACATTGTTGAAGCATCATTTTATGATCATATTTGTAAGGATTAGGTGAAGATATAAGTTTTTCTTGAAATTTTATCAGTTTCCAGTTGTTTCACTTCATTTGCATTTGTGATTGATAAATTAAAAGAAAGGAAGGTTTGATCTATAAATTTTTTCAACATTTTCAGTATTGTTAGATATTTGATAGAGTATTGTAATGCATTTGCACAACTAAGGTGAAAATCCTTAGTGGTGACTCTATGTTGTTTTGATATTGATAAATACCAGTGTCTTACCCTTTCTGTCATTTACTTTGGTGTTGTTAACCTCTACAAAACTAGAAGGAAGAAGATCTCTTTTTCGTTAGAGACTCTACTAAGAAGTTGTTTTCAGATTCAAGGAACTTAGAGTTTGGAAAGTTGTTAACGGTCAGACATCAAGCAAAGATATATCCATTGGTGAGAGATATCAGCCTTTGGTAGAGGATTATCATTCTTCTTCCAGTGATTCAGATTCAAGAAATCTTCTCATAAACTTGTTTGCCTCATCTAGTGAAGGTCCTTCTGTTGTACCTGGTAAGTTCCTTCTTCACACTGCACCTCTATGTTTCAATTCAAATAGAACTTTCCAAGAAAATTAGCACTTAGAGAATACTAATCTTGTGAACCACATTCTTGAGCCCCAAAGACCTTGCACTCCTCATCAGCTTGTGTCACACCCAAGATCACCTCCACCAAACAATATGGCTCAGCCTAGACCTCCATTTGTTGTTAAAACCTTTGGTCCTATAGAATTTAGAGGAATGGATGGCTTCCCAAATGCTGTCCCACAAGATGTTAGAAATAGGTTGCCAAAGTTCCAAGGTAACAATGCTATAACTGGTGATCAACATCTCAAACTTATTGTTAACATGATGGAGGATTTTGAAATAGAGTTTGAAGATGTGTATATTAAATTGTTCATTCATACACTAGAAGAGGATGCAAGGGATTGGTACAAGGATCTACCTAATAATTATATCGATTCATGGACTAAGATGAAAAATGCATTTAGGTTCCAATATGGTGACAAGACTGATCCTATATTTATCTTGTCTGAATTTGAAAATATCAAGAAGAACCCCAATGAATCGGTTCATGACTTCAACACAAGTTTTAACAAAAGTTTGAGAAGGCTTCCAGTTAATTTGAGGCCTTGTGATGAGTCTTGTTTAATCAAATATGTAGATGCATTTGATAAAAAGGCAGCCTACTACTTAAGAGACACAAACCCTACTAATCTAAGACAAGCTTTCACAATGGCACTTCAAATTGAGAACAATATCAAAGCAATTGGGAAACCTCTCAAGAGAGATGGTGTAAAGTTGATAAACCCTAAAAAACCTCAAGCTAGTAAGGGTGCTGATTTGGAGGAGGTTGTGAAAACTTTGGCAGGGGATATCAAAGAGATTTCCTACAATTTGGCAAGGGCTGAGAAAGGAATTGGGAAAACTTCACAAGGTTAGCTAATAGCACAAAACCATGAAAATTTTTCCAATCATCCTAGACATGATCAGAGGGAAGATGATAGAGGGAAAGGACCCATGGGGTCTGCAAATAAACATCCTCAAGCATGTGAAGGAAGAGTGTTACCTGATCCCTTAATTGATAGGGTTGCTGATATTGAGGAAGTTGCTAATATTGATTGGTGTGATAGGTTTTTTTTACCCCATCCTCCATGTGAAGTGGACCAAGCAAGATGGTGAAGCTAATAATGATGATGGTACTGATGATGATATTTTCATGGTGGGATGTTCTTTGAGATCACAAGGAGGAGCAACATATACTAAAGTGATAAGTGCAAGGACAGTCTGCAACCTTTTAGAGACTTGCATTAAATGGGTAATAAGTTTTTCTTCCCCCTCATACTCTTGAAGTTGATGTAGTGCAAGCTTTTGAAATTCCTAACAATGACTTTAAATAATTAAGAGCTTTGATGATTAAGAAGTATGATGGCGGTATTCCTTCAGAGGAAGATAGAAAATTGTTGATGAATGTTGTTGTAGCTCAAGAGAAAGATTACAACACTAGAAGCAAAGTTGTTAAAGGAGTTGGGCCTCAAGACAAACCTAAATCACCATTACTCACAAGCATTCCAAAATAAGCTCCTAGGAGAGAAACATTTTCCAAAAGCTCTGCTGTCCCAAGACAAAAATCTATAGTCCCTCCTCATGCCCCAAGCTGTCAAGAATCCCATGCCATCTAATGAATCTTCTTGTCTCCCATCCAATGTTGTTTTGCTAAAGAGTGTTCCCTATGACATAGCCCAAGTATTGAGCCAAATCAAAGTGAGTGTTCCAATCATTGATTTGCTTAGGATTCCTGAGCATAAGAAGAGAGTATTTGAGTACTTGGGATTAAAGGAGGAGAAGACTACTCTGATCAAAAATATAAATATTATTAAAACTCCTCCTCAGATCATTTTAGACCTTGAAACACCACCAGTAATAGAGTGATATTGGAGGGAACACTTGAGGTATAATTGGGGACATCCTTGGTTGATTCCCAATTGAATGTTGATCCATCTCTTCACAACTTTGATCATAAAGGATAGGATACTTCACAATTGTATGTTTGATTCTGGTGCATCATATAATGTCATGCCTCTAGAAGTCATGAATGAGTTGGATATAAAAGTGAAAATAGCCTATGGAAAGTATATGGCTATGGACTCAAGAGAAGTTTCGGTTGTTGGTTGTGTGAAGGGTTTGGTTGTGCATCTTGCATCTTATCCCGGGAGGAATTTAAAATTGGATGTTGTGATTGTTTATTACCCTACCAAATGGGGTATGTAATTTTCAAGAAAGTGGGTTGTAAGTGTTAGAGGGAGTGTCCAAATGGATAGGTATTTTTCCACCATTCCCATTTAGGGAAGCCTTGTCAAGCTCTATGGAGAAAAGAAAATGTTGCATCGAATTGAGGACCCAAACAATGCTTCTTATGAAGTATTATTTGTTGATGTTAGATGCTGATAATTTTATTGGTTATTGCTAATGGAAAAGAACACAAAATGGATCAGTCAAAGTTCCTTGAATAGGTGAGTTCTTCTTGGACCTTGCTATTTGATGGAGCTTGCTCCAAATTTAGAAATGGTGTTGGTGTAATTCTGATTTCTCCTAGCTTGGAAGAATTTGTTTTTTCCTTCAAACTTAATTTTGAATATACTAACAACATTGCTGAGTATGAAGCCTTGTTGTTGGGTCTGAGAATTACATGGAAGTATGGTGTTAAGGACATCATTGCAAAGAGATATTCAGAGCTAGTTGTCAAACAAATAAGAAAACTATATGCTACAAAAAATCAGTAGATAAAGCAGTATACGCATGCAGTTTGGGATCTAATTGAGATGTTTGATTCCTTCAATATTGTGCACCATGACAAAATTTTGAATGTTGCTGCTGAAAAATTGGTAGTGTTGGGGTCAAGATTTGAAGATTGCACCATTTCACTATATTTTGAGTATAATGTTGAAGTGTTAACTAGGCCAGCTGTCCCTAACAACATCAAGAATTGGCAAGTGTTTGATAATGATGCTAAAGTGTAAAGGTTCTTAAAAAATCAAGGTGAGTTTGTAGATTAGCATATTGGTTTAGAACCAATGGTGTGTATGAATGAAGGGAGAGAGAATTTTTTTGTAAAATATATTATCCAATTGAAAACTAACACCATTCATAGATGTCTTGTTGCTCTTGAGTTAAATTTTAATAATGCTGATTGCATCATCAATATAAACATATCTACCTCAAGGGATGTGGAAGAGAATTACTTGGGAACAAAGGAAAAACCAAGAAAATTTTGGTTTGGCAGCAGTTTAAGTAAGGAAGAAAAATAGTCCTATCTTCAATTATTGAAACAATATCAAGGCTGCCTTGCCTGGTCATATTCAGAGCTAAAAGCATATAGAGAGGACTTGTTTTAGAATGAGATACCTCTTGAAAAATATTACAAACCATTCAAATAGAAGAAAAGGCCAACTAATCCACTCCTCTCCATGAGAATACAAGATGAAAAGCAAAAGATGAAGGAGGGAGGCATCATTCAACCCAAAAGGTATTCATCATGGGTTGCAAACCTTGTGCCAGTCAGAAAGAATAATGGAGATATAAGACTTTGTGTAGACTTCAGAAATATGAATAGAGCTTCATTAAAAGACATTTATCCTTTGCAAAACACGGAAAACATGCTGTAATTAGTGAATGGATCTAAATTGTTGTCCACCTTGGATGTTTTCTCTAGCTATAATCAAGTTGTTATCAAGGAGTTAGAAAGATTTAAAACTACCTTTACCACTCCTTGGGGAACATATGTTTATGTAAGGATTCCTTTTGGTCCCATGAATGCTAGAGCTAATTTCCAAAGAGCAATGGATGCTTCTTTTTTTGGTTACATAAATGAATTCATTATAGTTTATCAGGATGATGTGACTGTGTTTTCAAGGAGAAAAAAAGATCACCTCCAACACTTGGAAAGAATGTTGATCAGATGTAGAGAATTTGGAATCTCTCTCAATCAAAAGAAGTGTCAGTTTGGGGTGAAAAAGACCAAGCTGCTTGGTCATATTTTTTTAAAGGCCGGTGTCATGAATGACCCTGAGAGAGTAGAAGCAATCAACAAGGTTCCAATTCCAAGAACAAAGAAGGGCATCCAATCCTTCTTTGGGAAAATCAAGTTCATTAGAAGGTTTGTGTCAAATTTTGCTGAGTTGACTTTGCCTATCACATGCATGTTAAAGAAAGATCAAGTTATCAAGTGGGAGGAGGCTAATATTCAGGATTTGAAGGCATTAAAGAGGAATTGAAACATGCACCTGTCTTGACAGCTCCGAATTACAGGAAGCCCTTCCAAATCTTTTCTTTTGCTTCTGAAAATACTATTGCATCTATTTTGCTCCAAAAGGATGAAGATGGGGCTGAGAGGCCTATTGTCTTCTTTAGCAAGGCTTTACAAGCTATTGAGTTAAAGTACACAATCATGGAAAAACAAGCATTTTCCTTGGTGAAAGTAACAAAGGTTTTCAAGCCTTATATCTTAAGTTCAAAAATTGTTGCTTATGTTCCCCACACCATGGTAAAAGACATCTTATCAGAGATGGAGATCTCAAGTAAAAGATTTAGATGGGTAAAAAAATTGTAGGAGTATGACATGGACATTCAGACCAAAAATTTGGTAAGAGGTTTGGGTCTCGCTAAGCTCATGGCTGAGAGCAACTTGTAGACTGTGGAAGTGAATGAGGTAGAGTAAGAAAGGGCATATGTTCTTGAGAAATTGGTGAGTTCTGAGTGGTACAAGGATACAATATTTTACCTCAAACACCTATGTTTTCCTAATCATTTAAATAAAAATTAGAAAAGAGCCCTCAGGTTGGATTCTCAAAAATACATCATCACTGACTTTGGGTTGTCTTGGAAGAACCCTGAAGGTGTCCTCTTGAAATGTATAACTGAAGATAAAGCTCCCAAAGTAGTTACTAATTTCCATGGGGGATTTTGTGGAGGACACTTTTCTAGAAGGATTACAACACACAAAGTGTTGAGAGCTAGTTATTGGTGGCCTACTGTCTTCAAAGATGAAACCATGCTGATTAGAAAATGTGAAAGCTTCCAGCTCTTCTCTAGAAGAATGAAAGATTCAGGCTCCCTTCCTTTGAAGCGTCTATCAATTGAAGCTCTTTTCAAACAATGAGGTCTAGAATTTAATGGTGAGATCTCAGACCCTTCCAGTGCTAGACATAAGTGGATCCTTGTAGCCACAGATTACTTCACCAAGTGGGTAGAGGCAATCCCCACCAAGAAATCAACACACCAAGTTGTTATGGAATTCTTGTTGAATAATATCATATGCAGATTTGGTGTGCCAGTCAAGATTGTGGCTGATAATTCCATGTGTTTCAGAGCTAAACCTTTGATGGTAATGTGTGAGTATGTAACCAATTTGACTTATTCTTCAAATTATAACCCCCAAGGGAATGGACAAGATGAATCCAAAAATAAGAACTTATTGAAGATCATTAGGAGGACCTGGGAGTTAAACAAGAGAAAATGGGGTGAACAACTAAAATTTGCAGTTTGGGCTGAAAGAATCATGCCAAGAGAGCTACTGTAAGGCCCATTTGAGTTGTATATGGAAATCAAGTCTATTCTCCCTTACCATCTGCAACATCTCTATTTAGTTTTTTGAACAACTTGAAGATCAGGAGATCAGCCCATATGACGCACGGCTAATTCAAATTGTGGAGGAGATTGAATGAGAGAAGAGCATCCCACCAAAGGATGCCGATTTAGAGGACAGTTGAACAGGTTGTTGAAAAGAGCTCAACTCTAGGGCCTTAAAGATTGGAGATCTGGTTTTTTTTGTGGGACAATAGAAATGAAGATAAGGGGAAAACCTGGAAGTTTCATGCATTTGTTGGATGGGACCTTACTCCAGTGACATCAAATTGGTGAGAATACCTTTTTTCTCAAAGGACTAGATTGGGGAATTTCTTGAACTGCATCTTAACGGTAGGCATTGAAGGCAGTTTTGGTTAAAACCTAACTTTGAGGTATGCACCCACTTGTACAGTGTATAGTGTTTGCTTTGCGTTGTTTGTGTTGGTGGTTCTTAGTTTGCCTTGGTGTGTGGCAACCATTTTGTAGTTTCTTGTTTGGTTTTTTTCTGGTTTGGCTCATGACTACGTTTTACCAATGATTATTTGGAATTATATACTTATTGTTCTGTGGCATCACGAATAGGAGTGCCATCCCCGAGTAGGAGCGGTTGGTGCCTCTTTTATCCTCTAGGTTATGCCATCTTTTCCCTTTGTTGATGTGTCTAAAACATTTTTCTTGAAATTTGGTGATCTGAAAAATTTCTCCCTCTAGAGTGCAGCATTGAAGTTGCTCATAACTTATTATTTTTTCCCCAATGTGAAGAAAAAATCATTATTGCGTTGTTTTGTGCCCAAATTTTCAAACAATGAGGTCGTAGAATGTAAGTGGTGCGATCTCAGACCCTTCCCAGTGCTAGGGACATAAGTGGATCCTTGTGGCCACAGATTAAACTTCACAAGTGGGGTAAGTCAATCCTCGCGACCAAGAATCACACACCGAAGTTTGTTATGGAAATTCCTTGTGAATAATATCATATGCATGATTTGGTGTGCCATCAAAGATTGTGGCTGGGGGTATTTTCCATGTGTGGTTCAAGCTAAACCTTTGATGGATGATGGTTGGTGGAGTCAGGTAACCAATTTGACTTATTCGTCAAATTATCACACGGGGGAGGACATGGGGGTAAGAAAAGAGGAAGGGGGGGGGGAAGGGGGGGGGACAGGAGGGAAGGGGAAGGTGGGGGGGGGCGGGGGGGGGATGAGAGGAAAAGAAAGCAGAAAAAAAAAAGAAAAATGTGGCGAAAAGGACGAGAAAGAAAAGGGGAAGGGAGGGGTAAAGGGCGAATGGGGCGGATAAAGGTGGGAGTGAGGGGGGGGGGGTGTGGGGGGAGAGTAGGGAGGGAAGGGAAGAGGCAAGGGGGGGGGAAGAAAGGAGGGGAGGGGAAAATCAAAGAGAGGGGGAAAGGAGAGGAGAGAAGAAAAACAGATAGGCAGAGGGTAGGCAGGGGGGGGGGGGGGGAAAGGGGGGAAAAAAAAGGCAACGGAAAGGTGGGGGGGGGAGACGGAGGGGGGAGGGAGGAGGGGGGGGGGGGGGGGGGGGGGGGTGGGGGGGGGGGGGGGGGCGTTGGAAGTGAGGAAGAAGGGGGGGGGAGAGGAGAGGAAAAGGAGGAAAAGAAAGACAAGAAGAGGAAATGAAAGAAAGGAGGAGAGGGGGGAGAAAAAAAGAGGAAGGGGGGTAGGGGAGGGGGTGGGGGGGGGAGGAGGTGGGAGGGTAGGGGGACGACGGGGGACAAGGGGGGGGGGGGGGAGGGGGGGGGGGAAGGGGGGGAGGGGCGAGGGGGGAGCGAAGGGGGGGGGGGGGGGAGGGTGGGTGGGGGGAGAAGGGCGGGAGGGGAAGGGAAGAGGGAGGGAAGGGAAGGGGAAATAAGAGAGAGTAAAAAAAAAAAGGGGGGGGGAGTGGAGGGGGGGGAAAAGACGGAAAAGAAAAAAGGGTGGAGGGGAGGGAAATCGGGGGAGAGGCGGGTGGCTCAGACAGGGAGAAGAGGAGGAGAGAATAGAGGGGGGCTGTAAAGAAGAAGGATGCAGGAAAAGGGGAAGCTAGCATAAATGAAATATAAAAAGGACAGATAAAGGTGAGAAAAGGGGGGAAAGGGAAGCACGGGAATAAGTGGGGCGGAGAAAAATCTGGGGGAAATGGGAAAGGTAGAAGAGAACCCGGAAGAATGAGGGTCCAAGAAGGCAGGTATAGGGGGCGGGGAGATTGACAGTTGAGGGATAGGTCGGGCTGAAAGTATATGGCGACGGAGGATAAGAGGTGAAGCATAAAGAGAGTCGGTAGCGGGCTAAGAGAGGAAGTGTGAGCGGGAGTAGAGTATACGAGGAAGAAGTTTTTTGATATTGAAGGAGGAAATGAGGATGATGAGGAAGTTGAAATGATAGGAGAGGATGACGAACCAGTAGAAGATGAAGTAGAAGATCACCAACCTACAATTTCTTGCCATGCATTGTCAGGTATTAGTAATCCTCAAACACTCAAGGTTATTGGAAGATCATTAGGAGGACCTGGGAGTTAAACAAGAGAAAATGGGGTGAACAACTAAAATTTGCAGTTTGGGCTGAAAGAATCACTGCTAAGAGAGCTACTGGTAAGAGCCCATTTGAGTTGGTATATGGAACTCAAGTTCTTCTTCCCTTACATCTGCAACTATCTTCTATTTAGTTTTTTGAACAACTTGAAGATCAGGAGATCAGCCCATATGAAGCAAGGATTAATCAAATTGTGGAGCGAGATGAAGAGAGAAGAGCATCCAACCAAAGGCATGCCAGATTTAGAGAGAAGTTGAAAAGGTTGTTTGAAAAGAAGCTCACTCCTAGGGCCTTCAATATTGGAGATCTGGTTTTTTTGTGGGACAATAGAAATGAAGATAAGGGAAAACATGGAAAGTTTCATGCATTGTGGATGGGACCTTACTCCATTGACATCAGAATTGGTGAGAATACCTTTTTTCTCAAAGACTTAGATGGGGAATTTCTTGAACTGCATCTTAACGGTAGGCATCTGAAGCATTTCTTGGATTAAAACCTAAATTTGAGGTATGCACCAACTTGTACAGTGTATAGTGTTTGGCTTTTGCTTTGTTTTTGGTGTTTAGGTGGTTCTTAGTTTGCCTTGGTGTGTGGCAACCATTTTTGTTAGTTTCTCAGTTGGTTTTTTTATGGTTTTGGCTCATGACTACGTTTTCCCAATGGATTATTTTGGCACTTAGTATACTTATTGTTCTTGTGGCACTCACTAGGAGTGCCCATCCCCGAGTAGGAGCCGATGTTGGTGCCTATTTTAATCCTCTATTATATTGCCATCTTTTCCCTTTGTTCTATGTGCTCTAAAACATTTTTCTTGAAATTTGGTGATCTGAAAAATTTCTCCCTCTAGATTGAATGCCTTGAAGTGCTCATAACTTATTATTTTTCCCCAATGTGAAAGAAAAAAATACATATATGCGTTGTTTTGTGCCCTAAATTTTCAAATCTATGAGCCTTTATCATTTTTTCCACTTTTCCCAGCCTTTGGGGCTCGTGGTTGTTCGTTTTATACTTTTTTTCCCTCAAAATATCTATCCCCATGGTTGCAAATTACCTCGAATTATTTCCCATTTGTTTTTTTGACCAAAAAATTCTTCACCCATGAAAAAAAAAAATTCGGGCATCTCTGGCAAATTCTGTGTTTTTTTACAGTTATACAGGTGTCATTTTCCTGTTAAAATTAATATCAAATGATGTCTCCTACATGGCCACTTATGGTTGGACAAGAATCGACAGATTTCTTATAAAAACTTAACATTTTCTAGTTTTGGAAAATTTCACAAATTTTTCCCGCAACTCCGCAAGTCCCTGAGGAAGACACGTGTCATGTTCTTATTCAAAGGTGGGATAGAAGGCTAGCGAGGGACTTGGAAGTTTTTTTCCTTTTGGAAAAAAGGAAAAAAGGTGAGGAAAGGGCCATGGGTCTGTAATGAACCACAGGGGGACACGTGGTAGGAAAGGAGATAGGCAGAGTAGTTTGGAAAATCTCGCCCTTTGGTGAAAAGGTATTATAGACCAAAATAGGCCCGCTCGTCCACTAGGCCAATCAGGGGTGGACACGTGGTAGTATGGGGTCAGAGGGGAGTGTGGACTGGTGAAGGACTTAGGAATTTTTTGCCTTTTTGGAGACATGGATGAAATTTTTGAAAGGGGTTGAAGGTCTGCCAAGTATAGCGGGGAGACATGTGGTGGGTAGAGCGAGTTGGCGGGTCACTGGAGGAAAAAGGGAAATTTTTCCCTTTTGCTAAAAAAGACTTAGAATGAGAATTTAAGGCATGGGTCCGCCACAAATCAGAAGGTCACATGTGGAAGGGAAGAAATCAGAGGCGCGTTCCTGTGGGGAAAAAAGTGAAAAATTTCCAAAATTCCAAAAAGGGTCGAAATGTGTAGAATTGAACCGCAACTTCAATGGGGCCCACCATATGCCACGTGTCAGCTCCAAATTTCAAGGGTGGAGGGGCGGAGAAAAAATTCAAAATTTTACATTTTTCCAAAGATGTTAAAAAGTCAAAAAATGATCCCAAATCCATTACCAATTGTATTTTGACATGTGGAAGGCTCAAATTGAAGGAAAAAGGGAAAATCAACGGTAACTGTGCATTTTTCATTTTGGCCACCTTTTTTACTCTAGGAAGTATGGAAATGCAAATTTTGCATCAATTTTGATCAAATTTTTGGCAAATTTGTGTCGTTTGTGCCTGCAAAGACCAATGAAATTGGTTTTAAGGATTAATTTGTAGATTTGAGGTGTTTTTGAAGTGATTTTTGCCCCAGCCCGTCCAAAATGTGAAATATCAAATCAAGAAGTTGCAAAATTAAATTTTGGAGGGATAAGGATGAAATAATGAAATGAAAGGGGTCTAAATGCTTTAAGGATGAAAAATGTGCCTCCACAGTGGATAATGATGAAAGATTTGTAATGATTCACCTTTTTTGAAACACCTGGCAAGTTTTGTTGCAAATTTGTTAAATGTCCCTATCAACGAATCATGTTGGAATTTTGTAACAAACTTGATGTTGGGCATATTATTTTCTTGGGAATGAAGGATAAAATTTAATAGAATGTTATATAATGCATGTTTTTGACATGCAAAAGGTCGGAGAAACTTAGAATTTCACGGGAAAATCTGGGAAGAAGCCCATTCTCTGAGAAACTACCTAAGAACCATTTCTAATTCCTTTTTGCATCAGATTTGTTTTATGTTGAGTTTTTTTTAGTTGTAAATCCATCAACAAGCTCTAATATTGTTCTTATAACATTCCCCTACTGATAAATTTGGTCGTTCTGGATTATTTTTTGTTGTCTCTTGGCAAAATTTGCATGCACTTATGTTTCAGAATGTTTTCAATTTGTGTTTCTTGCTCCTGTTGCAGTCTTGTGTTTAAAATATATCTTGATCATACATGGTCTCATTTCTTGTTGATAGTTTAGTGGCATTTATAATCTCACATTCAGAAGATCTTTCATCTGATAAAGAGATAAACAGATTTAAAATCACTTTACCTTCCTTGAATTTAGAGATTGTTTTTAAACCTTTGGGTGTACCTTATGACATGATAAAATAAAGGTTTCTAGATGCTCTATTGGTTCATCTGCTTCAAGATTTTATGGCAGTTTGTCAAAGATTGTGTGGAAGAATGGAGATCTAGGCTTCCATTTATTATACATATCCTAGTTAATGGAGTACATTAACCCTTTTGAAGCATTTTGTTGTTTAGGTCTTATAAATTTCTTACAAAGATCCTCAAAGAATTTGGAAAATTCTAGTTAGTCTTGTATAAAAATCTACCCCCAAAAAATTCATTCAAAATAACTAATCCTACCCCATACTACCCCTGCATTGCATTGTGTGTCAACAACAAAATATAGTCCGTCTAAAAAAATGCACAAAGTAAATCAATATCATATAATGTCTTCAGTAACCCTTGCCTTGTATTGAAAATATCTCCATAATCTTGGAGTGACAACTTTTTAAAGTCAGATTTGGAGTGTTGATCATATTTTCACAAGGTCCTCTTCATACTATTTGCACAAATTGAGGGGTATCTTCATCTCCTTCACCATTTGAGGGTTACAAAATAGGTCCTCTTACCTTAGTTGAAAGGCACAACCTAAAATAATTAGGACAAGATCAAGTTCTATTTGAGTGCTATCCATCTCTCCACAAATTTGAGTGTCAGTTAGATCACATCCCCAGCTACAAAACGAAACACATCATGATCTATTTGACTTCAAGCTTCGTGTCATATCTCTGATGCTACTTAGACTGAAAAGGAGAACAAATTTTGGTACCAACAGATTGGATAAGAGCTTTGAATCTCTTGATGAGATCTTATAAAATCAAAGGGTAGCTAGTGAAAAGACATGCCTAGGTTTTAATGGAAAGCAACTGGAGAATGATGGCCAAATTGGACCAAGTCCTCAAGAAGTCAAGAAGGAGAGAAAAATGACTGATCTTAGAAGGTTTAACCCTTTCATGCAAACTAACTCTATGAGTTATGGTTATTATTTTAATGGATATTGATACTGATGTTGTGAGTATGGTCATAAGGATAGGGATTGTGAATGGAATTTTAGTGTATATGAGTCAAGAGGCAAGAAGAACACTATTTTCTACAATTTTCATAAATCAATTCATATAGAAAGATTTTTTTTATTTCACTCCTCCATGCAAAGTATTAGGTTTGATACATCTATAAATGAAAGAGTTTGTTTTTCAAAAGGTCTGCTAAAGATGAACTAGGTATAGCTATATCATTTAGAGAATCTAAGAATGTTTTTCGAATCAAGGAAGATGGATCAAAAGAATTATTGAATCCTAAACCAATGAAATTTTTCAGAGAAGGTTTAAGCTCCATTGAGGAGAGAGTCATTGAAATTAAGGTTGATAAGAAGTTAGACAAGATATTCAGGCTTAAATCAAACCAAAGAAGTTCGGTTGCTATAAATGAAGGACCAAGAGATGATGAGAGTCATATGTGATTGAATGCAATCTAGACAACTATGGTTAAGAAGCTGAGAGGTTTAGATATTACTTGGGGTACATCAAAATTTGTAAGGTATGTAATATGCCTTTCCATGAGGTATGAGTTTAGTTATTAGGAGTTATGGTAGCTAGTAAGGTGTCTAAATTTGTGAGCATGCTTCTTTCATCATTTTCATTATGAAGATGTTGGGTATTTCTTGTGACATGTAAAAAGTGAAGTTATGTTGTTTTTATTAGTCATAATCCCATATATGTCTCTAATTATATCAAAGGAAGTTGTGTCTTTGTCTGATTTTAGTGTCATTCATAAAAAAAAATTATGTTGTCATAATGTATGGGTGTTAATAGTTTCATCTCAACAATTCATATGCCCTAAGTTGATGTTATAATGGCGTTAACCAAGATTGGTGTAGTGTTGTTGTAACAGGTCTTCAAGTATGATGAATCATGGAGTCTAGGTCTATGAGAGTAAGGTTAAATACTAAGTCACATTTTCTTAAGAACCTCATGTTATCAAGAGGGTGTTGTGTCTTAATTTTATCAATCTATGCTTGTGAAGTTATGATATTTATATCCAATGTATGTATAGGTGTTATTTCAGTGACATTAAAATATATGAAGATGTGCTACCTATTTCCTTGATGGTTTAAGTTATCCAAATAACTCTACTAGTTAGTTGGATAACTTGTATACATTTTTTGGCTCTAAAATCTCCACTGTAAGGTTGTGCGCACTCAATTCCACTTGACACATTCCCTTGGTTGCAGATTCCTCCTGCACCTCCCTTATTTTCCTCACGCACCCTTGCGCACTTCCCATTCTTTCCTTCCTTTTCATTTTCCTCTTTGTTCCATCTTCCCCTCGCATGCATTCCCTGCACCTCCATTTTCTTCTAAAAAATTACATCCATCCTACATGCACCTTGCAATTTCTTCAATCAAATAAGTCCCTCGCCCTTCTACACCACTCCCTGCACATTATCTGGTAATAATTTTTCCTTGACTATGTGTTATTTACTCACCAGTTTTGTGCATTCTTCCACATGTATACCTTTACGCCCTCCTCAACTTCATTCTATGCCATTTCATTATCTGACATGCTTGAGTGTGCCACACACAACCAGTCAAAGTTCACCAACAGGGTTCCAAATCCTAAAATCCATCCAATGAATGACACATGGCAAAAATGACAAATCAGATGACCAATTGGCCAATTTCTTCAGTGAATCCAAGAATTCCACGTGTTTTACGTGCCGAGATAGATCTAACATCTTCTAACAGCCATATGTTTTTCTACAGAGTCTTGATTGGCATGCACTTAGTCTCACCCGACATCTGGTGATATAGGATACAATGCTAGACATTCAAATTCAAATTCTTTAGGGATTTGGTAGGTGAGAAATGGGAAAAAATATTATTAGGAATTAATGAAAATATCTTATTTCTCCAACCACCTGATCTGATATGATATTCCCTCCTTCCTCCTCTAACATTCCAAACAAAATTGGGGAAATGCATTTGACATATTTTATGGGAAGATTTTACAGGCATTTAATGTTTCCTGTTGGTGGTTGTGTTTCAAATTTTTGTTTTCCCTCCTTATCTTGTTCTTCCATGGATTCATCTATAAATGTAAGATCTAGGATCATTATTAACGTTGGACATTTTTTATCCTTACGCTTTTGGCTAAGGAATTCATTTTTCTATTTTTTGAGTCACAGACCTCTAAATCTAGCTCGTGTATGTGGTTATCAGATTCTTTCACCATTGTAATAGCTCTGTGAATTTTTGGAAGTAATGGAAACATATTTTTCTGACTACTCTTTATCCTAAGCATGTTATATTATTTCTTCTTGCCTTTCTTTTACATTGCATTCTCGTTTTGTCATTCTGCATCCCTTACACCTTCTTATTTAGTTATGTTCCATGAAGCTGATCTAGTGAATACATTTTAGTCATGTTATACATGCCTAGCCTTCTTTCATGCATTCCCTTTCATTTTTCTCTCAAGAATAGATAATGTTCATCCATTTTTTGGTGCTATTGCCGTTTAGTGTAGTTTCCTTTCATGTTTTCCTTCTATTGTTGGTCCCTTGGTATTATTATCTTAGCGTTCCCTTTAAGTACTAGGAGTAGGAGTAGTAGTAGCAGTATAATTAGATAGAGGAACCAAACTTCATCAGAGATCCGTCCCAAGTGCACAAGGACCAATAACTTGGGGATGGTTTCATTGTTGTGTCAAACAATTTGATTCTTCTAGATCCGAGAAATGGGTGCAAGTTAGATGACCAATAGTTTCTAGCACTCCTGGTGTGACAAGCAGTGAATGCTTAAATTTAATATTGCTAGATTTTGGTGTGTGGACTTAGTATTTTAGCTTTTGGAGGCTCATTTCAACACATCTAGTGACTCCCAACATCTGTTGATATCTGTTTTAGTAACCCTGAGCATCTTTCATGGGAAGAGTGCATACAAGGAGAAGTACAATAGATGAAGATTCTTTTGAGTACCTCTAACTATCCCTGAGAAGATTTAGTTCAAAAAATCCTGCTCATGCATCTCCATATCCAGTGTGCATGGCTATGGTGCATCATTCACTTCATCCACTAAGGAACTTTGCTAACTTCACTGGAGTAAGTCCCTTGGTTTTGGCTGTGCAAAATGATATGTCAAATGGTGCACTCAAAAGTATTCCATACTTTACTGGTGTGAATCAAGTCATCCCTTAGGATCATATCCAGGATATAGAAAATGTATGTTCACTCTATTTGATCACACCTAATGATGTAGTAGCGAGGCTACTTGTGGCTTATTTCAAAGGAAAATCTCTTCAGTGGTACCAATGCTTGAGACTTAGATATATTGCCACCTTGGATGAGCTTGTAACAACTCTTTGCAATTATTTTGAAGATAATTCAAATCACCTATCTTTGGCAGAGCAACTGACAACAACAAGGAGGGAACCCAATGAGGAGATGACTGATTTTAATATCAGATTCTAGAAGACTTGGGAAAAAATTCCTCAATTGGTAAGGCCTACAACCCAACATACTTTCTTATACTATCTAAGGGCTTTAAATAGTGACATTTTAGTCATGATTCAATCCATGGGAGTTAGAACCTTACCTTCTACATATAAAATTGCAATAAGGGTAGAAAAAAGTCTTATTCAGGCCAGTAAGTTGGTGCCTAGGCCTCCAGGATCCTTGTTCCTAGAAATTTCACAAACACCCTAGCCTTTTTTGGCCCTTATTCCTATTCCTAAGAAAATCATGCAACCTGTTGCATCAACCTCCTACTCTTCAGCGTGTCAGAAAGAAGATGAAGAATTGAAGACCCTGATTAGAAATTTGTCAAACCAGGTCATATCATTAGAAAAACAATACGTGCAAGCCTACAAAGGTAGTTCTAATCAGGTGCATAGACAAAGAATTTATCCTTGGTGGAATCAATATGGAAACCAAAGATATGTGCCCAACTAGTAGAATGACAGATGGTATTCTAAGGCACATCTGCCCTTGCAAGTTATTCCTCTTGCACAAACTCTTCCAGCACCCAACACAAGTTAGGCACTTGTACCATTCTAGAACAACATGACGCATGAATTTGAATGGTGATTTCCTTGTAATATTCCTCATAGCCAATATCAGTGCGTTAATTTTGTGTGAGAAAGCATACATGATTCAAAATGCTTCTAGTTGTGAGCCTTCAATAATCCCACTTGAGGAAGATAACCAAGTAATTATAGAAGCTCTTCCAGAGGAAAATTTGATATTATTTGGCACTAAGGACTTCTATGTAATTAACCAAGCTGTAGAAGACACAAGGAGAATGTGTGCCCAAGTTGTGGACAACACAAGATACAAGAAGAGAATGCTTGATCCTGGCACATAGGCCATAATCCTAGTAACATAAGCTGATGCTCAGAAGCAAAAAGTAGTAGCTAAAATATCTAATAATAAAGATGCTTAAGTCCCTACATAAGAGGTACTACACAAATCTCTTCCAAAAGTAGCACATGCCCCTCTTTTGGTAGGTCTAGTCTCAACTTTGGATAAATCTCCTACTTCCTCATCTGAACAATAAAAAGTGGATTTTTTTGTTCCTAAAATGTGAAATTCAATGGGTTTTCCATTCAGCATTATAGACCAAATTAAGAAGACAAATATAGAACTCACAATGTGGGATACCTGACCATTCCATTGCAATGTGACTTGTTGCATGAATCTCTAGCACAGATCCTACCCAATGATCTAGCTATGTAGAAGTCACATGATTATATCAACATCTTCCAAGAAGAGGAGAATCAAGTAAGTAAAAGTGTTAAAACCCCACACTTTTATATGTCCTTGATCATAGGCAAACACCTAGTGCATAATTTTATGATAGACTCAGGTGCTAGCACTTCTGTTATGCCCAAGAAGATAGATAATGTCTTAGTTCTCAAATATAGCCCCATGACAAAAGGATTCCTATAACTTGATGGTCCAACTATCACTACATTATGAATCAAGAAGGATATTGAGTTGAACCTTTATGCATGCCCATGTCTCACCATAACTCAAGATATGTCTATCATTGACCTACCTCCTTTGTTTACACTATGTATATTAAGAGAATTTACTACAAAAGTGGGTGGTTACTTGTATTTTGATTGGTCTCATATGTTACTCAAGACAAGGCATGGTACCCATTTTACCATACAAGATGAGCCAAGATTTTCCTATCATGTAAAGTCATATGTCCCATCCCCTCTCTAAGCCAACTATTTAATCAAAGATGAAAAAGCTTCTACTCATGAAGAGAATCCTCTTCCACCTTCTATTCCTAATCTAGTACTCGATGATTGGGTAGAGAGGCACCATAAATTTGACCCATATGCCAAATAACTTAAAGATTATGAAACTAGGCTTAGTACCTACTGCATTCTTGAAGAAGAAGCTATGTTTCCGCCCATGCTCAAAAAAGACAAAGTTGAATGTGGTCTATGGAAATTATACTTTGATGGTTCTAGGAGCAGAAATAGTATAGGAGAAAGAGTTGTTCTCATTTCCCCTAAGGATGATAAATTATTCTTTACACACAGATTCTAGTTTACATGCTCCAATAATGTGGAAAAGTATGAGGCATTGGTATATGGTCTTCTCATTTCTGAAAAGAATAAGATTAAGTTGTTGCAGATCTTTGGAGATACTAAATTGGTTATCCACCACGTCACCAACAAGTTCCAAGAAAATAACAGGCTTGTCAAAGCCTATAAACACAAAGTTTGGGACCTCCTTGAGAGATTTTATGCTCTAAATATGCAGGTAGTGTCATCCAAAATGAATAAGAATCTGATCAAATGACCACAGTTGGTTTTCAATTCCCTCCTGCTATGGATTTTTTCAAAGGAACCACTCATCACATTAAGATGGTGATTAGACCATTCGTTCCAGACAACAATACCAGATGGCAAGTGTTTGAAAGTGACGTGCAGATTGTCTAGTTCATCTAGAATGAAGGTGAGTTCTCATCAAGTATGCAAACTGATTTGCATGACAACTATGTTGACCAAATAATTCATCTTAAGACAAACAACTTACCTAAAGGTCTGGTCACCTTATAGAAAATGTTTATCCCTTATGATGAGTTCAAGGGTGAAGAAAGGTACATGCAATCTGCATAAGAGGACTACTCCCCAGTCACTATTGTGTGCAGAAAGGAGTTACTAATTAGTAAGACTTGTGTGCATGATGAAAAGTAGGCCTTCATCTCTCTCTATAAAAAATAAAGTGATATATTCTCATGGGAGTATGAAGACTTCAAAGGTTTTGATCGAAGTGTTGCTCAAAAATCCATTAACATTAATCCTGGTATCAAGCCTGTCAAACAGAAGTAGTGACTAATCAATCCAAATATAGAGCCCCTCATGAGAAAGGAATTATCCAAACTCATTGAGGAAAATATTATTTTTCCCATCAAGTACTCTACTTGGGTGGTGAATCTAGTTCTAGTGTGCAAGAAGAAACATGAAATCAGAATCTGTGTTGATTTCATAGATTTGAACAAGGCATCCCTAAAGGATTATTATTATTTTCCTTCAATGGAGTAGATTCTGTAGAATATGGCCAGCGCACAGATATTCTAAGTGTTAGATGGATATTTAGGTTCCAACCAAATCCTGGTCAAGGAAGAGGATTAATTCAAAACTATTTTTACAACCAAGTGAGGAAGATATGCATACCAGAAGATGCCCTTCAGTCTATCAAATATAGGTACAATGTTTCACCATGCCATGAACATTTCCTTCAAATGTTATACCAATGAGTTCATCTTGGTTTAACTCAATGATATTATAGTAGGTAAGTGCACCAAGTTGGGGGACAATTAAGTGGACATCAAATCCTGAATTTTACATTAAAAACAACAAAACATCAAATTTAGTCTTCCGCGGACTTGAACCATGCCAAAAAGTAAAAACTATGTCATAAAAATGGTACCATTGCGTAGGGGAGACTATTAGCTTTGTATAAATACTGATTTTAAAGTGAATAGAAGAGGATAAATATCATTTTATAATTTTTTACTAATAGTAGGTCTTTAAGACATTTTTTCCAGTGAATTTTTATGTCTACATTTAAGATTGCAAAATTTGTTTCACTTATCAGAATGTGATAAAACTTATACCATCCCAACTGTGGTGAAATTATATACATGTTCAAAAAAAAATTATTTTATTTTAATATTTTTTGATGAAGTTATGGCGAGCAAACGGAAAGTGCTTTGTTTTCTTTATGTTTTCATACCACTTTCACAGAAAAAATCATAAAAAATAAAATATTACTCAAAAAAATACAAAATAAAATCCATCCCAAGATAGATAGTGGTATATAACTTTTCACCAAAGGAAAAATATATATATCAATTTTTGGTCATCCAAATTGTGGGCAAACGGACTATAATCTTATCGGCGTTTTTTTAAAAAAATACCAAGTCATTAAATTTTGAGTGTTTAATATAGCTAATCTTGTCCATTTTTTACAAAAAATAGTATTTTAGAAACTAGATTCCAGATGCTATGATTCATATTAATATAATTTTGTCTAATTTTGAGTGTATGTATTGCTAATAATCCCTACAAGTTGATATTATGTTGTTATTTGCAATATGATGTCCACGGATGACCCTATATTTGTCCATCAACTTCCTGCACTTACCAAGTCTTCTCAAAGAAAAGCATAGATCATATGGCACACCTTGAGAAAGTCTTTGAGAGGTGATGAAAAATTGGGGTATCCCTTTACCACCTTAAGTGTAATTTTTCTGTGGCACAGGGAAAGTTTTTAGGCCATATGGTTTCCAAGGATGGAATTTCAATTGATCTTGAGTGCACTTCACCAATCCTAGATATTTCCTTTCTGGCACACAAAAGGCCTTGCAGTCCTTCCTTAGTAAGATTATTTTTTTTTAGGTGTTTTATTCCTAACTTTGAAGGACTAGTAAGGCCAATCACCCTAATGCTCAAGAAGGATATAGCCTTTAGATGGACAACATAAGGAATAGAAAGCTTAAACAAAATCAATAAAGAAATTGTTTGCATACCAACACTCATCATCCATGATTACTCAAAGGATTTAATCCTTTATTCTTATGGTGCTGATGCGAGTGTTGTTACTATCCTAACACAATAAAATGAACAAGGGATAGAATAACCAGTGGATTTCTTCAGTCATATGCTAAAGTATTATGAATTAAAATACATTCACATGGAGAATCAGGTCTTCACCATCATGTGTGTGCTCAATAATTTAAAAATTATGATTTCCAAAAATCATATCAAGGTGTTAGTCTCCCACTCTTCTATCAGAGACTTCATCATGGGAGAAGAGATTAGTGAAAAGAGAGCATGATGGGTGACCAAAATCATAGAATATGATGTTACGATCATATCCAAAATACTTGTAAGAGGTAGCGTACTCTACAAAAAAATTGTTGAGGATGCATATAATGAGCCTGAGACTTCACTGTTTCTGGATGAGGCTCTCCCACATGTATAACTTGAACAAAATACATATCCTAGCATGCACAACTAGATGAAGGATATGATCACATTCCTTTCCAATGGAGAATACCCTCCTGACTTAAACAAGGAAAAGAGAAGAAATCTAAGGTTACAATCTATCCCTTATGTTTTGATTGATGTACTTCTATTCAACAAGAATCTTGATGGCATGTTGTTAAGAAGTGTCAACAACGCATAGCCTGAAAAAGTGTTGGAAAAATTCCATGATGGTTTTTCTGGTGGACACTTTTCTGTTAAAATTATAGTGATGAAAATCATAATGGTAGGATCTTTTGGTCTACTCTATTTGTAGATACACACAAGTGGCTCACAAAATTTAAGGAATGTGTTTTCTTTATAGGAAAGAAAATATTGGCAGCGCTTCCCCTCTGACTAATCCAAGTGGATCATCCTTTTACGTAATGTGGTCTCGACTTCATAAGCATGATCAATCCATCTTCAAGAATTGGACATAAGTGGGTGTTGACAGCTACATATTACTTCACAATATGGAAAGAAGCTAGTGCATTCAAGGAATCAACCGAGTCAGTCATTCTTTGGTTTCTCGAAGGTATTGTCACAAGGTTTGGCATTTCTCAAACCATTATATTTGATAATGAAAAATACTTCCTTGGGACCAAAATAACTTATTGGGATCTAAAGCTAGCCATTTATATGAAGACTTCTTCCAAATATTATTCTCAAGGAAATGGTGTAGCAGAATCCACAAAGAAGAACTTGATCAGGATCATGAAGCGCATAATGAACATTAGTCAAAGACAGTGGCATACAAAGGTCTCACGCATAATCTCGATAGATAGAATTACAACTAAAAAGGTAATAGGAAATTTTCCTTATAAGCTTTGCTATGGCAAGGAGGAAACCTTTTGTTTGATGCTAGAGTTGAACTTATTGGTGCTTTCCCAATAGCTAGAATTTGAAGGCACAGACCAGAGAGAAATCAGAATTGTAGAGTTGGTTTATCTTGAAGAATCAATGAATTATTCCATGATCAAGATAGGAAAACATAAATAAGCAACAATGAAATGGATTGAAAGAAAGGATAGACCTTAATATTTCAAATTTGGGGACTTGGTTTTGAAATTGGATGCTGCCAGAGGAAAAAAAGGGTGTCATTCAAAATTTGATGCACTTTAGAGTCACACATACAACATCAATTCATGAAAAGAGGATAACTCTTTCAATTTAACTCATCTTGATGGAGGCGTGCTACAAATCATAGTAAATGGGATCTATCTCAAAGTTTTCTAAATCATTATATATATATATATATATATATATATATATATAGTTTCAATTCCTCTAAGTGTGTCATGCACACATTTGTTTGTTTATACATAGTTCTTTTTTGTTCCATGCTTCCTTCACGCGCTCTTCTTTTTCTTCCATGATGCCAGAAATTTGTAGCTATTTGCAAGATTAGGAATAAGAGTCAAGAAATGATCCTTCAAGTGACTTTAGGGGTATTTCTTCAAAGATGTAGATCATAATTTCATGATTACATAATAGACTCCATGCCTAATGGATGCTTCAGGCTAATGATCTCCTTCATCTAGCAGGAAGATGGCCCTGAAAGTCACCAAAATGTTATCCAAATAAATCTCGCAGTTATTTGGATATCTTGTATACACTTTCTTGCTTTGAGCTCTCCACTACAAGGTTGCGAATGCTGAAGTCCACTTGGAAAATTCCCTTGGTTGCAAATTCCTCCCGCACCTCCCTTATTTTCTATTAGGTCAATTATTTACCTAATATTATTAATTATGCATTATATAATAAATTATTTAATTAATGTTATTAATTAAATAAATGTTGTTATATGGTTATATTTCTTCATAACCATCTAATTGTATAGGGGTGTAGTTATATTGTTTTAACAGTATATTTGTAATTATTCATTTGTGCTTCCCGGATGTTATTGGAAGCTTATGTAATTTGGAATATGGTTGCACCTGTGCAACTTAGTTTCCTGTTTGTATTTGGCTGTGCAATATCTATAAATATTGCAGCCCATTATTTGTAATGTTGGTTGATTGAGTTTAATAAATATAATTAGGCTTCCGCCCCTGTTGCTCAATCTACATTTGGTACCAGAGTGAAAATCTGGACCTGTGATCCTGTGAAGGTGTGGAAAGAGAGAGCAACCGAGATAGAGGAGTTTTGGAGAAGTGTTTGTAGCATCAGAGAGCCTGTGTAGCCTCTTGCAGCCTCCCAGCCCCATCCCTACCTCCTCACACCCTTCTGTTTGTTCCAGGTGTTTGGAACCCAAATTTTTTTTTGCACTGGTGCACCCAGCACCAGGACAAAATTTGCTACAGGTATATGAAAATAAAAAAAAATCGGACCCATTAGGGGTTTTGTCTCTAAATAATATTATCATTTTTCTCTATCAAATTTGGAGGTGCTTTGCATTGTTTTAAGGTCTTTTGAGCTCTTTTTGGACAAGCCAACCAAAGCCCCTGCTTCATGTATTCAGCCTACACTTTGGCGTGTACTACTTGGATGACTCAACTCAAGCATTTTGAAAAGGGATCTTCTTCAACCTTGCGACCAAATTTATTAAAAATTCATGTTCTTTGCATTGGATTGAAGGTCTCAAGCTTCGTTTTGATGGGTTTTAATTGGTGAGATCACCAATCTCTTTACAAATCCCCCATGGACCCTCCCTTCACACAGTTGACTCTTGCACCTACAACTGTATTTGCAAATATGTGACCCTGTAAACAAAAAATAGTGGAGCATTTGTGACCTCAGTGAAACGTTGTCCATTCTGGCCATGCCACGAGTTTAGTCCTACCCTCCTCATGTCCCTGCACAACAAACAAAAAAATCCACGATTAGGAACCTACGACTTGTCATCCAACTCCCACAAGCTCCATCCAAACAGCACCTGACAAACAATAAAAAAAAACAAATACAAAGCCCATGTTAGAAAAAATCGGTGGTAATACAATCAAAATGGCGACACTACGGAAGCTGTATAGGCAGCGTACCTGTAATCCAATGAGGTGGTTAATCAAAGTGAAAACGAAGGAAATAGCATTAAGGGAGTTTCAAGATCCATTTTCTAAGCATGCAAAACCCAAAACTACCCTCCTTCACGCTGCCACGTGGACTCCACCTCAGTTGGTTTTCTTCTTTCAAAAGGTTAGTTTGAATTTTATGTATTTAAATACACTTTGCTTCAAATACTTATCTAAGCACATGAAATGCCAATATGGTTGAAGTGAAAGACTTGGAGTTGTGAAGTTCGGGGTTCAAAACCCACAAAACCATTGTTTTTTCAAAAAAAATTGAAATTTGGCAGCAAAATAGTAAAACCACCAACTTTGGAGGTCCATTTAGTGGAAAAACACCGCTAAACAACTTAGATACAGCCAAAACTACCTCCAAATATTTTAGTGAGATAATCCCTAATTTAGGGTTAAAAAAAATTCTCCATTAAGTCTGTTTTTTGATTTTGGGCCACATTTGCCAAAGGAAGACCATCCAAAAACTTCATTTTGGACCATTTTTTAACGGTTTGGCATTAAGGGTTGTTTTGGGCTCTGGAGGCCACTAGGGCCTGAAAAACAAAAAAAATTTCCTGCCATTCAAATTTTTCCAGATTTTTGAATGTAATTTGTATACTACATTATATTGTACTAATTTTCAGGTTGCCATAGTCAACTGCAAACTTTGTAACTACTCTAAAACTGGCAGAATTGTAATACAAAATAGTATAAAATTGGTTCTGTAACACTCACGAGATCCTAGATCTCATTTGCAACATTCGGTATATATGGTGCCTCTGGGAAGCTCTTACGAGGTAAAGTCATCGTGACTACTACTGCACTTAATGCCTAATATAGATGCAACAAGGTCATTTGGGCATCGACCCTTTAAATTGATGGGGAGTAATAAGGTCATAATGCACACACTATGAACCATCCCATCCATCTATGAATGATTACACGACATAAATTTGGACTGAGAAATTATCTGAGTATATAGTGAAGTTACTCGCGCGTATGAGGATATTTCTTTGAGCCGGTGTCAATAATCACACAGACCCCATCAGTATTGTCTTGGTACCATGTATTGAATTCTTTCACGTACGTTAACACCTCTTTCACGTACCACCGGGTATATAGAAAGGGAGAGCTTCTTCCACGTACCTCTGGGTATATCAGAAGGGCACGTATATATAAAGGTTTGGTATATCAGACTAACGGTATATAGATTGAGAGAACTTATATCTGGAGTGATAAGAGCCAAACCCTGTCAGTGATCTCTTCAAAATGGGCACCAATGCCCCCAAATTTTTTCTTTCGGATTCATAACTACTCAGAGGAAACAACTATGCTGCATGGAAGACTAAAATCAAGACACAACTTGAGTTTGAAGAAATCTGGCCTACTGTGAATGGTACTCTGACTAGATCAGCAACTGATACAACACAACATGGTAGTTTGATAAAGCAAATTAGAAGGCCAAACTCATCATCTTGTTTGGAGTGTCTGATGATGTGCAACCCCACATTCGAGATGCCAAAATAGACAAAAGAAGCATGGGATAAATTGAGCACAGTATACGAGGCCAAGAAAAATAATGTTATACTCAACTTGCAGAGTCAGTTACATACACTGAAGTTCAAGCATAATGAAAAAAATGAAGCTTTCTTAAGAAGAGTTATAGAATTGAGGGCTTCACTTCTAGCCCTAGGATAACCGGTCACAAATGATGCTCTCATTCCCATTGTTCTAAGAGCACTCCCCTCTTCTTACCACATTTTTGTCACAACACTAAATGTGTCAGATACGATAGTTGGTTTTGACAAATTGGTAAACCTACTGTAACAAGAGGAAGAAATGCACAATAAGGATGATGAAGAGGAGGAGGGACTATCTTCACATCAAAAATGGAAAGGAAAAGGTAAAGGAAAACCTAATTCCTATCAGAAGTCCCAAAATCAAAATTAGTATCAAGGGGATAGATAGCAGAAGAAGAAATGTCCTATCTGCAAAAGAGGACATAACCTACAATATTGTTGGTACAATACTTACAAGAAAGGTTCATCCAAAAAATCTGGACCTCAACAAAAACAATCTTACAAGGGACATTCTAACAACAATCATGGGTAGAAAAAGGGGAACTGGAAAAGAAGACCCCACCAGCAAGGTAATATTGCTGAGCAACAAGAACAGTCAGACAATGAAGACTTCTTGTTCACTGCTCGATCAAGTGAACCATCCACGTCATCTAGTGATGTCTGGTATGTTGATTCGGGAGCCACTCGACACATGACCGGCCATAGAGACTGGTTTATTTCAATGAGGGACACACCATCGAAAAATCATGTTTCATTGGGAGATGATTCTTCATATACAATTCAGGGGATTGGGAACATTTCTCTACCCCTTGGTTCACGCAAATGCAGACTATTAGATGTCCTATATGTCCCTGGGTTGACAAAGAATCTTCTTTCAGTTAGTCAACTCCTAGATCACAACCTAAAAATTGACTTTGATAGTCAATCCGACAAGAAAACATGTTTGATTCGAGATAAATCAAGAGGCTTGAAAATAATTGCAAAAGCCTCCAATGTGGGATGCATGTTCCAACTTGATTTTGTTCACAGAGATGATCAAGCACTTGTGGCTAAGAAATCCACCTCAGCACAGTTGTGGCATTAGAAGATTTGGTCATGTAAATTCAAATATCTCAAAAAACTTCACCGGTGTAATATGGTACATGGGCTACCATCTCTTCAGAAGGATACAAACAAATGTCCTCACTACCTAGTAGGAAAACAACACAGAGCTTCATTCTAGAGGAGTACATTTTGAGCTCATGGTAAACTTGACCTAGTTCATACCGATCTTTGTGGTCTAATGCAGCCAAGTCATTCTGGGTTCCAGTACTTCATGCTTTGTGTTGACGACTATTCAAGAAAAATGTGGATTTTCTTTCTTTGCAAGAAAAGTGAAGCATTTGAAACCTTCAAAAATTTCAAAGTAGCAGTTGAGAAAGAAACTGGTCATCACATTAGAACTCTCCACTCAAATCGAGGGGGGGAATTCACTAGTGATGAGTTTAGAGACTACCTACAAACTCATGGGATTCATCAACAAATGCCTCCTCCACACACACTACAACAAAATGGTGTTGTTGAGAGAAGAAATCATACTATCATGGAAATGGTGCGATGCATGATCGATGATTCCAAACTTGCAAAGACATTCTGGGCAGAAGAAGCAAAGGCAACAGTATATTTGTTGAACAGAGCACCCACAACTACTCTTGATGGAATAACACCACAAGAAGCATGGTAAAAAAGGAAACCATCCATTGCACACCTCAAAGTATTCGGGTGCAAAGAAATTATGCACATACCCAAATAGAACAAAAATAATTGGACATGAAGTCACAGAAACTTGTCTTTATTGGGTACAGTGAAGAGACTCTTGGGTATAGATTGATGGATCCTAAGACTAGAAAATTCTACACCAATAGAGATGTTGATTTTTTCAAGAAGAAGGAAGCAGAGACTCCTCCTCCAAACTCACAAGATGTAGATTTTTCACCTATTGTAAAAATTGAAGCTGATGTTCCCTCAGAAGATGAAAGTGATGATGCGGATGGTGGTGTTGATATGGATAGAACCACGACCCATGGGAATAATTCAGCATATGCTTAAATGGTGTACTAGTACATTACGAGATGTAAGAATGGATGCTCCACTAGATACATCCACCCCTGGACCACGGACTCGTAGTAAAGCAAGAGAAGAAGTTAAATTTTCTTTGATGAGTAGAGTTATTGAATTAGATGAGCCCTCTACAGTCCAAGAAGCCCTACAGTTAAAAGCTTGGAAAGATGCCATGGACTCTAAATATCAATTAGTGATGAAAAAAAACACTTGGCAGCTTGTTGATCTTCCACCAGGGAAGAAACCCATTGGATGCAGATGGATATTCAAAACTAAGTATAAAGAAGATGGGACAGTGGACAAGTAAAAAGCAATACTTGTAGCAAAGGGGTATGCACAAAAAGAAGGCATTGATTATGAGGAGACATTTTCTCCCATAGCTAAGATCAAAATGATCAGGATGATCTTTGCTCTAGCTGCACAGTTTGGTTGGAAAGTCCATCAGATGGACGTAAAAAGTGCCTTCCTAAATGGAGATTTACAAGAAGAAGTCTACATGACTCAACCTAAGGGATATGTAGTACATGGTCAAGAAGAAAAGGTATGTAGACTCAGGAAATCTCTGTATGGTCTCAAACAAGCACCCCGGACATGGTACATCAAGATTGACGAGCATCTCGTACAACATGGATTTGTTAGAAATCCATACGATCCCAGTATCTACCTCAAAAAGAAAGGGGGGAGATTGTGATTGTTTGTTGTCTATGTCAATGATTTAGTCATCACTGGCAGTTAGTGAAGATGATCAATGCAATGAAGAAAGATCTTAATCGATCATTCGACATGAAAAATCTTGGGCTAATGCATTATTGTCTTGGATTAGAAGTATGACATAAAGAGAATCAAATTTTTGTTTCTCAGATGAAATATACCAAGACAATGCTTGATAAATTTAGGATGATGGATTGCACACCGATTAATACACCCATGGAGAATAGATTTTAGTTATCTCATTCAGATCCATCTCCTGAGGTAAGTGCCACTCTCTATCGACAGTTGATTGGGAGTCTCATTTACCTGACCTACACTAGACCATATATCAGCTTTGCAGTAAGTTATCTATCTAGGTTCATGCAGGAACCCAAAGTTTTTCATTGGAAAGCAGCAAGGTGCATTCTTGAGATATCTCAAAGGATCAGTGGATCTTGGTCTAGAATACAAGAAGAACGACAACTTCTTCTTGACTGGATATTCATATTCAAATCATGCAGGTAACATTGATGATAGAAAATCCACTTCTAGATTTGTATTCTTTATGGGATCTGGACCAATATCATGGGGAAGTAAGAAACAACACTTCGTTTCTCACTCTTCCACAGAAGCTGAGTATCATTCTACAGGAGAAGCTGTCTATGAAGCGATTTGGCTACGTTGCATACTCGAAGGACTTGGAATACCACAGGACAAACTGACCACCATGTATGTTGACAATGAAGGTGTTCTCAAAACTTGTTCACAATCCAGTGTTTCATGAAAGAACAAAGCACATTGAGGTACAAGTTCATTTCATATGTGAGCATGTGTTGAAGCACAACATCTAGCTTCAATTTTTTCCAACAACTGAACAACGGGTAGATATCTTCACAAATTCACTTGCATGTGACAAGTTCGATTTGTTCAAAGAGTTCCTCTCCTCATCCCTTGAGACAATGCAAAATTAAGGGAGGGAATGTTAGGTTAATTATTTACCTAATATTATTAATTATGCATTATATAATTAATTACTTAATTAATGTTATTAATTAAATAAATGTTGTTATATGGTTATATTTCTTCATAACCATCTATTTGTTTTATTAAACATACAGGGTGTAGTTATATTGTTTTAACAATATATTTGTAATTATTCATTTGTGCTTCCCAGATGTTATTGGAAGCTTATGTAATTTGGAATATGGTTGCACCTGTGCAACTTAGTTTCCTGTTTGTATTTGGCTATGCAATATCTATAAATATTACAGCCCATTCTTTGTAATGTTGGTTGATTGAGTTTAATAAATATAATTAAAAATTATGTCTATGAATTATCTGAAGGAGGATCTGATAATTTTCCTTAGTGCTAAAAAGACATGGTGCTTAGTTTGCATTCTTCAAGAACCTTTTCAATTTTAGTAAAACATGACATATCCCTGCACGTCAATATTCTTCTCAAACATTTGATGAAACTTTACCTATGAGTGCCTAAAACACATCCCTCTACATGATACATATATTGGTTTCTCATAAATGCACTTGTAAAACCCATACCAATCTCATTTATCTGATGACTTCACTGCTAGTTGACTCAAAGGTAGTTTTAGTGAAAACTTGAATTTTACCTCCAAGGGATAAAGCTAATCCCTCTACGACATTCATCTACACATTATATAGTGCCAGTGTTACTATGCTAATGACCATGCTTGACCTAGTGCTTTTCATGGCCAATCAAATTGAGCTCATACACCTCATTAGGCTCTAGAATTAGGCCTAACTTAACCAGTTCCAACTGACATGACATGTGGACAAAATGATAAACCTGATGACTCACCTTAGCCAATCTCTTCAGTACATCTATTATAGACATCATTTATTACCTTCCCAGAAGGACACCTAAGACAAGTACTGATAGCCATATCATCTTTCTACAGTGATCTAATTGGTGTACACCTAGTCTCAACAGATAGTTGTTGACATAGGCTACACTGCTAGTCATCCTAAAACCACTCTAAATCCACTCTGTGAGCTCTAGACCATGGTAGGTAAGAAATGGCATTAACAATAAACCTAGGCATGTCCCTGAACTGATCCTCACTTGCACCAACTCACACATTTTCTGTTAATGCCATATGAAATCAATGACAATACCAATGCACCAAGGTTCTAACATCAGATCATTGGGGATTTATACTATCTGACAGTATGATCTATGGGAGGATTATGCAAGTAATGACAAATATTGGTGGAATACTATGCATGTATATCATAAATGTGGTTATCCCTCCTGTTAGTATACTCCTAGGAATTCATCTATGAAGATTGAATGAGGCTCATGACTGTGACATCGGTACAAAATGGATCCTTGATCCATATGTCTAAGGAATTCAGGAGTATATTTATTTGCAATCAGTAGTTACCTACTAGAGTTGGCTTGAAGACATGAGGATATCGAAGTGTTGATACCTTTGTAATAGATAAGTGCATTTCTACAAGACTAATGGAAACATATTTGTGTGAATATTATTGACATACTAATGTGTGTTATATGATATCTTCTTGCCTTTACTCTTGTAGGATTGTGAGCTCATTGTGCAAGATAATACAGGGTCCCTTACAACTCCTTATGCAACAAGGTGTGTATCCATGCTACTGATTTGATTTATTCAAGTCAGTTATGATCATATGCTACCTTGCATTATGGTTAAGTCATTCCCTTTTATTTTTACTAAAGGAAAGGTACATTAGTGTTCATCCCTGTTAATCTAATGGTTCTAAGAGGCTTTGAGCCTATAGATTTCCTTGTGATATTTGGTGATCAGTTCTATCCTTGGTGAAGTTTGCAGGTCATTCATCTTAGAGTTCCCTGTCATGCACTGATTGGAGTAACTTCTTGCATGTGGTTTTTACAGAGAGTAACCATACTATATATGGATATCCATCATATAGTGCATATAGGTATCACAACATGGGGATAGCTCCATTTGTCTGATCTCAAATGACTCAGTTCTTCCACATCTGATTCACAGATGCAAGTTTGACAACCAATGAGTTCTGTGATGATCAAAGATATGAGATGTGTGTGATGGAGTCCTAAATATTGTTAATCATTACTATTCAATAATAATCAAATTGCATCATGAAGACCTCCATCAGAATTGTATGTGATGATAGGGATTTATGATGATATGAAGTTGAATCATCGAACAAGGGTCATGTGTATTTCACAAAGCAAGAAAGGAATATTCACCAAGTTGCATAATAAAATTTAATATAATGTCTTAAAAGTTGTGCTCTAAGTTGGTTTATACATCATGAAAGGTGCTCCGTAGTGGTTGTGAAGGATTACTAGAGGTATGAGATAGGAGTTATTGGCATGTTAGATGAAATAATAGCTAATGAAATGTAATTATGTAATCCATAATTGATGAGCATTATGGTCTAAGTATATTGTAATGATGGTTATGATTCAAGTTCTGTGTAATTGAATGCTATGAGGAATCCCTAACTATGATAAGTAATTTCATGATGATTCATGTTCCTAAATGGTATATCTAGTGAAATTGCACTAACATGATGTTCATAATAAATTTTGATAAAAGCTCCAAGGGAGAATTAGAGCTATGAACAAGGTTGAAGCAATATGGTATCAATGATCATCTAAATCTGTGACAAGTAAGGTATGAAAGGTCTAGTAGAAGATCATCATGTAGTCATGTGTTTACATGTATGTTTTCTATCCAGAAGGTGATCTAGGAACTATATTTGACAAGGAACTAATTCATGATATCATGCATGTATGCATGAAGTACAGTGAAAGAGGCATTTAAAGACCATCAATAATAGATTTAGTGGATCTCCATGGACAATTTAATGAATATCCTAATTTGGTACATCAAGATGAAATTGAAGTGGAAACCAAGTTTGGAGTATGAAGACAAATTGAGAGTCATTAATTTTATTTTCATGCAGTGTTTGATGGTTAGACATGATAGAAGTGATTGAAGTCAAATTTATGATTCTTGTAAGTTGGCATTCAGAGGTCTGCATTTATTCTACAGAAGGTTGTAAAAGGATTATTTAAAACTAATGTGTGATTTGGCATGCTAGAGACCTAGGAAAGAAGTTTCAAAACAAGTATAAAGACAAGTATGTTTTAGGGTATTAGTAATCCAATAGGAGATTTTTTAGAATGAGCTTATGGTTATTCCAAGTCCATATGAGTTCATGACTCAATATATTAGGGTTATTGAATTCATCAAAGAAAGTATAGTCTAAGGGGGAGCTTGTGAAGAAAGTATATCATATGTTTCCAGGTATTTGATTCTCTTGTGTTTTCATTTTCCGTGTATAGTCATAGGTTTAGCCTTTGTTTTGTAGATGTGGTTGTGTGTACAGAGTAGCATTCCAGATATACATGGAAAATATTTCAAAGTAGGTGTTTGGTCTTGTTGGTTGCCATCAATACCATTGATCAAGATTGTTGGCCCTAAGTGTCTAAGGTTTTTTTCATTGATATCAAGTCCATTAATGGAAATTGGAGAATGCATATGTCATATGAGTCCCCATGAGGTGTCTTTCAGTGTCAAACATGAAGGTTGATTGGTGAGTGAGACTATCCATATTATTTTTGGTCAAGTTACTAATGACTATGTACATGGAGGTAAGGTCTAGTGTGTATGCTCATGGTATGAGCTCTACATATGATGGTTAAAGATAAATTGAAGGATTTCATGAGGTCAAAGATAGGTCTATCTGATGACCAAGAAGGTGAGTAAGATGTGTTTTTGTTGAAATATTATGGTCTATTTGAAGTTACTCAAAAATATATGTATGATCCTAGGGGGAGTCATGAGCTAAAAGTAATCCTAGTCCTAGAATAGGAAGAATTATCTAGTGGAAAATGACTCTGTCCAACAAGATTAGTTATCGGATACTAAAGTGATGATGTTTAGGCCTCATGATCTATGAAAAATTAGAAAATGTGTGATCAGAGTAGGCATCTAAAGTGCATCAAGTAAGATAAAATTACGAAGGATTGAAATCATGGTGTTTACATGTATAATTAGAAATTAGAGGGACAATATTTATGATCAAATAATTCACAGATATCATGCAAAGGAGGCTATGATATACTGAACTTAGGACATTTCAAGACCATGATAATTCATGTGATCCATCATCTAAAACATGACATATGCTAAAAGTATGTAATCCCAAAATTATGGCATTGAAATTTAGTAAATGTGGAGTGATGCAAGACAAATAGGGGGAGCTATTAATCATGGTTATGATGTCAAATACTTGGATAGGTCATACTTGCTTGAAGAAAGTTGGTCAAAAAATATACTTGAAGTTGTGTTTTCAGGGACATTTGGTCCTAAAGAAGTGGATTGTGATAGCTTTAGAGGCAAGATCATTTTGTATTTGAGCATGCTAGAGACCTAGAAGAAGTTATCAAAACAAGTATAAAGGACAAAATTTGGAGGGTATAAAAGCTCAATAGGAGATTTTTTTTATGGATCATACTCCAAGTCTATGGATCATCATAGTGCAGTTGTTATTGAAGATAAGAACAATAGAAAGTACAGTCTAAGGGGGAGTCTTTGTGAAGAAAGTTTGAGTTGTGAAATTTGTTTCCAATATGTCTTTTCTCTTGAGTTTTCATTTTTCCGTGTATAGAGTCATAATTTTAGCCTTTCTTGTAGATGTAAAAATGGTCAGAGTAAGCATTAGGAAACATGGAAAATAGGCCTTGTAGGTGAGTTGGTCTTGTTAGTTGCCATTAATATTTCTTAAGATGGTTGTCATCAATCAAGATTGTTGGCCATTGTGTCTAGTTTTTTGTCATTGATATCAAGTCCATTAATGGAAAAGGGTATGCATATGTCATATGAGTCCCCATGAGGTGTCTTTCAGTGTCAAAGTATGAAGGTTGAAGTGTCTAGTTTAGGTGATGTTATATGAAGTCCTGTAATATGGTCTACTATGTATGGAAATAGTATGAGTCATACTAAGTTGGTTGAAGGATATCATGAGGTCAAGAAATTTCAAAGAGGTGCCAAATGTGTGTAAGAGTCTACATGAGGTCTCCATAGTTAGTTCATATGTTGTCATGGGTCGTAACAATCTTTCTAGGCCTTTTCCTAGTCATAGAACATGCAAAATGTGTTGTAGGTATGCGTTTTGGAGAAATATAGTCATCGTTAAGCATGGGATCAATATGGTGACACTATATATGAAGTGTAAAAGTATTATTAGGTCACTTATAATATGTTCAGTAATGTTTTATGGTCCTTCCGAAGAGAGAAGGCAAAGATAAGGAAGGATAACACATCTAATTCAATGTGGCTAGAGAGTTTCATACATATTTGAGATATATAATGAGTTTTTTTAGTTAGAGGATGTTGTAATGATGTGTCATGACAATTTTTGGGTCAAAATGTTGAAGAAATTGCAATGTATGAAGTTTTTGGTAAAACTTGATTTTGAAGAAGGAAAAATTAGCTTTAATTGGAAACTTCATATTATTTTTGTGAAATGTGTGATTTTCATGGGACCCATCATTTTTTTGGGATTTTTTTCCATTGAGATAATATTTTAATGAAAAAATAATGATGAGGTTTGATCATTATGTTTTTATGAATAATCGTTAAGAAGGTAAATTGGTTTAAAACCCTAGCAAAACCCTCCTCCTAGAGCAACTTGAAAAATGTGAATTGTTTGGTCACCACAATGTCTTGTCTTGAAAAATTTATGCATCATGGTTGAAGAGGATTCCTAAGGGCTCATTTGGTGGTGGTTTGGTATTCTAGTTGTTTTGGGAAGAATGATAAAAACCCTAGTTTTAAGGGTTTTTGTAGTTTCAGGGCCGAGATGGAAGTTTCAGAATGAAAACCAAGCTATTCCAGAATCCTTGAGAGTTGCTCAAATAATCCAGTAAAATTTTTAGAAATTTGTAAACGAGATAATGGAAAATATAGGTGCTCAAAGTGAGCCCACCGATTTTGGCATTGAGGGCGAAAATGCTAGTCTTGTGCTATGAAGTGAGTTTGATGAAATAAATTAATGGAGATTATACTTTTTCATATGGATAGTATGTAGGAACCTGATATGATGTGTTGAATCTCTTGGTTAGATGTGGTTAATATATTTTTAGTTGAAGACCTATTGGCTTGGAAATCCCTAGTTTGTTTGCTTAAGAAGGTGATTGAAACAAGTGTGTTGCGTGAAATTTATCGACATGACCTATGCATATTAGTGGTTTTATATGTTGGTACAATTTTAGTTGATGTTTTCTAGGTGGTGGTTGATATCAAAATTGTATTTGAAGGTACTTTTGCATGTTTCTCTCAAGACTCATTCTTGAGTCCTTGAAGCCTGAATGAGAAGCTTCTGAGATTAGTTTTGTTAAAAACCATCCACTATGAGTTGGAAGGAAATGCAAGATATTATTAAAATTATATTCAGAGACCATTCTAGTGTTATATTTTTTGTGTTTTTATGCATTTATTTGATAGGTAAACCAACTCAGTTTAAAAGACCTAATTTTGGGGTCTTGAAGTCAGTTTGGAGTAGTTGCAGAGTTTGAGATATTTGGAGGTATTCCACTTGAATTTTAATGAAAGTGCAAGTTGTTATAGAAATTAGAATTAAATATATTTCTAATGGTTTATAACTTGATTCATAGTTATGATATTTAATATGTCAATTCATTCATTCTTTAAGACTAAAATTCTCGGCATTGAAGAACTACTAGGGTTTTCTTGCTCCTTGGAATGTTTCATGGTACAGATGGATGTTTTGGTTATTTTTGTGATTGTTGGTGATGTTAGGGAATTTTTTTATGAAATGTGTGGAGCTTCTTGATCCATGAAAAATTTGTTTGATGCTGCTAGAGATCATGATCCATTCGCTAGTTCTTAGAGAGTGCATTTTAAGCATGTTTGAGCTTCTTAGTGATTGATGATGATGTCTTGACATATTCTGACCATTTTGTTCCTTTGTAGGTGTTTTATATGATATTATTATATTTTTTAGGTGGGTATACCAACCTACTTGATCATGAATGACCTAGGAGGTGTTGTGTTCTTCACTTGTGTATATAAGCATTGTTAATAAGTCATTTGTTACTAGTTATACATGGGGGGAAAAGTGTGATCCATAGATGAGTGAAGGATATTATTAATTGGTTAAGAATAAAGATAAGAATATCCATGATGACATGAATAAGATTGTATCCCTGATGTGTAAGGCATATTGAGTCATGTAGCCCATGAAGAAGTGAGATTGAGAGAGTTAGAGAAGAGCTTTTTAGATGAGGGTTTGGTGTGTTTTAAGAAGTGTGAGCTAAAATTGGATCACCGTTAGTTGTGTGATTAGCATTTCATCAGTGATCATCTATTTAAATGTGGTTAGTTTTGTGATTGATCAACTTGGGGGGTTGTATCCTCCTTTTAGTGTTAGTTCTCTACTAAACTAGGGATTGGTGGTCCTTGTGGGGTTGGTGCCTCACTAAATCAGGGGTTTCTCCTTGTTAATTTTGTGATTCACTAAATTCATTTGTTTTGATGAATAAAATAAATGTTTCAGTTGGTTTTCTCCCCCTTAAGGTTTTCCCACTTACATGGGGTGTTCATGAGTTGTGTATCTTGTTTCATGCTATTATGATTGAATGTTGCAAATGTTAATAAAATCACATGGTTATGTATGATGAATGGAAATATTAAATGATGAATTCATGGTTTATTAAATGAATTAATAATTATTGTATGAATAATTCACCTCCCTCTCATTCACCATGCTTCTAACATGGAGGGGGTCTCGGAGTTGATTGAGCAGGTATAAAACCTCCTCTTGAGGCCAGAACAAAGACTCATGTCCTATGATCCATAAGAGTATGAAATTTCTCTTCTTCCTATCTTGATATTCATAATCCATAATCCTATTCTCCTCTTCCAAGTAAGCCTTCTTCATTGCCTTCTCTAAGGTCAAAGGAGATAAAATCTTGACTTCTCCGACCAATCTACATTCAAGCCCCTGATGAACTTGTTGACTTATAACTTCTCATTATGAAGGTAATCCACATAGTATAAAATACTTAGAAATCTATATTCATACCATGCTACTGTGCCTAGTCTCTATCGAAGATCATAGAACTCATCAATCCTCTTCTCTATAAAGTTCTCAGACATATATCAATCCTGAAATATGTTCCTTGAATGACTCGCAAGTAATTGTCTCACATATCAAATGAATCTTCCACTCTTGATTCCTCCACCAAAATCCTAGTAGGTCTCAAAGGAGGTGTATGGTAAGGCAAGCATTGACGTTTCTCTAATATGGGTTCAACCCAAAGAAACTTTCAAGAATAAAAATCCATGAATTGGCCCCAAAATATTCAATATTCCCTCCATAAGTGGGTGGCTAGAGACGGAAAATATCCTTGATAGCACCACTTGCCACATGGCCATGAAGGCATGTCTCAACTACTCTTTGAACCTATATTGAAGGGACACAATATCTATCACACTATGGTGAGTCACAAATGTAAGTGGAAGAGTGAAAGACCTCATTAACTTTTGTTTCACTCTCATGATGACTAACCTCATCTTCTTTCTCTATCTACACTTGAAGGTGATCTAGTACTAATCCCATCATCTAGTGTAGTTAATCTAGTATCTATTTCCAAAACTCTTCTCTAGGAATATTTGGGGGGATCGCTGATAACCTTGGGTCACCGTTATACATCCTCTGGTACTTATACTGGAATCCTACATGTGGGGATAAAGGTAAATTAGGTTTTATAGAAACATTTATTCATTAGGTGGTTTACCTGACTCAAGCTACCAACCATCTATGGTTTAAGCACCAATACGTATGGTGTTGAAACTGAGCTCTGATACCAGATGTCGCTCCCCATTTGGCACAGATCCAAAACAAGTCCATAAGTTATCAAAGGAAACCATAATTAATATAATAATAATAATAATAAAATGGGGTATTTCTAATTAATAATAATGATGTGATAAAACCAAAGATGACTAAGTCGTGGTTAAAAAAATACGATGAAAATGACACAAAAGTGCTTAAGAAAGATACTTAAATATTTTATTTAATGATGATAAAAATCATGTTGAGTATAATTAATGAAATTAATCTAAAACATATATTTTAATATTTTAAAAAAAATAAGGGCTAAAATTTGTCCAAAGGGTTACTAGAGTTGGGCAAGGGTCCGATTTGGTCCCCCAAATGGACCCATACCATATTAAAATTTAATTACCTAAGTTAGGGTAGAATAAACTCTTAATAATTAAATACAATGGGAAAATACTATATAATTTAAAGGTCCAAATTAGGAATAAAAGAGATCCCTTGGATAAAAGGGTCATCCACCATAGGATCTTAGGAAATCTAAGAATGCCCTAATTTCCTTATGGACTTTCACAAAAAACACTTTAATTTCTTTTCAATCTCATTTGGTTGAACTTTTGTTTACAGGTATGAGGAAGAGGTATATAGCTTTCATTGAGCTCAAGAAAGAAAGCATGATTACTCCTTTTTTTTAATGTTTTCATTTTAATGGGAAATACATTAGGGTTTGATTTGTAAGGTTTTCTTGTTCACAAATCTATCATTGTTTCGATAGTATCCATATGACCCACAATATTGTTTAGAACAAGAAGAGATGTCACGGTTCTATATTTTTTTAACTTATTTGAAAATAGTTTTGAAAATCCGCAGGTTAAAATATTTCACAAGAACATTATTGAGATGTTCGTAAATGTTTTCACTTAATTTGATATATAGTACATAAGTATCAACATATCCCGTTTTTTATATACTTACAAAAAATAAGGAGAGAGCGGCTACAGCGAGTAGGTAGAAGCAGAGGACAGGAGAGAGATGAAGGAGGAGGAAGAGGATAGAAGAGAGAAGGGAGGGGACGAGAGAGAGAGAGGACGAAGAAGAGAAGAGAGGAGAGAGAGAGGGTAGAGAAGAGAGGAGGTGAGAGGATAGGAAGCGTAATCAAGAAGGAAGAATAGGACGCAGGAAGAGAAGAGTTTTGCTTAGAGAGAAAAGAGGAGAGAGAGAGAGAGAGCAGAGAAGCGAGAGATGTATAGAGTAGAGGAGACGGGAGCCGATGAAGGAGGAGAGTAGAAGAGAAGATATAGAAGCGGGAGAGAAGTAGCGAGAGAAGAATAGATGGGAGAGAGAGCTTTACATGAGAGAGAAGCTGCAGAGAGAGAAGTGAGAGAGAGAGAAGAGAGAGAGAGGAGAGAGATGAGAGCGAGAAGAGAGAGAGCGATAGAGAGAGAGAAGAGAGAGGAGATGCATGCAGAGTGAGAGGGAATCGAATCGAAGTATGAGGTAGGAATGGCATTATTCCTTACTTGAGTTCCTCGTAAGCTTGTCGCATAATCTCTTGACTGATCCCCGCTTGTTAGACGCTTGTTAGAGTGCTAGGATGAACTTGAGGCGAGATAAGAGAGGAAGGAGAGATGGAAGGAGAGAGGGAGGTAATTGAGGTATGTTTGCATAGCTCTATGCGGGTTTTGAGCAAGTACTTGTATCGGCTTATGATACGACGGGCAATAGGGCTAAGCTGCATACACAAACCCAGTCGTAACAACCCAACCCACCAACGAGATGACTAGCCAAACCGACAGTGAGGAGCGAGAGGAGAGAGAGAGAGAGAGAGAGATAAGAATAGGAGAGGATAGACGAGAGAGAGCAAGAGACGAGAGAGAGAGAGGAGAGCGAGAGGAGAGGAGAGAGAGAGAGAGGCGAGAGAAGGAAGAGGAGAAGAGAGAAAGAGAGAGAGAGAGGGAGAGAGACGGCGTGGAGGAGAAGAGGACTGTAGAGGAGCGGCGGAGAGAGCGAGGAGCGAGAGCCCGACGAGCGAGAGAGAGAGAGGAGAGAGAGAGCAGATAGTGAAGAGCGAGAGAGAAGACTTGAGAGAAGAAGAGAGAGATGGAGGCGGAGGAGAGAGAGAGAGGTAGAGATGAGAAGAGGAGTGGAAGATGAGAGTAGAGAAGTCGATAGCGAGCGCGATAGAGAGATCATCTAGTCATATCTCTTCTATAGCTATCTCGCTCTTCTCTCTCTCTCTCTCTCTTCTCTCTATGTGTGATTAAAATTAATCAGGGAAAATTGAAATACTAGGGAGGGATATAACTATGCAATTGGGCCCATAAGGCCATATTCAAAGGCATGGGCACAAGATTCCATATTTTTTCCACATCCATGGTTGTGAGGGAGGGAAAATGGCCATGGCTTGGCTGTGGTCAAGGTTGGGGCAGAGTTGACAGTCATGAAAAATCCTTAGACATATACTATGTGTAATAAGGGTGATGGGTGGGAAAAATATGTGTGTGTATAAAATCCATAATAGATGATAAGTATTATTTCTCATTTTATTTTCATAATAGATTTCATGGATAAATCAAAGGATATACATTCATATAAATTTATGGTTAAAATGTGTTTCTAACACACACACACACACACACACACACACACACACACACACACACACACACACACACACACACACACACACACACACACACACACACACACACAGAATGAAGGGTTTCTATGATTGATTTTTAGATGAATATTCATGCGATTTACAGGAATGAACTCATATTTTTCTTTTTTATTATTATAACTATACAATTTAAAATATTTCATATATATACTTGTGTGTGTGTGTGTGTGTAAGATGAGTTTCTAACATCTTGTTCAAGGTAAATTTATTGACATGTTTAGGAAAATTTATTGATTGGTTTATATGTAAAATAACACACTTGTAAAACTGAGAAAACATATTACAATAATATAAATTTTAGAGCTATCTAAGTTCATTTAGTGAGTTTTTATTTTGGATACAAATAGAATAAAAATACTCCCATTAAGCGATGGGAAAAAATTCATTTCTAAAATTGATTAACACAAAAAATTTAGTCACTCCATTTTGGAGATATAAAAAATATAAGATAAAAGTATGCAATCTCTTTTTCTATTATTTCTTCTTTAAGGAGAGAAGTAAATGAAAAAAAAAAAATAGAATTATCAAGGGTAAGGGAAACATACACATTTCAGTTTTGATGTAACAACATAACTATTTACTTCTTACCATTCTAATTATTTCACTTTCATTTTTGGAGAGAAAGAGATAAAGGAGTATGAGAATGTAATTAAAATAGTATATAATTCTTGAATAAGATGAAAATTGTCTTTCAAAAATAAATATGTAACATAACAAAATAAAAATATATCATTGAATAAGATATTTAATCACTCTTCCAAACTTTAAAAAAATATGGAGATAAAAGTATCTTTTCTTACATTAAACCATGACCCCAAGAAAGAAGAATTTTAATTAAAATACAAGTACAAAATCCCTCGATAATGTGGAGACAACATGGAAAAAATGTTTACAAATTTTCAAACTTCAAAACAATATTCAAAACATGTAACTTTATCCATGTTCCCAACTTCAATCCATGTTCCAAATACATCACAGAAACATGAAACGCCACAAAAATAGCTTGGTTGACCAGCCAACTAATTGACATCATCACATGCCTCAAAGAGAACATGCTAGACTCCCGCCACGCCCATAAGAGAGAGGAAATACATGTCTCTAACCAGCACATAAGAATAGATGAGAAAACAAAAAATTCAAGGATTACAATTTCACAAAATATCCAAAATAATAAAAGTTATCACAAATCAAAAGAATCTCCATGCTTCTACTATTGGGGAAGAGGATGTTGACCATTGTTTCTAGGTGTTGTTATTAATGTCAAATCCATCAATGGTAAAGGGTGTGTAGAGGTATTATGAGTCTCCATGAGGAATCTTTCAGTGTCTATCATGAAGGTTGATTAGTAGTGTCATGTTTTGGTGATGTTCTATGAGGTCCTAGAGAATTGTATTGAGCGTATAGTCATAGTTTGAGATCTCCTAAGTTATTTGAATAGTTTTGTGAGGTAAAGAAAGGTTCATATGGTGTGTCAATGTTGTATAAGTTTTTTCATATGGTCTTCATGGTCAATTCATGGTTTAATAAGGTCATTCTAGGCCCATTCTTAGTCTTAAAACATTCAGAATGAGTTGGAGGTATGATTTTTGGATCTGATCAGTCTTGTTGAAGCATGGTAGGAGAATGGTTATGTTGATATGAAGTGTATGAGTAATTTTAGTTCTATTCTCAAATTTATAATTATGTTTCATGGTCCTTATGAAGTAAGAATGTGAAGATCGGGAAATATGTCATAGGTAAGTCATTTTGGCAAGAGATTTCTAGGCATACTTGAGATAGATGGTGAGTTCTGTCAATTAGAGGATGTTTTCATGATGCTTCATACTAATTTTAAGGTTGATTTAACAAATAATGAAATTTATTAAAGCCATAGGATATTGCAGATTCACGTGTGGTATATATACACTATTCGATGGTAATCATGTCATTAGGAGAAATCAATAGTTTAGGGGACAACCATCCCTCCTCTTTATGGGGAGGTTCCCTTATTTGACCAAAAACTTTAGAATCTAGATATATAAATATATACAGGCTAACTAATAGATGAGGGATATTGATGCATATGAATTATTCCATATTCTCAATACAGAAAACAAAAAAGGAATACGGTTTTGAAGAAGAAACAATAGCTTATCCAGGAATGAAGTATGAATAAGGGAAATAAAGTTCATTCTAACTCAATTATCAAGGATACAAGTACCCTCCTTAGTTTTTCAAGATTACCCATTACAGTTAGGAAAGAAGTGAACAAGGAAAAACTTTCACATACAAATAATGTAAAATTATACCTTACTGATGCATGAAAAAGAGCTTAAGAACATGTGATTAAATATATATGAAAAACCCAAAATATATAAATTCCATAGACACAAATTTATTCACATCATATTCTATAGATTTAACACAAAGTTTCATAATTCACATATACTAAACTATCACATTCGCAAATTAAAAAAACTGAGAAAGGAAAAAACACAGATGAGAGAAAGAAATATGTCTTCTTTTGTATTGATCAAAATTCGGTATTTACATTCAGGAGCATGACTATCTAACCCCTTTTAAAATAAGAAATGATCCTTATATAGACCAAGGGGAGGACACAACCAAATTTTCAACTGATTGTCTTTTAATTAAGTGTTAAAAATTTAATTAGTCAATTAGATAAGTTGGATTTATTTTTAGAATTTTACTTTCCAAATCAATAAAGGAAAATTCAAAACATAACATTTAGATAGAAGAGAATATTATGAATTAAAAGAAAAACAAACATCGAGATCTTTTCGAAAAGGCACAACTACAACCTTTATCTTGAGAACATGAATTCTAAACTTGGAAACAATATTTGATATTTCCATACACTTAAGAACAATTGTGTTAGACATGACATCAAACCAACTTCTGAGATAAAAATCCATCTCTTTTTCTATTCCACCATTTTGTAATAGGAATTTGGTGGCTTCCACAACTACATTGTGCAACTTGGAGAGTTCTTGCATTTTATCCTTATTGACTAAGTCTACCTTGAACAAGTCCTCCTTTATTAATGAAATTAATTTTTATTTGAATTCATCAACTTAGTTTCTCTTCATAGAATTATCTTTGTAGAACTGGAAACATATAGTTTATAGATCAGCATATATCTCTTTGATTTCAGTGATTCTCCATTTTTTACCATGTTCTTTAACTCACTTGCATCTTCCTCAAGGAATTTGATGCTCCATTGAATACTATAGACTGATTTCTTGGATAGGCTACTTCTAGAATCATTAAAATATTTTTGAGGGGAAACAAATATCTTTATATTGGTCCCTCATGATTATTGAATATTGGAATATTATCCATCTAAATATCAAGCTCTTTGTCAATAGAAATAATTGTTGCATTGAATTGAACTTGCAATGAATATATGTTATCATACATTTTTTATTATTATTCAATGAAACCCAAACTAGAAATCATAATTCCTTGTACCCAAGCCTCAAAAGATCTTTCAAATGCTACATGCTTATGAATCTTTGTTATAGCTTTGAAATCACTTAAAAAAAACAATGGAAAGAGGAAGGTTAAAGAGACAGTGAGATGAGAGAAAGGATTTAATGAAGTTTGAGATAACTTGAACCTATTCCTCAAGTTTTTCTTGTGTTTTATTTCCTTTCTCTACCCTCTCAATAACTTTGTGAATTATTCATTGGATATTTTTGTGCTCTCCTTCATGAGTGGATTATCCAAGTGAAATCATCGTAAACTCCAAGTCTGCAATAGTTATTTCTTTTTAATTTTTATCTCCCTTTGGCTTATCAATTTCAAGAAAATTTTGTTCTATAGCATCTAAAACTAAATGAGAGGTTTTTTATATTTCTTTAAAGGAGGAATATTTTTTCCAAGGAGGGAAGCCACTACATCAAATCTAGGAACCATAATCTATGAATAATCCTTCCTCTTTGTACTATCATTCATGTGTTGGACCCATGTGACTGAATCGCTGGAAGGTTGAGCTAGAGGAAGTGCCAATGTAAGGACATTGGGAGTACCAAGAAGCTGAGAAATGGAAACCTCAAAAATAATAATCCCAATAGAATATTAAGATGGTCGCCTCACTTCAAACTTAGTCCTACTAGTTTTTTATGAATCTAGATCTATGACTTTTGCCTCATATCGCTTGTCTTCACTTTCCTCATCTCTTTCCTCTTCTTCCTCATCATTCTAATCATTATTTTTTTCCACACCCTCTCGTTATAATTTTTATTTTTGTTCCTCAGTTGATTTCATCTCTTCTTTAGAATGTTGTGGCACTTGTTTAGGTACATGGAAAATTCCGTCAATTGATTCTTGAGTTTTCTCTTGCTCCACTTCTTTCTTAGTTGTTTCATCAATCTTTTCTACCTCCATTTTTATCTTTCTTTGTATACACATTTTTTTTTAGTCCAAGGGTGAAGAAGAAGGATTAAATTGAGATGTAGCTTCTTAATGAAGAATAGAATATTATTTGTGTGAGGTAAAGGCTTCTTTGGATGAATGTTTCTTCACTATTTCTTTGTATTCATTCATTCTCCCACTGAACCATTGTCTTGTCCTTACTAGAACATGATTATACAACTTAGAAGGATCATATCTCTCCTTGTATGACTAGTAAATGGTTGGGATATGCATGTGTCAAATAGTTATGAGATATTACACATAATAAAAATTACATTCATTATCCTCTAGGCCTTCAGGAACATGGTAAAAGTTAATATCCTTAATTAGTTGTAGTGAAAGCATTCCAAAATACCTTTTCCTTCATACTCATCTACACAATCTTATCAGTAGTCCTAACATGTTGGAATATGATAGTAATTCATTCTCAAATTTTTAGAGATAAAACATTTAATATCAAAGGAGGACCTCTTTTGATACGTATGAAATTTGAAATCAGTGATTGTTCTTTCTAAATTTTGAGCATCAAAAGAAAAATTACATGTGTAGTATCCCAATGAGATAGGGAAATGAATACAAGTGATATTATTATCTCTACAAGTTCTATTTAACAAATCCAATTGTCTGCGGACTAGTACTTGACCAGTCTGTTCGTACTATTTCTGTCCTTTTCTTTTTCTTGTGGATCCTTGTTGGGTCTGTTCTTTTCCCCTCTTTTGATGTTCATTACATTTTTTCGCTCTTTTTTCTGCTGCTTTTTTACTTCCTAGGTGTGCTTCTTTGAGGCCTTTTCTTCTTTCTCTTTTTTTTTTTTTTCTTTTCGTTGTGTCCTTGTTTTTCGTTTTGTGACCTGGCCTTCTCCGTTTTCTCTTCCCACCCACTGCTTTCTGATAATTACAATAATTGGAAAGTTGTAGGAACGCCTCTGGAAATCCGAATATATGAAACTTTCTGATAGATGAAGAGGGCCGTTGTTCCATACCATTTTCCTCTTTAGAGCCTATATTAGCCCACATTTCTTCAATAGATAACTATGAACATGGTATAGGAATGCTTGAGTCTCTTGTGGTGAGCCTTACTATTTTCATATGTAAGTTAAGGGTAAAACTCATTCAATGGTGCAATCTTATTATCATCTTGTGGTGATAATCCTACCCATGCCCTGTAGACTTCAATTATGTACATAAGGTAGGATGTTGTTGTCTATGAATAAAGGCAGATTATGCTATGGAAATTGGAAGTAAAACATATAAAATAAAAAAAAAAAAAGGGGGGCCCTGAACCTAATCTACACTAAACCATCATGATAAGAGATAAAACAAGACTAACAGTGTCATTATATGAATAGATTTCAATCTAAATTACATGATTAAGCTACTCTATACCTTTTTTAGATTACTCTAATAAGAAATTCAACCTAAATACAAATTTAGCAATCAAAGGGGTGATTAGTTTTTTATGGTTCTCAAGATTTCAAGAATGGACTCTCACCATTAATGGCTTCAAGGCCAATGGTTCTCTCCATATTACTCAACTTTTGGTTTAATGAATGTAAATGAAGGTTATAAGCTCAAGATCAATGAAGGGAATTAGTTTAATATCTAAGTGGTCAATTAGTTAAAGGATAATACAAAGGAATCCAAAGATGTGCTCGTAGTGTTAATAAGAATCATAAGTGTGAAGTGTAAGTTGATGGGTAGGTTATCCTTGTATTTATATGTTTCATAATGGAACAAAAGACTTTGAAATTGGGCATGTGGACATAAATTTAAGAAGATCTTTAGAATTAAGAGCTAAGTAAACATGTTTTAGACTAGTTAAGCTAGGATTAGCGAGTGATTAGAGACTCGTAGAGAGTTGGGAGGTGTCTTGTTTATCATTTATGACTGATAGATAGCCTAGAAATCTTGTAGAAGTGGTTCAGAGAGAAAGAGGAAGATGTTTATCTAATAAAAGGGTTATTATTAACCAAATGGGTTGAATATAGGAGGAATATGACAAAGATGTTTTCATAAATGGGCATCTTAGAATGGAGCGAAGAATGGAGAATCAATGAATTGTTGTTAATTGGTTGAAGAAAAGGTTGTAGTTATGGCAAAGTAGTTGGAGAAACTATTAGCCAATACAGCACATGAGATGTGCATGGGGATTTGGTGATAGATTGTGAAGTTGAAGGGCAAACAAAGATTCTTTTCCCCACCAAGTTAGAACATCATTGGTGCTAGGACTATGAGAATGTAATTAGGACTTGAGTTGAAGATGAGCCCATTTTACAACGATGTGAGATGCATTTTTGGTTATTGTTAATGGTGTGGGTATTAATATCTTCTTTTTATTCACTCTCGTGTAGAAATAGCCATTTAATTTTCTCTTGTTTGATTTCCTTCTCAAAGACACTTCCATAGTTGATGGGCCATTAGACATCAACCTCACATCCTATCACTAGGTTTAACCCCATGATAAATTTACTAGTAAGGAATTTTTCTTCCAGATGATACTGAGGTACGTACTTGAGAAGTTTCGTAAATTTCTCCCAATATTCATTACTATAATTTTCCCTTGTGTTAGTGTATGAAATTAAGACATTCTTATCATAATAAATGTAGGGTAACCAACATTATCTGAAGTGTGACTCAAAATGATCCCAAGTCAAATTTGCTTCATCCACTACCAGTTTAACCTTCTGGATGTCCCACTATGAGGATTATTCATTGGATAGTTGATAGGCTCCCCAAACTACCTTAGTTTATTCTAAGAAGTTCCTTATTGCAAATTACTTCTCCATTTCACTGAGCCAATTCTCAGCTCCATCACCCAAGGTGGTACCATTGAACTTTGGTGGGTTGATCCTCTTGATATCATTTGATAGTTCAGCTACCTAATGTGCCCTCTTGTTCCCATGTGGGTTAACTTTGTTAACATTAATATTTGTGTTAGTATTTTCATTAGAAACATTTTTATTAGCTATATTAAGATATGCAACATCATTTTTTTCAACATTCAGATGCTCATGCGATGATTCTTCACCATCAGTTTCATGATCACTAACGTTTCCTAGGATTTTTTGTTCCATAAAAGCCATTCTATTTCTTGTGTCTTGAAGGGTAGAGAGAATATCGTCCAACTTCTGCACTGTGACAACTTCACCATTCACAACATTTCCCCTTTTTCTAACCATGTTTTGTTTTAGAAAACACTTTAATTTTGTGTTAGCATGAGGATTTAATAGGTCTAAGAGTTACAACCTTCAACTTTGATACTAGAATGTAACACCTTTTGAAACATCATAATTAATGGAATTTTTTTTTAACTTCCCATTTTAAATCATATGTCTTCACTCATTTAAATGTAAAAACTATCACGTAAATCCAACAACTTATAATTACAATTCTTCAAATAAAATATAAATTAAGCATGTGAATAGTTATGGGTCAATTGGATTCAACTTTCCCCCATAAGATACTCTTTTGAGTCTATATACAATGTGTACCATTTAGTTCCCTTCTCATAATTGATTTTACAAGTGTTTTTCTAATTTTCTACTTGGAATTCATTCGATCAAATCCCATCTGACATTGTACACTTTTGGTAGAACTAGGTGCATCCTGATAGTGTATTGTCTGACACTAATTTGGCCAACGTTTATGATTCATGTGTTGCATGCTCTATTTCTAGACTACAAATTCATCTACGAAACATGTCACATCACCATGTCAATTGGTTCAGTTATAAGAATTGAATCAATTATTTAAGTTAATCAAATTCAAGTTACATACATGATACACAACATGTTCATCCAAAATGATAAAACATGACCATGCCAACTTAGGTTACCTATGGGAGAGAAAGAGCTCACGTAAATTCTTACATCGTCACGTGGTCAATTTCTTCCTCTTAGAAAACATAAGTTTGTATACAGGTAACTAGACCAAATGGGACAGAAAATGTCTGCATCTTAGCACAAGTCAATTCCTTATTGATTACAACATGCATGATAAATGGATCTCTAGGGACAACTTAGGATAAATGTTATATGGTAGGTTTCATTGAATGACCTACATCATTCGATGAACACCACACTACAGTATCCATCCAAAGTTGGCCTACCAAGTATCATGTACTAGGTTTGTCGTAACTTATTCACCACATTGAACTAGTTTATGCCAGGTTTATTTTTCATAACACAATGATATTTCATCCCAATAATTATTCAATCCTAAGGTCCATAACTTAGTTTTGATAATTGTTCGTAATAAAATTACATAAGTTTTTTTATGTACATTTATGAAGAATTTTACTATAATTATGGCAGTAAAATGCATTATTAACACAATCCCTAATTTATTTAAGTTGTGACATTGTCGTTTTAATTTCCATAAATACAAACTAATTGAACTCAACAACTGAATTTCATATAATCATTCATATTCATAAATTCTACATATGAGTAAATAGTAAATTGTCATTAATCATTTATCATCATATAAGAGTCCATTCATACAACTATAAAATAATAAACCACATTCATTTATTATAATAGCTTGTATCTCGTATCCTTACTATAACTTTTGGTCATTCTAAATATTTAAAGTTATTACACTTAAGGGTATTATTCAATCATTTCTAATTAATCAACCTTATGATAATACATATCTTATGAAATCAAATTGATTAATTCAATCAAAATTATTTCCTATCAGGTAAAAGGAACTGAATAATTTATAGGATCAACCAAGATATTTATTACAACAAAATCAAAAACTCGAATCTAAAATTTTTATTTCCTTTTCCAAAAATTATACAAAATCTCAGAATCCATAGTGCCTTTCACAAATTACTCAATGAAGCACAAGCTCAATTATATAATAGTTAAGTAATGAATACATCTTTCAATCATAACAAAAAGAAATCAAAATATAAATTTACAGATCATTTGTCAAATAAGACTTAAATTTTTCCATCTGTAAAAGTGTTACACAACTGTCAGTTTTAAATAACTGACATGAAAAATTCAACCATCTTATCTTTACGATTTATAGAATTGAAATATTTCAATGAACATAATTCAACTAAACAACATAATATGAAATTCATTTAAGATAACAACTTATCATTCTCCCTTTTTATCCTTATTCATTTCTTTCATAATTCAATAAAAGGAACATATGATTTTGCAACTCAAATCATAGAAATAATAATTCCAATTACTAACAGATCACAAGTATGAATATTAAATTCCAAAAACATATCAACTATGTCATTCATGCCCAAGCAGGGTTATTTAATAACATTAAGAAATTATTAAACCTTATACTTAAACATTCATTATTTTTATACCATCATCTTATATTAACATTACGAGTCAAGAGGTAATCATACAAACCACACAACTTTCATTCCTGGTTCATATAACTTGTTTTAAAAGAAAAGAGTAGTATATCACTCAAGTAATGTCTTAATAATAAAATTTAGAATCTTAATTCGGTAACGATAATAATTAAAATATCCAAACACAATACCTTAATATCACATAACCATAACCTTATTGAAATAATCTTAACTTATCCGAATAACTTATTCCTTCTCAAATAAGTAGTAATGAATGCATTGTTTATACAATAATAGTTTATTAGACAGAAGTATTTGAATACTATAAAATACCGAAGTTGTTCCAAATACCTTAAACTATTTGAATAACCTTAATTTATTCTAACCAATACAAATAGGCCTAATAAACATTACAACTTGCATAAGGAAGGATACGACCAAGCCAAAGAATAGGCTAAACATCTTAACCATTATGACTAATTCTACATATTTATCCATGTATGAATATACAAACAATAAATGGTTAAAACTAACTATAGAAAGTATCAAAATACCATAACCATTTACCATACGGTAATCAATACGAAAAGCATAGTCAACATGGATTACTAAGTGGTATTTTAAAATAAATAAATGAACAAGTTGAAAGGTCAAAGTGACCGAACTATCCATCGAAATGAGAAAAAAACACGGTGTCCACTAATACACAATAAGACAGAACCAAAACCAATAGGCGACTGCGACACATAACAACCATAGTTCCATAATTATAAAGTAAATTTTGCAATGGTTTTTGTAGGAGTTAAACAGTGACCATCCTTATAATATCACACCCAAATAATACATGCAATGTTAATAAAATATAGCTAGAGGAAATTTCACATCATACGACTTCATAGTCAAGGCCATTATCGAGTTAGCTCTTCAAGAGGGAGATTAATATTATTAATAACACCTTAATCCACTAAAACAACCAGAATTTGACCAAAGGACAACTTGGGTATTCACATATAACTCTTATACTTAAACTCAAAACAATGAACAGGTGGAAATAACATTAAGCTAAAAGTTCACAAGCTTGAGCTTGAAATAATAACCACAAAGTTGTTTTATACAACCTATACTAGGAACGAAAGAAACCAAAACCAACAATGGTATTACTAAATGCAAAAATAAAGGTAGCCAACCATATACACGACGCCCACGAATACATTCAAATAATCCATATACAAAATAGGTAACACATCCAATAAAGTATTCACAAAAACAACATGGCCTTAATAATAAATGTCCTGTATATAAGTGAACCACACACATAATTAAAAAATAATTACATACAAGTATATATACAGATAGAGTATTAAATATTGAATATGCATTCAACCATAGTATTCAACTTTATATCTAAGCAATAACCATAATCAAGTCATTGAATAAGAAAATGATAGCACAAAAAAATTGATTTTATCCATTCAACATTAAAATATCAAAATGTTATAGATGATAAAGATTATGAGGAGACAATCTCATGCCTATAAATGTTTACAGAATTTTTCATTATCAACCCTTCCATAATCAACCGAGTCCACTTACTCTTCATCCATAAATCTTGCAAAATTCACACGAAAAACTAGACATAAGAATAACTTTCAATCGAAATAGGAGGTCAATAAAATCGATATCCCAGTCTTTATATTTCCTCATAAACTAGCTAGAGTCAAAATTTACATGCAAAGTTCCATAACAGATCGCCCAAAAATATTCATTATCTAATTTTCATGCAAAGATCAATTGAAAAGCTAGAAAATACCAACATGAAAAATGAAACAGAAAAAAAACCTCTTAGCTCGGTGGTAGCTTCCTCAAGAAGCTTCTCTCTTCTCCTGAGGGTTACAAACTACATTTAATTCATTTAATGAAATTTTCCCATATTTTTCCTGAACTCCACACTATCTCCTTATCATTCCACCATCTGCTAACTTTGGTGCTTCCACCAACTGACTTGAAATCTCTTCCATCCATTTGTGTGGTTATCTTCAATCCAATGGTCAGGGATCAATTAAAATCAAAACCCTAAAACTTGCACTAATAGCACATTGACTAATGTTCCCTTATAACATTTTAAATTTGGCTTGGGTGGTGAGTGAGTGCTTAACTTATTACAAGCTCAGGTTAGGATTTCAATCCACCCCCAACATTACATTGCCACAAAAAAATATCTCAACCTTAATAGTCTTAACTATATTAAACCATGCAATAGTATTTATATATGTATATAACTATATACATACATCTACATATACATATATATATGTATATTTCTCTGTCGATATAACAATATTTCAATCATTTTATGAACTAGACAACATTGGTTTGAAATTCATATAATTGTTTTTTAAAATATTAATTAAATAAGAGCCTGGCTCTATGAACTAATTATCGAATACCTCTTCATTTGACAACAAGGGTCTTTGCAATTTAGTCAACCTTACCAGGGTCATAAAATCAATTGACTGCACATAGTTGCAGAAGTGAAAATAACTTCATAAGTATAAGATCAATCAATAAAGCAACCTTACAGATAAAAATCAAGCCATCATTATAAACCTTATATATAATGAAATTAACATGATTAAACAATAAAAGTATTGTTTAGATTATAATTTAATAAACTCAAGCATGATAACCAACACAATTTCACCTATAGCGAGGAAAAGTATTTATTCATCCAAGTTGGACTTAATGAGGTATGATATTTCTCGATTAAACCTACCCAAAATGATATGGGGTTCCTTGGTCATGCCCTTACATCTGATTACTTGGGATTTTTTTATTAGAACCTATAACCTTCCCCTAAATACTAAATTTTTTTAACAAGGATCACAAGTAATCTGAACTTGAACTCATATGTTGGGGCTGAAATATGAGAATTTAAAACTTCCCCCATATTCTTTTTTTGTAAAGAAAGGAGAAATAAAAGCATTTATCCATAGTGAGAGTGGAAAATTGTTCAACTAGACCAAAACACTGATTTTCTTACAGGGACGAAGCATAACAACTTTTTAAATTGCATGTTGATTTAGAAATAGAATGCATGCATTTTAAAAGGCTTCAAAACACTTTGTTTTGATGATGAACTCCTAATTTAAACCCAAAATGGTCTTTGTAATAGAAACAAAGGTAAAAAATATGTACAAAACATGAAAATAATACATCCCTCAAGGGAAGACATGCGGAGTGTGCACAAGCACTTGGTTTTGAAAAAGAGAACCTACTTAGCCTACTCTAACCAGAGGAATAAAATTTGAACAAAACCTACAATAGGTAGTGAGAAATAACATGCCTTTATAAAAAAATGTGGCCATGTAAATAATTATTCACTGAACATGGCCTTTAATGAGAGTGCAAAACTCTTTTGAATTTTTGTCCCTCGCAACTTCCTAAAGTAGCAATCAAAAATAACATACATACCTCCTCAAGTTGTTCTTAATTTTTTTGGAGGAGTTTCAACTAACATTTGGTGTGTTGAAACTCTTCCTCATGCTCTAAAGTGAGCATGACTAGTTACAAATCCTTATTTGGCTCTAGACTAGCCAAATACCTGATTGGGAAAGGTTTGATCCTTTGAATTTACCCATATTATTTATATGTAACCCTATCAATGGATATAAAAGGAGCACTCTTATCATTTCCTTTTCCATCTGTAAACTGATTTTTTATCTAGTCTAGTTGTTCTTGTATAGACACCTTTGTTTCTAAAATTATATTTTGATTTTCTTCTTCAAACAAGAAGTGTGAAAACTCAAACTTACCATCCTTGATGACTTCTAGTTTAGCAATGGTTTCATCATCTTCCTTATTTCCCTCATTCATGGATTTTGAAAGATCAAACTCCTCTCATTCTTCCTCATAAGCATTATTATGTTCTATGATGTTGTCATCTATAGCAGGTTTGTGAAAAAAATCAGATCCAACAAGTAATGAAGGAATGGGAAGATCTTCCATTTCACTTCCAAAATAAAGCTAGAATATTTTTATGTTATCCTATTCATACAAGACCTATGAATCTAATTTTTTCTCCTCCACTAGTGATTCTTGTGAAGAAAATCTAGTAACCTCTAAGAATATGATGTCATGATACACACTACAGTCAGAGCATAGAGATTGTTCATCATCTACCTCTTTTTATTTCTTTGCAAATTAAGCTTCCACATCATGTTATATATTTTCAACCTCTTTTGAAGGCTTAACCAGCCATGGAATTTGATTTATCTCAAATTTTGAAGCCCAATCATTCAATTTTTTCAAGAATTCTTCTCTGGTGGGTTTTTCAACTTGTTGCACTCCTTGAATGATTTTATGATTTGTTTCTTCCCAAAATGGATTTGGGAATGTAATAGGAGGGATGGTATGGGTCTCAAATGATTTTTGCAATGGTTGTAATGAAGGGGAAGGTGTTATTTCTTCTTGTGGAGGAGAGGAGATGGAAGGATAATCCTTGAGGAAGCTAGGGATTTTAACCTTATGCTTAGGAAGTTAATAAGGGATCAACATTCAATACTGATATGGAATAGGTTAAAGAACATACCATTGATAGGGTTCTTAAAACTTAGATTCATTAGATTCTAATACCTGTAATGGTGCAATAAAATAAAAAAATTTAGTAAAGGACTTGTTAATTACCTCAAGCATTTGTTATGGGCTAAGCCAACTAGGTATAAAACCTCCACATTGACTAGGATGCCTAAAACGATGTTATTTATATTACAATATCTATAGTTTATCCTTAATATCCTATAAGATCTACTCCATTATTTTAATTTTTCATTCAAAATATTCTTTAGGTGTAGAATTACCTCCAAACTCTACATACTAATTCTCTTAAGATCTCCATCATTTGATGAATGACCACACTGATTTGTATTTGTCTCATAGGAATATGCATACTCAATCTTATTGTCATCATAAAATTGAGTTGGAGGTGTGTTATAAAACTTGAAGAATGATTTTAAAAGGATATAGGTGGGTTTAAATTACAGTACTGTTGAAAGTGTGGAATTTAGTGATGGAATGAAGTCATGATTTCACAACTTCATGGGAAATAAAATAAAATAAATATAAGGAAATGACCTCTTGATTGAGAAAATGGGTTTTCTAAACCAATGGAGTCACCATATGTGCAGAAGTTTCCTCCAAATCCTAAAATATCACTAAGAACACATCAAACTCGTTGGAATGAAGATGTACACTAGGATTTTGTAATGCAACACCTATGAAATATAAAGCTTTCAATACTTTTCCCACTCCATGTGCCAGAAATTTTATGACAAAAAGTATCACCCTGGGATTTTCTAATTACAAACCCCTACTTTTGGATAACATTGGATGATCTCACAAGTGTGGGACTTGCAGAGTGAGATCAACCTCGAGATAAGGTAGGTTCCTCTACCTGAATCCTAATGCTAACACTACTCCTAATGCTAAAATTAAAACTAACTAATCTTAAAATAAAAATTCCAAGGGACTAGGGATATAGAGAAAGGATAGAAAGGTGCATGTAAATGAAATCTTAAGCTAAAATAATGTGATATGACCAGAAAAGGGTGAGGAAACTCTAATGATAGATAAAAAAGAAGGAAATGGAGAAGGGAGAGGCCCAACATAAGTGGCACAAACCCAAACCAAATTTCACATCTATTCTCACATGAAACAAAATAAAATGAACATGTAAAGGAGAAGTAAATGCACAACACACTACATCAAGTAAAAAAGAGGAAAGGTTGCCGATAAACATGAGTTAGGGTTGAGAAAACACCACAAAAAAAGATTTATTGCAATAAAATTATACTCAGACCATGACGGTGCATAGGAAGGAACACGAACACTTTTCCAAGCCCAAAGTGAAGGTTTGATGGCTCACAGCTAGTTAGGAACTATTATGACATAGTTCCCTTACATTTTAGAACATCCTCTTTCAAAATGAAATAATTTTTACAATATATAGATCAAGGAAGAAAGAGAAGAGGGAAAACTAAGGGCATAAATTTTTCAAATTTCAACCTCCAACAATCTATATTGAATTCTCCTGTAAAACACATGGGCAACCTGCAATTTCATTCCTATGTCTAGTATGTATTGAAGAAGGAGATGGAAGCCATACTTCATCAAATTTGGTGCTTGAGAATGAGATTTGACCATTTTTTTGCTCAGAACTGTACTCTCTCCTTTTGAAGCCATGTTTTCCATTTTGATCCAACAAACCTAATCAATTATTAATTTTATTGGTGCCAACATGAAGTTAAGAATGAGATATTTCCAACGAGATGATATTTTTAATTTGGAGCAGGGATTCAAAATATACGAGCATTTGAATATTTTCATGTCATGTATCACAAAAATGTGATAAGTGGTCTTTGGAGTTAGCACAAGTTTTTACAAATAATATATTAGATCTAAGCATACATGCAATAAAAGAAGATATTTTACCAGAAGAAATATACAAAACAAGAGATATAAATCAACACCATATTTAATGTGGTTCACTCAGTGTGGGATACACCCACAAAGAAACAAGCCAATCTATTATCCAAAGCTTTCATAAGATATAAAATGAATATTTACAATCTTCCACACCTCTCATGATGTACAGTCATTTATTTCTCTCACGCTTCTCCTTCTTCTCCAAGAATTTTGTCTCTCATAATTATTTTCACAAAAATTATCAATACTTACTTCTAACCCTAGCTTCCCATCTTATAAATACCTTATACAAACTTTGGGAACTTAGCCATGCAATTAAAATCAATATATCTTTCTAAATACTAAAATTAGATCTAGTTATCGGGATTTAAATAAAAATCCCACACACAGGTAACTGACACCGGTTATCCCTAACCAATGTCACTTCCTACTTACCTGATCGATGTCAGCCATAGGTGTTGATATCGGTTATTTTGTTTTCTAAAAATTTTAATATATCATGCTAAACTGAAGTACTTTATCTCCACATCTCAACAATCTCCCACTTGGAGATAAATTATTGCACTATACATGTACACCATCATTCTTGGATCCTTTCCTTATCTTTGTTTTTTCCTCTTCAAGTATCAAACTTGAAGAACAACAGAAGTGGAGTGTAGATTCACCTTCTCTTTTGCTAATGGCTTTGTTAGCATATCTACAAGGTTTTCACTCATATGAATCTTCTTTAGTTTTAACTGCCCATCCTAAAATACCTACCATATGAAGTGATACCCCAACTAAATTTGTTTCATTCTAGAATGAAACACTGAGTTCTTTGCCAAGTGAATTGCACTCTCACTTTCATTGAAAATTTTTCAATCATCTTGCTTCTTTCCCAAATATTCCATGAACGTACTCATCCATATCATCTCTTTTCTATCCTTTATGGCTACAACATACTCTTCCTTTGGAGTAGACAAAGCCAAAACCTTCTGAAAACTTGAAATTCAGGTAACTGTCGTCCCACCTACTATGAAAATATATCTAGTAGTGCTCCTCCTACTATCTAGATATCCATCCAAATCCAAATCAACATAGCCACATAAAGAAATATCTGAACCTTCATAGAATAAATACATACTATATGTCCTTCTAAAATACTTTAGTATCCACTGGACTGCTTTCCAATGATCTTTACCTAGATTGGCCATAAATCTACTCAGAAATCCCATTGTCTATGCAATATTTGGTCTGGAATAAACCATAACATACATGAGACTCCCAACCACTGAAGCACATGGTACGTATATCATGTATTTTACTTCCTCATGTGATGAAGGACATTGATCTTTTCTAAATTTGAAGTGACCAACCATATGTTTACTTACATGTTTTGAATTCTACATTTTAAACCTTTCTAACACCTTGTAGATATAATCATCCTAAGACAAATACAATATCTTTTTATTCTTGTCTCTGTGTATTTGCATGCCAAGGATTATTTTTTCAGATCCTAAATCCTTCATAAAAAATGTGTGAGCTAACTTTCCCTTAAGCTCACCAATGTCCTACATACTAGATCCTGCAATAACCATATCATCCATATACAATAACAAAATAATATAGCTCCTATTTTCAAGCTTCTTGAAATAAACGCAATGGTCAGATTCACATCTTAAGTAACCATGCTCATGCATGAAACTATCAAACCTCATGTACCATTTCCTTGGAGCCTTCTTCAATCCATATAGACTCTTTTTAAGCCCACACATTAATTTCTCCTTACCCTTGACTTCATACCCAAGTGGATGCTACATATAAATCGATTCATCTAAATCACCATGAAGAAAAGTTGTCTTCACATCTAGTTGCTCTATCAAACCTCATGTACCATTTCCTTGGAACCTTCTTCAGTCCATATAGACTCTTTTTAAGCCTACACATTAATTTCTCGTTACCCTTGACTTCATACCCAAGTGGATGCTACATATAAATCGCTTCATCCAAATCACCATGAAGGAAAGTTGTCTTCACATCTAGTTGCTCTAAATGCAAATCATTTACTGCAACTAAACTTAATACAATACGTATGGAAGTCATTTTAACAACATGAGAAAATATTTCACCAAAGTCAATTTACCTTATTTCTATGTAAATCCTTTTACTACAAGCCTTGCCTTATACCTTTTTTGTCTACCCTTTTCTTCGTTGATCCTGTAAACCCATTTGTTCTGCAATGTCCTCTTTCATTTTTACAACTTAACCAAATCCCAAGTTAGGTTTCATTTAAATGATTCCATCTCCTCATCCATGTCATGCTCCCACTGAACGTAGGTCTCATCCTACATTACTTCATCAAAACTTTCTGGTTCATCATTATCGATAAATAATAAATAAGATAGAGAATGTGTAAATATTTCTGGAGGTTACTTACCCTTTGTGATCTTCTCATATGAGTTCAGGGTACTATAGGCTCATTCTAGACCTCTTGGACATTTGTTTCCAATTCTAACAGTGACTAGTATTGGTCACCTGTAACTGACATCAGTTCTGCCAACCGATGTTGGTTTGGCTCTTCTGTAATTGATACCAGTTCAGTTGACCGATGTTGGTCAGGGGTCAACTAACATTGGTTACTGTGTAACCCTATAAGTATGAATTTTAAATTCAAGAGTTCATTTTCATTTAAAAACTTTTCAATCATTTCATCCTTGGGTACCAAAATTTGATCCTTTTACATTCTATTTTTATTCCATTCAATGTCATGACTCCTAAAAAATTTAGAATTCTTTAATTCCCAAAAAATGGAATTCAAAATCACTAGATCTATAACCAATGAAAGTGCATCTCTTGGATTTTGCATCCAACTTTTTCCTATTTTTCTTGTAAATATGCACAAAAGATTTTAAACCAAAAACTTTAAGAAAAGAAAGATCTACCTTGTTTCTGGTCCAAGATTCCTCTAGTATTCCTCCATCTAGTAAAATTGAAGGACCACCATTAATCAAATAAACAATTATATCCACTACTTCTTCCCAAAACTACAAGGGCAAACTAACATGTATCCTTCAACTTCTAACACATTCCAAGATTGTCCTGTTCATTCTTTCTATAACACCATTATCTTGTGGTGCTCTTGGAACCATCCTTTCTCTACGTATTCCATTCACTAAACAATAATCATTGTAAGCCTTGCTACAGTATTCACCACCATTTTCAGATGTAAGGAACTTTAAATTCGAAATTGATTCGTTCTCAACAAGGGCTTTCCATCTTTTAAAAGTCTCAAAAACATCACATTTATGTTTCATACAATAAACCCATACCTTTCTTGTAGCATCATCAATGAAAGTGACATAATACTAGGATCCTCCATGAGAAGCTACCTTGGCTGGTCTCCACACATCTGAGTGTACAAGCTCCAATATCTGCTTCTTCTTACTTTCCCCAACTTTGAGAAATATCACTCTCTTTTTCTTTCCAAATACACAATGCTCATTGAAATCAAGATCTAAATCTTTCAAATCTGATAACTTATCCTTAGCCTTTAAGAACTACATTCTTTTTTGACTCATATGGCCCAACCGATTATGCAACATGCATGCATATGAATCTGAAGTAGATAATATAGAAAATTAATTAGTAACACATGTAGATAAATATAATGTTCCTACCTTCTTTCTTCTTGCCACAACAAAGTCACCCTTCGTGAATTTCCAAGAGTCTGCTATGAATGTAACCATGCAACCAACTTCACCTAATTTACCTGCAGAAAAAATATTCCTTCTTGAGGCTTGGCCATGCATCACATATTTCAATACCCATGTATTTCCATTCTATAAATTTAGATGAACTTCCCCTTTACCAGTAATACTGCAAGGTTTGTCATCACCCAAATAAACATGCCTAAAATTTCCCTAGACATAATTTCTAAAATAACCCTTATTATGGGTTAAATGGAAAGAAGCTCATGAATCTAAAACCCATGATTCTATTTGATTATCCAAAGAAAGAATAATAGAATCTTGCATTACCTCTACTTCAATATTTTCCACTTTTTTTTCCTCTTTACCTTTTTTTGGGTGTTGTTTCTCTTTATCCTTTGACTAACAATATTTCTTTGCATGTTCTTTCTTCAAAAAATTCCAATAGGTAATTCCTTTACCTCTGGATTTAAATCTTCCATTCCTTGACTTTGATTTCCCATTATTCTTACTATTGGATATCTCCTTCTGCCTGTCTCCACTTTTTACATCCAAAACATTCCCAGATGATGATTCCTTTGTACGTTTCTTGAAAATTTCTTCATTCAAGATTATACTAAAGACATCATCAAACTTCAAAATATTATTAGAAGATGTTGTATTACTAATATCCATTACTAAGTTATCCCAACTATTAGGAAAATAACATAAGAATAAAATTTCTTTCGCTTCATCATCAAATGGAATATCAATTGATTTTAATTGACTTACAATAGATCAGAAATTATTCAAATGACTAGATGTAGATCCCGCTTCATGTATCTTAGAACTAAATAGTTTCTTCATCAAATAAACTTTATTTGAAGCACTAGGTTTTTTCATATAAATTAGCAAAATATTTCATTAACTCTATCGTAGAAGTCGCTTCTATATTATTAAAAGCCACAGATGCTATCAGGATCAATCTTATAGATCCCAAATCCTTTCTGTCAAGAATCTTCCATTCTTCATTAGTCATATTTGTAGGTCTAGAATTTTCATCAAATGGTAATTACATATCTCTTTGATATAGATAATCCTTAATTTACATCTTCCATAATTGATAATTTTAGTCATCAAACTTCTCTACCTTGTATTTATTTTATTTTTCCATTGATGTAGCTCCCACTCAATCAAAAACCCCTCTGTGAGTAAATCTATCAACACATAAAACCTTAACAAAAAATTGATACCAGTTGTTGGGGTTATTACAAGGTTGTATAGATAATATATCACATATTAAGATACATTCAATAAAATCAGATATTCTACTAGAAGAAATATACAAAACAAGAGATATAAATCAACACTAGATTTAATTTGGTTCACCCAGTGTAGGCTACATCCACCAAGAAACAAGGCAATCTATTATCCAAAGTTTAAAGAAGATATACAATAAATATTTACAATCTTCCACACTTCTCACGATGTAAAGTAATTTCTTTCTCTCATGCTTCTCCTTCTTCTCCAATAATTCTCTCTCTCACAATTATTTTAACAATAATTATCAATACTTACTTCTAACCCTAGCTTCCCAGCTTATAAATACCTTTTACAAACTTAGGGCACTTGGCCATGCAATTACAATCAATATATCTTAGTTCATACTAAAATTAGATCTAATTCCCGTGAGTTAAATAAAACACTCACACATATGTAACCGACGCTGGTTAGCCCTAACCGATATCAGTTCCTACTTTCCTGATCGATGCCATTCATAGATGACCGATGTTGGTCCTCATAACCGATGTTGGTTACTGTGTTTTCCATAAAGTTTAATATAGCATGCTAAACTGAATTAATTGAGCTCCACATCTCAACAGTGGTAATATTTGATTGGACTCAAACGTTTCCTCTACCTATGTGTTACTTTCTTTGAATTTTCCACGTGTTGGTCTCTAGTTGGTTGTGAGGTATGGCATTTAATTGTAGCCTTGGATATTATCCTCGTCAACCCAAAATGCTATGAAATTTGGTTGGTCTCTAGTTGGTTGCGAGGTATGGCATTTAATTGTAGCCTTGGATATTCCATCTCCTTGAAGGATGATGGAATGTCACCACATGTCCACCTTGGACCATAAATCTTATGTCTTGTGGCCCTTTTCTGATGTTTGGTGTTGAAATTGACAGCCAAATGAACGTCACACGACCTTGTAAATATAACCAGATAATGAATTAAAGATAATCCTCCCATGGGGTTTTAAATACCAATATCCATTACTTTAGATTGGTAGAATTTAACAGTTGTTTGAATGTATGATTCCCTTAACAATGAATGATTCTATTTTTAGCCTTGGTAAATACAAAATAACCCTAGGGGTAGTTTGGGATAACACGTCCATCTGCATTAAATAGGGAAGCTCTAATTATGCAATGAGCACTAATCTATTCCTATCTAAATTTTTTGGGTTGGAAAAATAGGCTAGATATCACACATGAACACTCCACTGAACCCATGGAAAAATGCTTGTATTAGGTACAAGGAAGGAAATTGTAACAATGATGGGTGAAGGAGTGAAATTATATAAGGAAGGTTATATTTGTGAGTAGAAAATTATAGATTTCACACCCAATAACCATGATAATTAAACATTCAACTAGAGGAAATCATAATGAAGTGATTTAGTGAGATGAACAAAACCAAACACACACTTCTTAGATTAATTTATCAAAGATACAAAGATATTTTGTGATCACTATACTTACAAAGTGCATATAAGAGAGAAAATAGAGGAACATATGATAAAGGGAAATGGAAGAAAATTAAATTTTATTTCATGTTTTGGTTATACAAATATCAACACTCAAAACACAATTCACAATTGCTACAAAGAACTAAAATTTAGAAATTTCAAGGTATTTTTGAATGGAGAAGCCATCCCATTTTATAACAATCTGAATTGACCTTTTACCTACACCCCACATGACTCTTCATGATCTAATTCAAATTGTGACTTTACATATTCCTAGGAAGTGAAAAAAAGTTCCCTTTTTATAAATTAAAGGTAATTTTACAATATAACTTTATAAAGTCACTTAAGTGAATGAGACAAAATACAATGATTACGCTCAATGAAGAATTGGAAAAGGGAGAGAAGGAAGAGGGAGAAAGAGAGTAGAGAGAAGAAGTTTTAAAATCCAATGTAGAATCCCTTGTGATGAGTAAATTTCCTGATTCATACCTCATGGTGATGAGTCTCTAGAGAAGTCTCATATTATTTGATTTTCTTGTTGAATTGAAACACTTGTTGAGACAATTTCACCTAATTTCAATCACTGGTTTTCGAGATATGAATTTGTTAAATTTCAATGCATATAGCCATTTTGGTAGAATTTTGATAGGGTATCTAGATGATTTATAGTTTCAATGGAGATATTACATAATAATCACATATTTATGGATAAAAAATGAATTTGGTAGGAGTTTATTTTATGTTAAAAACTTTTCGGCAACATTTTCACTACAAGGGAAAAGAGGTAGGAAGAAGCAATGAATCAATAGTTAGTTTATTTTTGCATTTTCAATCAACCATGGGGTAGGGAACATTTTTCCCCTATTTTACCCACTATCCCAAGACAAATGGGATAGTTGGGGAAATAAAATTTTCCCCTTTCCTTGGGTTTGACAAGTGGCAAGATATTATTTGGGGAGATAGGGAGGTGAGAGAAAATCACTTTTAGCACCTAAGGGAGAAAGTTATGGTCATATGGTGAACATGGAAAGTGGCTAGGGGTGGAAGAATTTTTATGTCCCAATTATCCCAACTGTCTTGGACAGTTGGGATAGTAGGGCCGGAAAAATCCACCCAAGGGTTAGATTGAAAAACACTTAGCCAAATCTTAAACTATGATCATTTAACACATGTTGGGAAGGTTCTGGGTCACGTGAGGGTCTAGAGGCTTAAAATAGGGAGTAGGGAACATTTTTTTGTCCCTAAATGTCCTCACTATCCCTAATATACCAGATAGTTGGACATCTAAGATAGGTGGGACATTCGGGACACCAAAATGTGTTAGCCTTCCAACTACATAATTGACTAACTTCCAAAATCTTGAAACGAACTTTCCCGGAGCTCTAGGAACTATTTTTAGGAAAAAAAATTATATGAATTTGAATCAAAAATCCATTTTAATATTAGTGGGAAGGTTTTTAAAACTTCATTATGCATCCTTATAAAAAAATTCAACTTTTTCATTTTGGACTCTAAGGCGAGTCTACAGAAACTGCTATGCTATGAAAAGAGCTTAGACATTCTTAATGATTTGAATTTTCCATAATGCTGGAAATTTAAATAAATTTACAATTGTATATTTTTTTCATATTGAATCATCTCATATCTCCTAGAATTTTCCTTTGAAGTTCAGGATTAATTTTTCACTGTGATCTCGTTAGGCCTCTAAAACCCAGTTTCACTATTCTTGCTCCAAAACCTCTAAAACTTTCCCAAAACTTCATAAACCTATTCCAAATCCTTTAAAAATAATCCCAAACATCTACAGATTAATTTAGGCTTATTGATCAACCCTGAGGGATGCATACCTTCCTCAGGTAGGCTAAGGAGTAGCCTTTCTAGAGTTAGCAAAAATTTTCTCTTTTGACAATAATACACTGAATGAGATGAGTGACCTCATGAAAACATTTTATAAACTAGGGAAGGATGCACATCACACTATGAATATTTTTAATGATGTAGGAGTCATGAAAAATAAGGAAGGGTGATCCAAATGGTAACTCAAGAGGGATTTTGAGAAAATTTTTGACATTGGGGTATATATGTCATGCTTTCAACCTTCATTTAGACCTTGAAAAAACACATGACAATATCTGGATCTCACTTGGGGAATTTTTCTGGATGGAATGAAGTGAGGATAGGATAAGAATGAAATTGAAAATATCAATACACATGACCAATTCCTTATCCATTGGGCTTTACAAAGTCTCATTTCATAACAAGGATGGATATAACAAAACTTCATTTATTGAACACAGCACACGACAAAAAAACAAACAAAAAAAGGAAACATAAAATGGAAAGGGAAACACACAAACCTATATTCACCTATGGTACATGTGGGGGGGGCATCTCATTTTTAATGTATCAATTCACTTTTTAGAAGTTACGTTTGAATGTGTAGTATTGAGTGATGATATTTTGTGAAGCCATTTCATGGTTCGAGAAAGTAGTATCCTTTCCTCAATTACTTATGAAATCTAGGTGTTTTCATGAATACATGTATACTTGGGAGGAGTGATCTTACCCAATATCTTTGATGCTTAGATCTTCGCTCAGAAAGTCCATTTTTCTTACTATCTTGAGAATAATTCTTGGATTGTAAATTGCCTTAGCATTTCCCCACACAATTGATTTCTCATTTTATATCTCATCATTGCCCCAAGGATTATTTTTGTTCGAATTTATTGAATTTTCCAAGTTCTCGTATTTCCCATGTTCATGATTATTGAAAAACATTCATGAGAGGCCTTAAATTCATCCTTTTGTTCCATTACAATAAGATATATTTGGACATTTAATGAAGAGTCCAAAATATCCTCATACCATGCTTGTATGGCCATAAAATGAGTCAAGAAGTTGACACCTAGCTCAGTATCTTCAAGGTCATCTGTCACTTTCATGATTTATTGCACATAATCCTTTTTTGAAATAATCAAAAGCCCACCTTTACATTGATTTAAATAACCTTCGATTTGAAACTCAAGGAAAAAATTTGGTAGAATTTGTTTACCATCCTAAATATTGTTGCATTCCACTACTCCTTTGTCTAGGGGAGTCTCAACTCCAAGGAACTAAAAAACATTTGTTTCAACTTTTTTATCATAGAAATAATTTTCCTTCTCAAATGGAAAAAATAAAACTTCAATTTCATCCTCACATCCACTAATCATTGTTTCAAGAGGGATATTAGATTTTTCAACTTGTTTTATTTCATCCTGACCAATTTTAAAATTGGTTGAGGATTCAGAATTAGATTCATAACTATCTAAAAGATCCATGGCTTACATCATGAGTTCAATGTTGAGATGAGGATCTTCTATTTCTTCTAAAATTCTTAGCATTTCTTACACAGAATAGTTTTTCAAACTTTCAAAGGATCATCATAATTCTTATTTTCCTATTCATGGATGGCACGATCAAGATAATATTTATCTTCAAATGGGAATGAGAACACCTCATCATCATGGGTAATCACATTATCTGATTTCTCAACTTGGAGCTCACCAACAATAATTTCATCTTCCTCATGGATTGCAACATCCATAAACTTGGGGTTGTCCTTTTGTAACTCGATATTTTTCTTTTCTTCTTCATAATTCATATTGTTAATCTTACAAGTCACCTTGTTAGGAGGGCCATAATTTTTTGCAAATTCTTTTCCCATCCATTGTAAATAGTTATTTTGAAAAAATTTCCTTATCGTACGAAAACTAGATTTCTAGTTTCAGGTCGTTACTTGTGTTTTTTTCTTACAAAGTGCCCCAATTTCCAAAGTCTGAAATTCAGACTTGGGGGAATTTTTATTTTAGATTTTTGTAACGATCTTTATGAAAATTCCTCAAAAATTTCCAAAATCTGAAACTCTGAAATTTTGAAGTTTGGAACTTCAGAATTTTAGGTTTCGGAGATTTTGTCGATGTTTTTTGAGGTTGAGAAGAAAATTTCCGAAGTCTGAAACTCCAAAGTTCCAAAATTTGAAACTTCAGACTTTTAGGTTTTGGGGTTTCAGGGTCTGACTTCGAAATGAAAATGTTTTGCGCAAAAAATTTAGATTATGATCTCTAGAGCATTAAATTCTTAACAACCTCACGCGTTTCAAAAATTGGGAATTAATTTTCAGTTTTACTATATTTTTTTTATTTTTACTAGTCATTTTTACTTGGTAAATGCACTTTGACACCCTGAATTTCACCAAACCTCCATTGTACTTCTCAAGGTAATTTTTATGTTTTCCTCATTTTTGGTTAAAGTTTGGTTTCATTGTTGGAGTCTATGGTTTCTCTTTTTGTTTTTCATCTCTCTCTCTTCCTCATTTTGCAAAATATTGTATTGATCCCAAACATGGATTCCACTATAGTTGTGTAGATATTTTTAAAGCCTTAAATGAAGAATTGTACTCCAACAAGGATAGGTATTATTTTTATCTTAGATAAAAATAGTCAGAGATTCAAGTTTCATATAACTTTGAGCATTAGAATTTCCCTTTTGAGGCTGAAGGAGTTGCTAATTGTAGTTGAGGGTTGTAAGATTTGCAAGTTGATCTAGTTTTCGGGCTTTGGGGATTAAAAAAAATTGGGGTTTCTGGTGTTTGGATTATAAAAGAAGAAGAATTCATAGTTAAGTCATTTTTAGAGATATTCCATTTTAGACGTCGGAACTTTTCACTGTTGGATTTTGGAATTCAGTTATTTCAGAATTTTAACTTTTTGATTTTAGAAGTTGTTAACTTTGGGTTTAAGAAGAAAAGGATTTCAGAGTTTTGGATTCTCAAATTTAGAGAGTTTGCTTTTCAGGTTTTTGAAATTCTCACAAGGTGTAAAAGTATGAAATTTGAGACTTTGGGTTTTCAGAATCTTAGAAGGGTTTTACAGTTTGTTTCTTGGATGCATACATGGTTTCTGAATTCTGAATTTGGTAAATTTCAATAAAGTTAATGTCTGATTATTCTTCAAAAGGAAAAGATAAGATGAATTATACCAATTTGGGGGTATCTCCTCCTTCTTGACTATCTTCTGATGTAGAAAATATCAGAGATATCGATTTCAAACATGTAGATATGGATGAGTTTTGGCAAACGTTCAAGGTACCAAACAAGAAGCCTTGGATGCAAGTGATTCATGATAGTGATTTCCCTTTTGCTGCCACTTTTTTTCATGTATTCAAAGCCCTGAGTTTTTTCTAGCCATAGACTCACACTTTGACAAGAAAAAACGTACTATAAAAGATGATGATGGGAATGTTGTTATCAAATTGGACAATAATTTATTTGAGGATATTTATAATATCGCTTATGTAGAAGGATATGCCACGATTTCTCCTGAGTCTGCACTTGAACACTGGGTAGAAAATATTGAAGTTTACACCAAGTTTGTTGCCAAAAGTTACCTGGCTAAGAGAAAAGGCACCATGACAAAGATTCCCAAAAAACTTCCCTATTCAGATTTCATTCAGGATGTGAATGATATAATTACAATGTTGAGTAATGTGTCAGGACATCCTGTGGCTAGAGAGTTTCAAGAGTGGATGTCTCTGTACATAGCCACTATTAAGAAGAATAATAAGTTTATTCAGTGGGGTGAGCATATAAGAAATTCAATATATTTTTAGTTAGAAGATGTGATGACCTCAAAGAATTTGTTTATGACTTCTTATATTGTTTATGCAGTGGCTGCAATGAGGTACTACCCAGGATTTGATCCAAAGGGAGTCAGAATTTCTTTACATATATAAAAATATTACTCATACCTCACCATGGAAAAAGGCCCTAAACACTTCAGGTGAGTGAACGATGCCTTATTTTTTGTTCTATTGTATTGTTTTGATAAGGATTTATACAATCAAAGGATTTTAGATGAGGCTTTGAAATAAGTGAGAGAATGGGGAGGAATTGATCTTTAGTTTCCCACATTTACCTATATTAGAGGGCCATGTTTTTTAGGAGCTCCAAATAAATTACCCGTATGTCCTACTGATAAGTGGGTGTGGCTAGAGCTAGTTTACCAATTTCTTGACTATCAAAAACTCCAACATAATCATCATAAGGTGAGAGTCCAGTTTCCCATTACCATAGGGAGATATTCATTCATGAAAATCCACCACACCAATAATGTAGATGGAGAAATGTCTCAAGTTACTCAAAGGAATTTTCATCCTAGCTATAACTTTGATTATTGGGATAATTTTTGCAGAACAGGGCTATCCAGTGTGCATGTTACCCAATTTTAAGATATTTGGATTCATTTTGAGGATGAAATAATTGTATGAAAAAGATATTTTGAGAGGTTGAATTTGAGTGAAGTAATTCATTATGGGATTGCAATCTTCCTTGAGGAGATGAAATATGATGATGAGGTTTTAGATCCTTCTTATAGGAGAGATAATGTTCTTAATCAACCATTACCCTAGATTAATTCATCAAATCAATAATGTAGTAATACAAAATATAGGGAGGGCCCCATCTTAAGGAGAACCTATGATTACCTTACAACTTTGGGAATAAAACCCAAAGTGTCATATTCATTTGCAGAATCATTATAGTGTCATCTTATGATAGGCCATCCTACTTCTTCTAATGGTAAAAGGTCAAACCTCTAGATTGTTATAAAACCACGTAAGATTTATTTTGTGCTCAAAGATTTGAGGTCTTCTATTGAGGCTACTTCTGATAAAGTCGCATCTACAGAGTTGCATCCTACTAAAGTAGATGATCTGAGTGTTTCACTAGTTATTTCTCAAGTATCACAGTTCCCTCTTTCTTCTTCTCTCCCATCTTCACCACATTCAACTTCACTTTCACCCACACCTTACACCACTCCTATAGTAATACATTTCATTTCTTCCACTCCCATTTCTTCTATTCCATCTCCATCCATGGATCAATTGTTTTCCTTTTTCCCTACACTCTTAGTAGGAGAAATAATAAGATCTCCATTTTCCACTCCACTTCCTCATTAATTTCCTCTGATTTCTAATTCTATTTCACTATTCCTGAGGATTTTTTATCCACTACACCTTTCTTTTTCACTACATCCCTACTAATTTTTTTGACTACCACCAATGCCATTATACTGTCAAGTGTTCAAAGCTCTGATGTAACCATGACTTTGATGTCTTCTACATCATCTTCTCCTATACTTGAATGCCTACATTGTCAAAATCCTAAGAAGAAGAAAAATGTGCCTATTGTTGATGTAATTGACCTAAGTGTCTTAGATACCATTCCCAAAAAGAAAGATAAAAGACCCAAAAGGAAAGCTTCATCGAAATAGCTACTCTTTCCAAAGATAAAAAAGATACAATTACAACAATGAATTACCAGATTTATAGGTTAGCTCTCAAGAGAGAAACTCACCAAGGTGTTAAACAAGACGTAAAGGTTACTCTTGGGAATTTATTGGAGAAACATAATAAAGATAAGGTAAAAAAGGATGAATTGAAAGGGAAATTTAAGAGTCCCACTGCTCTTCTCACCGTGATTACACAACCTATGCAAGTTATAACCTCCCTTTTCGTTTCTTCAAACTTTGATGATAATTATTACCATTTGGTAGAAAATATTGGTCAAAAAAGGAGAGCGGTTGGTACATGGATGGAATGTCTAATTCAAGATGTTGACCCATTGATGAAAATGATTGTTGATTTATATAATTATTTGTATTCTTAGAAGGTTTCTGTAATGAAGTTAGATTAGATTCTCACTGAAGATAATAATAATTTTGATCTAACTTTGAAGACTTGGAAGGAAATCAGAGAGGTTAATTCATATTTGCTCCTGCAAGAGGGCGTAGTTAAAGATGTTTCAAATTTATTTGAATTTTAGAAATCCATGGACTTTAGAGCACAAGTATTATAGGGTCTCATTGCAAATTTATATGAGAAATGAGTTAAATAAATTAATGGATTGACTTATATTTATGAAGAGTTTGAAAATGTCAACTATAAATTTATCAATGAGACCATGGATGTTCTCCCTATTGATCAAGTTATGGAGAGTTTCAAAAGATTAGTGAAGGAAGATGGAAACGTGACGAAAACTTTTAACATAGAATCCATTAACAAATTGGTTTTTTACTAGAATTTTATAACTCAGCTTAAGAAGGTTGTGAAAAAGGTTAGAAGGTTTCTAGCCAAGGTCTCCAAGGAGGTTGAGACTACAAATGTGATAAATCAATATGCATGTGGACCAGAAGAAGAAAAGTTCCAAGGTATCATAAAATTATTCATTGATTTGAAGGAGAGGTTAGCCATATGGAAGAATAATGAAGAAGAACCCCAAGAAGAAAGGAATGTTGCCAACTTTAGTTAGGATTGGTAGCCATTGATGGACAAATCCCAAGCTCTAGATCAATCAAAGTTACAGGGTTGACTTGGTCAAACCTGTGTAACTTATATTTCTATTTTGACAGGAATATGTTCCCTAAGACATTAATGCATGATATTTTTAGTATTTAATTAGTTAGGGGTGGAGATAAAATTTCTCAACCTCCTTAGTCTATAAATAGTGTGATGTGTTATGGTTTAAATACTTTTAGATCTTTTGTCAAAGAACTCTTTAGTTTTGAGAGATTTCAAGAACAAGTTTTGAGCCTTTTAATTATATTTAGAAAAATAATTTTTAGTCAAGTATCTATTATATTGTGCAATTTTTTTATCACTTTTGAATGTTAATTCCTTGGGTGTGATGGATTAATTTTCCTTTAAATCAGTTATCATTTTCAATTTCTTTGGAATGTGATATAAAATCTATGTATTTCAGTTGTGGAAATAACTGCTTACGTTCTACTATTTGACTTTTATATACAATTATTATTGCTTGAAAATATTTTATGAGATGTGCATGCCATATGTTGTTTTGTAATAGTGATGGTGCAAACAAATTGGATCTTTATCTTCAATTTATTATTGGTGCCTCACCATTTTGGTTATTATATGTAAAATTTCACTATACTTTATCTCAAGAAAAACTTTAATTTTAAGTGTTATAGCCTTGTAAATTGGTCTTAAATCAATTGCACCAAGTTTGAAAGGAAGTCATCCTTTTCTAAAGGTTTATCCCAAGGTGAAAAGCTCCCACACCTTGGGAATGTTCCAACGTTGCATGGGATCACCTAGAGATTCAATGGGTGCATGATCTATGTGACAAAAGTTTTTTGTACTTTCATTGAGACAAGAGTTGGTAATTCTCTTAATACTTTTGTTGGACCCCTAAATCAACTAAGTAACTAAGGGACAAAGCTTGGTTGCACGTGGAAGTAGGGCGCAAAGGAATGCACGAAAGTAGTTATTGGATATGCACAAAGGCTCGCGCCTAGGAAGGATGGATTCAAGACTTTGTTTTCAACAACAAGAAAGGACACATTTAGGGAATGAATGAAAAAGTGACCAGATATAGATATGGATTAGCTATGAAGACTTACAGCTTAAGAGAAGGATATTCTAGGGCATCAATAAAGTTATCATGAAAGGATAAGGATTCAAGTTTTTTATGGATTAGCTGATACTTAAATGCTAAGGGGTACTCAATTAAGGAAACACATGATGACATTCGGCATGTTCTTGGGTAGTGGTAGGGAAATAATAAAAGATTCCTTCAAGATTTTGCATGTAATGATGAGCGTTTAAAAGGATATACCTTGAGATTTCCTCTTGGGTATGGTTTTATGAGACAAATAAGGGAGGGACAGGTGTGAGTGCGAGTATGGGGGGAAGAGAGGGAGCTAGTTAGAAAAAATGAGTAATGTGTGATCATGAGATTTGGAATGTGTCTAAGCTCTGCTACTGTAAATACCTTTATACATGGAACTCTTTTGATGTAATTGTTATCCAAAATAAGCCCCATGCTTATTTTCAGCTAACTCCTCCTTTTTCTCCTTTACTAGAACTTAAATGAATTTTTGGCATGCTTCAGGTACTCAAAGAATTCTAGAAATGATCCCATCAGATAGTATTTTTTCTCACCTTTCCAGAAAGGTATAATTTTCCTCCTAACTCATTGTATTTCTCAAGTTATGGCTCGGTGGAGTTTTTGAGGGAAATTTTCCCTGGTCAAGCATGCAACCAATAGGAATGCGCCACATGGTAGGGTGGAATGGTGGGTCAGTGGAGGTAAGTTGGAAAAATCACCAAGGAGTGGGTGGGGCACAAAGGAAAATTTTTTTCCCACGGGCCCGCGGAGGAAAATAAATGGCTTGAGGCCCGCATCGAGCTAGGAGGATACGACACGTGTCCAGCCGGAGGTGGAAGTCGGAGGGGTGGAGTAAATTTTGGATTTTTTTCCAAAGTAGAAGAGGGTGCAAAAGGAAAAATTTTGTCTACGGACCCGTGGAAGAGAGAAAACTAATTAAGACCCGCACCAAATCAAAGTGTGCCATGCGTTAGTGGAGGTCAGAGGCACGGAAGAGTTTGGCGAAATTTGCAAAAGTGGTCAAAATGGCACAAGAAAAAAATCTAACCTGAAATCTTGCTAAGGTGGAAATGGAAAATTTGGTTAGGTCCCCACGGACCAATAAGGGGCCGACACATGGCAGTGGAGTGGCGGAGTGAGGGAAAATCTTGAGAAATTTTCCCAAGGCAAAAACTCAAAGGATAGAAGCAAGGTTTGGGCCCACATTTCCATCAGTGAATAGGGGAGAGCCATGTGGCAGTGGAGCAGTGGGGTGTGGAGCTCTTTGGAAAAAAAATTCCAAATTCAAAAAAGGAAAATTTTTAAAGTTTCGGCCCGCCAATCCATTTTTGCCCTAATTTTTCCCTAAATCTTTAGAGGGGCATAACTTTTGATCCAGAGCTCAGATTTTTGTGTTCTTGGTGTCATTGGAAAGCTAGTAAAATTATCTACATGATGGAGGGTTCAATTTTGTATTTTGATGGATATTTGCTAGAGAAAAATAGAGAAATTTCCTTGGCATGTAAAAAATGTAGAAATGGTTCCCAACCACCAAATTAAATGAAGTATGGGTCATTTTTGGATCTGCAGAGCAATGTACTTCGAAGTATGGGATTTTCCATGGGAACCCATCATTTTGTAGGCTAATTAGAAGGATTTGTTAGTGGTTGGAGTTACAAATCAAATTTTCCCACATTTTTTTCACTTTTCTTCATTCTGCTTCATGATAAAAGCCAATTTTGGCTCATTTGTAAGAGGTTGTTCATCATTCTTCTCTGCCTCTCCCTTATTTTCTTCCCCAAGGTCAAAAATGGAGTTAGAACCTCCTCCCCTACTCTGTAATGGCATTTTTTTCCTCTTACTAGTGAAATGATGTTTTGTGGAAACTTCTGGAGCAACAAAAAACGTGTTTTGTGATGCATTTATCCATCCTTGCTCATTTTGGCTTGTTTTCTTCTTGCCTCTCTTCATTGCAGGTATTTGTGCATGTTTGAATGTTCATTGCAGGTTTTGGAGCTGTGTTCATGGAGTTTTGGAACATTTTTTGTGTGAAATCCATCCTTGGTTTTGTGATGCACTTGTCCATCCTTCCCATTGCTCACCTCTTCTTGTTCCATGGAAATTTTGATAGATGTTCAACATTTTCCTTCTCTAGTGTATCACCATTTTAGTGTAGGCTTTGTTTTTCCCTCTTTTTCTCTCTCTCTGTCTCCTTGGCATAGTTAGATTAGGATTAGATTAGCTTTCCTGCACTGGAATAGCTTGTGGCAGGTAGTTTAGGAAGAGGAACCAACCTTCTCTGGAGAGCTTTCCCCATTTGCAAAGGTCCCACACTTTGGGAAAGCTCAATGTTGTGCATTCACACCAAATGACATTGCCTTAGAAAAGCAGATCCATAGGTCATTTTGGGGGTGCTGTGAATTTGCACTAATAGTTTTGGCATGCCCGGTGGGACCTTAGAGGTCTTCCACCTTATTTTTGACAGGTTGGTGTGTTCCTGTTAAGGATTCAGCCTTTGGAGGCATATTCAAAAGCACATCTAGCGACTCCATCTGGTAAATAACTCATTCTCTGAGTTGCAGACCTGTTTTCCATCCATTTTCATCCATTCTTCTTTCCATCTCTTCCATCTTCTTTCATTCCATGAAGTTGTGCAATCATGACTTCATTTCCATCATGGAATTCACATTTACAACAACAACAATATATTTCACCTCCAACATGTTTTACAACTCCTTCAAATCAGCATTTTGATCAAATTCAAGATCAACATGCTTACCCATATGAGCAATACCAAAATCAGTTTGGTTGTGAAGCATATCAAGAGCAAGGGTACACATGCAATGAAGACAATCAAATGGAAGATGCTGATTTTGTGGAGAAAATCCAAAAGATGGAGGTAAAAATGGTGCAATCAAGAGCAACAGCTCAAATGAAGGCTTTCAGAATTGGTTGTAGGACTCCTTGTCCATGGGGAGGCCCTTTTCCAAGACACTTCAGCCCTTAGGAGAAGTTGGACTTCATGATGGAGATGCTGCCCCAACTTGCACAATGGACAGCAGAGATAGAGGCCTATAAACTTGGTGTTGAACAACCTTGTCAATGGGTAAGTTCTACACCATCATCTAGTTTTTCTCTTTCCATTCCTCAAGCAGCACCATCTCATTTTGAATGCCAAATTCTAAATCTCCAGTCAATGTTGACCCAAGAGTTAATTCCATTTCTCCATTCCCTAGTCTTCCACCCCATCTGAATTCTTTTGTCCTTTTCCCTTCTAAATAGCCATTCCTTCCAAAGAAACAATAATTTCTATCTCCTCCAAAACCACAAAAAATTACAAAATCAATTGATTCACAACCCACCCCTCCTCTTGCATTCCCAAATCCATGTTGGGAAGATACAAATCAGAATGTCAGTCAAGGAAAACAACAGCAAGAAGAAGAGCCAAACAAGGATGAAAAGATCAAAAGTTTGGTAAGCTTGGCTCTCAAATTTGGGATAACAAAGATCCCCTTGATGGTTAAGCCTTTAGAGGAGGTGAAAGTTGAACAAGTGGTGGCTAGGACTGATCTTGTTGTAGCAGAAGAAGAGAAAAAAGAAGAAGCAGATTAGCAATCAGTTTTCTCAGAATGTAGTGTCCATGTTGGCACTTTATTTGAAGGAAATGCTGATCCAATTCGAGTTGCACAATCAACCAATGGAAGAAGAAGATCTTGCAGTCCCAACTTGTCCTCTAGAGCAGCAGATTGAAGAGTTTGACTTGACAAACCTCATGCTAGAGGGAGAGTTTAATCAAGAGCAAGATGGTCTTCAAGAAGCAGAGGAGGAAGAACAACCAGCTCCAAATCCCATTGAAGAGGAGCAAATGGATGAGATCAAGTCAATTTTTGCAGCAGCAGAAGAAGGAAGCATTATTGATACATTTTTGCTTTCATTTGAAGGGGTTGATTTGATTGAAGAAGCCATTATGGAAGTGAAAAAATAGGTCCAAATTTTGAGCAAGAGGCACAAGAAATTTTATGTTTCTCTCCCACTTCATCTCTCTAAAAATCTAATTTTTTGGATGAGTTTGAGTTGACAAGTTTCATGTTTGAAAATGAAACTACACATGGTGAAGAAGATGTATATTTGGAGGTCACCATACAAGAGGGAGAGACCTTGCAGCAGCAGGACATTGAAGAGTTTGATTTTCCATCAGACTTAGAAGAATGTTTGGATGAAGAGCCAGCTGAAACTACAATATTTTCTTCTTCACCATTCATTCTCCAACATCAAGAGCCTGCTGCCACAAAGGAGAACATTGAAAAACAACAACTTGTGTTTTGTGACAGCTCTTTGGAACCACTGTTGGAAGATATTAATCTTCCATGTTCTTCACTGGAAAAGGAAGGAAAACAACAGAAGAACTTCATCACTTCTTCCACACCATCCATTCAAGAAGGTCTACAAGAAGACTCCATTTTTGGAGTTGAAAATCAGAGCTATGGGCATATCAAATGGATCAGACCTTGCCCAATAAGGTATTTGGATTCATTGGATCCAAAGGAGAAGTCACAACCAGTCATGCTTGCTTCTAAGCATGAGGATGAGCTACAAAGTACCAAGGATCAGCTGCCATACCTCTTAAATCCTAATGCAGAGCAACTAAAAGAGGTATTCAATTTACTTTCAGCTGACACCTTGCTAATTTGGGTAGAAGACCAGCTTCTTGTTGATTTTCCACTCATCCAAGCAGCCATACTCAGCTCCAAATCATTTACATGGCTACCAATTTTGAAGAAAGGAAGCTATTTTGCACAACCAGTTGCAGGGTTTGTTTAGCCCACCTTTTCTTCCAGTTAGAGTAGATTAGGTAGGTTTGCTTTCAGTAGAAGAAGTGCTTATGCACACTCTGCATATCCCACTTGGGGTATGTATGATTTTCAATTTGTACATAGTTTTTGTGCTTCTGGTTTTGCTCTTGTAAATTCCATTTCAGTGGCATTTTGGTGAAAACAACTCTAGTTCAGTGGGTTTCCAAGTGGCTCAGAGAGGAATTTTTCAAAGTTTAGATTAGTTTACAGGCTACAACTCATGACTCCATGCCCAATGGATGCTTCAAAGGCTACTGATCATTCATCTAGCAAGCAGATGACCCCTCTGAGTCACCAAATTGTTATCCAAAATAAGCCCCATGCTTATTTTGGGCTAACTCCCCCTTCTTCTCCTTTGCTGGCACTTAATTGAATTTTTGGCATGCTTCAGGTACTCAAAAGATTCTAGAAATGATCCCATCAGATAGGATTTTTCCTCACCTTTCCAGAAAGGTAAAATTTTCCTCCTAACTCCTTGTATTTCTCAAGTTATGGCTCGATAGAGTTTTTGAGGGAAATTTTCCTTGGGAAGGCCCGCAACCAATAGGAATGCACCACGTGGCAGGACAGAATGGCGGGTCAGTGGGGGTAAGTTGGAAAAATCACCAAAGAGTGGGTGGGGCACAAAGGAAAAAAATTTCCAGCGGGCCCACGGAGGAAAAGAAATGGCTTGAGGCCCGCGCCATCCAATGAGGAAGCGCCACGTAGCGGCGGAGGTCAGGCCGGCGGGGGTAAGTTGAAAAAGTTTGCCAAAGGGCTCGGCGGGGGTGGAAGGAGAAATTTTTGCCCGAAGGCCCGTTGACCAATAGGAGGCCACCACGTGTCTAGCCGGAGGTAGAAGTCGGAGGCATGGAGTAAATTTTGGCTTTTTGCCAAAGTAGTCAGAGGGCACAAAGGGAAAATTTTACCCGTAGGCCCACGGAAGAAAGAAAATTGATTAAGGCCACGCCAAATCAAAGTGTGCCACGCTTCATCAGAGGTTGGAGGTGCAGAAGAATTTGGTGAAATTTTCCAAAGTGGTCAAAATGGCGCAAGGGAAAAATCTGACCCGAAAGCCCACCAAGGTGGAAAAGGAAAAATTGGAAGCACATCCCCACCAACCAATGAGGAAGTGACACGTGTCACCAAGGGACAGTGGAGCGCGGAGGCAAATCTTGGGAAATTTTCCCAATGAAAAATCAAAGGATGGAAAAGTGAGGTTTGGGCCCACATTTCCATCAAGAATGGGAAAGTGACATGTGGTAGCGGAGTGGTGGGGTGGGGATTTTTGGGGAAATTTTCCCAAATTCAAAAAAGGGAAAATTTTAAAGTTTTGGCCCGCCAATCCATTTTTGCCCTAATTTTTCCCTAAATCTTCAGAGGGGCATAACTTTTGATCCAGAGCTCAGATTTTTGCGTTCTTGGTGTCATTGGAAAGCTGGTAAAATTCTCTACATGATGGAGGGTTCAATTTTGTATTTTGATGGAGATTTTTTAGAGAAAAATGGAGAAACGTCCCTAGCATGCAAAAAATGTAGAAATGGTTCCCAACCACCAAATTAAATGAAGTATGGGTCATTTTTGGATCTGCAGAGAAATGTACTTCAAAGTATGGGCTTTTCCATGGGAACCCATCATTTTGCAGGCTAATAGAAGGATTTGTTGGTGGTTGGAGTTGTAAATCAAATTTGCCCACTTTTTTTCACTTTTCTTCATTTTGCTTCATGATAAAAGCCAGTTTTGGCTCATTTGTAAAGGTTGTTCATCATTCTTCTCTGCCCTCCCTTCTTTTCTTCCCCAGGGTTAAAAATGGAGTTAGAACCTCTTCCCCTACTCTGTAATGGAATTTTTTTTCCTGTTACTAGTGAAATGATGTTTTGTGTAAACTTCTGGAGCAATAAAAATGTTTTCGTGATGCATTTGTCCATCCTTGCTCATTTTTGCTTGTTTTCTTCTTGCCTCTCTTCATTGCAGGTATTTTTGCATGTTTGAATGTTCATTGCAGGTTTTGGAGCTGTGTTCATGGAGTTTTGGAACATTTTTTGTGTGAAATCCATCCTTGGTTTTGTGATGCACTTGTCCATCCTTCCCATTGCTCACCTCTTCTTGTTCCATGGCAGTTTTGATAGATGTTCAACATTTTCCTTCTCTGGTGTATCACCATTTTAGTGTAGGCTCTATTTTTCCCTCTTTTCTCTCTCTCTGTCTCCTTGGCATAGTTAGATTAGGATTAGATTAGCTTGCCTGCACTGGAATAGCTTGTGGCAGGTAGTTTAGGAAGAGGAACTAGCCTTCTCTGGAGAGCTTTCCCCATTTGCAAAGGTCCCACACTTTGGGAAAGCTCAATGTTGTGCATTCACACCAAATGACATTGCCTTAGAAAAGAAAGATCCACAGGTCATTTTGGGGGTGTTGTGAATTTGCACTAACAATCACTTCTACTTTTAATTATTCATTTAATAACTAATGAACTAGTACATACACTAATGTGATATCAACATATTGTGATTAATGTATTAAATTTTTGCAAGTTATGAAAATAATTATAACAACGTGGTTATACTAATGTTGTACTTACTCATAATAATTAATTAATTAATCATTTAAAATGAAACTATAGTTTTGAGATGAACATCAATATCTCATAATTACGTACTGTTGTACTTAACAATTTGTTTAATCATTTTCCATTTAATTTAAATATGTTTAAGGATCTAAATGTTATTGCCATTGTATTATTTTCCATTTTATGATAAATGAAACAAATTGTTGCTAAAATACAATCGTAGTAATAAATCAAAAATATAGTACTATATTTTTCATTTAAATTATGATAATTTTAAAATACATATACTACTGTAAAAATAGGGAGAAAACATCATCACATCTCATAAAATGTAATACTTAATACAATTAATAAATATATTGGCTTCAATTAATCACAGGAATAATTTCTTATTTATCTTAGAATGATATTACATTTATTTTCAGAATAATTAAAAATAGGAAAATACCTTATACAAGTTTGAAGACATGATACTTTCAGTTTTCAATTAATACAATGATATGAATCATATTTTCAAATAATAATACGTGGAAAAATCTCGTGTGTAAAATTCAATAATCACTTCTCTTATTTACTCTATCCTAGACACTTTAGGAAAGAGACTATATACATGGCCAATTCATCAAACTGGCATGATTTTTTTACTTGTAATCATGTTATCTAATTTTTTAAATAATAGACTATTATATGGTTTAATTTTATGTCAAAATGATAACTTCGTGATACATTCATTCATTAAACAAATGAAGTAATACTTAAAAGTGACAATTATGTTTTAGACATACACACGATCAATTGCAAACAATATCATTCATTAAACCTCATATTTTATTAGGACTATGTATTCATACCAATGAATCAATTAAGTGATACTATAACGTAATAAAATATAAAGTACTTAGTTTCATCTAAACACAACAAATTTTTTTTTTTTCAATCATGTTTATTACATCTTATTATTTACTATGACCAATCAATTTTATTGAAAATCTAAATAATCCCTAGTCATTCAAAGGAAGGTTTAGTAAATACTAAATCTCTCGTCCATACAAGTAAATGGTTTTAATTTCAATAAAACTAAGTCATAATTTTTCTAATTTCTTAGCAAGTATTTCAACCAAACAAATAAAATAACTCTTATGCTTGGGTAGACTACATGTAATCTCTATATGAGATGAAACAGAGAAAATCTTGTACATTTATAAATAATACAAACAACATGTATTTATAAAAATCATAATCTCATTTCCTCATGAATACACCATTTTATAACATATGGAATTTAAATGAAAATGTTAAGAATATTTTTAAGCAAGAAGGACGTTTTTCTACTCAAGAAAATAAACAAGAATCATTTCGAAAAATACGTAAAAATTGTAATCAAATACATTCAAAACATAATGATACAATATATAGATTTAACTACTTTTACGAATATTATGAATGTCACAACAAGCGTATAGTATTTTTGCAACTATTTAAACAACCAATAACTACTACTACTTTTATGCATGGGTCGACTCATCTGCAATCTCTTTATGAGCTATTTAAAGTTCAAATTCAAGCATTGATAATTATTTTTAAAAACAATTATTAAATATATCAAAAACACACACGTACTTAAAGCCAAAATACCTTTAATAAGCTAAAATGCAAACATCCATGGTATTTTTGCAAGCAAAAAACATTTCCAGAATTTGATCACTCGTGGAAGAAAAAAATAAACATTCTTTCAAATACCCAAAACTTGCTACAAATATTTTATTCTCAACAATAAAAACAATATTCATCAAATTTATCAAATACCCAGATGTCTGTTAATATTCCTCTTAATTTTTCCATCAAATATTTGATTAAAACTTATATATTCCTCCTAGATTTTAACTAAAAGAGAACCATTTATTGATTATTCATTTCAAAAAGAAACAATAGGGTTAAAAGTAGAAAACCATACCTGTAATATGCCCCAAGTTTCTCTATAAATTTCTCTCCAAAAATTCAGAAAACCATATTATTGCAAACAACAAAGAAAACTCATTTTTCTTCAAATAAAAATGCACCCAAAACTAGTATAACTCGTCATTCTTAATAGAAACAAAAAATTTGCATGCAACTACTAGCAATTTAATCTTTTTTTATCAAAATAGCAGAGCTCAAAAATTACCATGGAAAAGAAAAAAGTGAATGGGGGGAAATTTCATGTGTTTTCACTTGTCTTACAACCTTCCTCCACTTCCCAAGAAAATCGTGCAAATTCATTCAATGCAATTAATTTTTGGAAGTTCTCCTCTAAATTGCCCTCCAACTATTCCATCTCACCTAACAATGCATATTTCACTAACGATGCATTATTTTATCTATATTTCAAATCAAATAATCATTTCTAATCTTTAGTTTGTCCTTCTCCATAAAAAGTCACATATATATGATCTATTGGTACCCATTATTTATCATGTAAAATCAAGGCACCATTTGGAGGGTTTTATTCCTAATCTTGGTCTGTTCCTAGTTTTTACTCTATGTTATTCTCAAATTTTTTTGTGAACATTTGTAGATTTTTTCTTGTATTGATCAATAATGTGTCAGAGTTATAGTATTTATCCTTGTCTAGACTATGGATGGCCCAAAAAATTTGAATTGAGTGGCAGTTTAACGTTTCTAGACTAATGACGGAGTACTTAGTCACTTACAGGATTAAAAATCTTATGCAGACTGTAAGATGCAAGTCACTCCCAGAGGCCCGTAAGAGAAAATAATCAAAAAATGTCAAAGGTCGCATGAAAAAAGCACACCATATTTTGTCCACTTTATATGTGTATGTTCATGTGAAATCTAAATTGTGTTCCCAACCCTGGGGCTCAAATACATAATAATACATAGTAGATGGTCAGACATGGGGATGGAAAAAGCATATTACATTCCCTGTCTCCATATAGGTACAACATGCAAACTTAGCTCCAAGACCTGGAAGTGTGGATTAGGTCAAGCAAAACATGTGGCATGAAACTATGAGTGTAGAAAGAAATGAAACTTGTATTTTGAAAACTTTTGTGTGTACCCCCTCGCAATTAATTCCTGAGACCCATCAAGAAGTTGACCCGCGGCCATAAATATATGAGTTGTATGATATCAGGAAGTATGGAAGTAGACACCATCATCAAATAGGGACCCATGTTGGTGGGAGTATATAGGTGATAAGACAACAAGGCTTGTAACGGTTAAAAAGAAAAGATGTAATTCACGAAAAAATCTCCCCTCAAACACAATATGAGATATTAATGCAAGGATCAAAAGGTAATAAATATAGGGAATCGATATTTAGAGCACATTTTACATCCAAAAATTCTAAACTTATAATTGTCTAAAAGGTTCCCTAAGGAGAATCAATGCAGAAGGAGTATTTGAGAAACAAAATAAGGATTGTGGTGGTTATGAGGAAGAATCTGTGCCAATTTTCAAAGTTATAAGTGAAATCATTGGAGAGTTTGAATTCTTACGAGTATGTGAACTAGTTTTATCATCCCCATAAATATTTAAGGTAGAAGGATTGAGTCAGTGTTTTTGAGGGAAGTAAGGGGTTTCGTGAAAGTATTGATAGCCATGAAGATCCTTTTGAACTCTCCAAAGACATATTCTAGTCTCAACTCCCCTATAGAAAAAATCATAGATTCTGACCATTTCAATACCAAATTAGAAAAATTTAGGAAGAGATTCCATCCCATGGGAAGATTCTCAATTTGTAAGTGATACCACTAGTGTGGCATTTGACAATTGGGCACATGGGACATATGAGTTATTCAAAAGATAATTAAGAGCCTCTGTGATGAGAGTAGTAAAGGCATGCTTAGTCAGGCACCTGGGAGGAAAACAGTTGCCAAGTTACACTAAGGGAGCCAACCCTAATATTTTCCTGCGAGCAATGGATACCTAGTGGAGATGTGAGATCGAAAGGAGAATTATACTTAGATATACATTGCTCAGGACCACAACACAATGGTGGGAGACCCATCGCAATAACCTTCTAGAGTGTAATGAGGTGATAATCAAATTATCGATTTGGTTTCTCGGAAGTAATGCACCTAGTGTTATACAAGACTATCATGGGAAGGAACATACCTCGTTTCACGTTTACGTATGTGAGAAGGCATGGATAGAAGGTGTGGAATCCTTTCCTCTATCCTTCTGGGTACATAAGCTTTATTCCACCTTAGAAGGCTACACGCATTCCTGGTACATTCATTTGGAACTACATCATGAGATAGGAAACTGGTGGTAGTTGACAGATGACATGAGTCAAAACTTTGAGTATCAAAGTATAAATCCATCAAAGGATGAGGCGTTGTAGTTTGTTAAGCACCTAACTATGGGGGATAGTTCCATGACAGAGGATAGTATACTAGATTTGTTAGGAGAACACTACTTCAAAGTTCCCTTAAATGAGGAAGATCCAAAGGAAATACATCTTGAGCCTGCTTGCATGGAAAAATAGAAATGAAAATTAGTCTATGTGATCGATGGTGAAGAAGTGGAGATCTTGGATGTTAACCATACTATGGCTACGCACAAGGTAATAGATAGTGCTGATGAGAAAGCACGCACCTACCACGAACCCCTGAAAACGAATAAGGTTAACATTGGCTCAGATATGGAACCTAAGGAGGCTACTATTGGGGATTACTAGTAAGAAAGGTAGGTTTCAAATATTATTGAACTGTTGTGCAAATTTCAGAATTTTTTTCCACACAGGTACCATGAGCTTAATGGAGTTCACCACTCTTTAGGAGAGATGCGGATCAAAATGAAAGAGGGTGCATGCCCAATTCAAAAGAGACCATACGTAATGAGTCTGAATCTGCGTGTTTAGGTCAAGGAGGATATTAACAAGATGATCAAGTTAGGCATCATTGAGGCTGTTGAGGAATTAGGATGGACAAGTCTAGAGGTCATCAACAGTAAGAAGGATGTGAGGATAAGTATTTTCATTGATTATAGGGATTTGAATGCAATATGTGTCATTCATCCTTTTCCAGCACCCTTCACTGAGGAGATCCCGGATGGAGTGGCCAGGCACGAGATCTATTCTTTCACAAATTTCTTGTGAAGATATCATGAGGGTAAAATTGTGAAGGAGTACCCATAAAAGACAACCTTTTCCACTAAGTGGGGAAGTTTTGCCTACACGGTCATGCCTTTTGGAGTGAAGAATGCACCTATTGTGTTTTCACATAATGTGGTTCAGGTATTTCAGGACTTCATCCATAATTTTCTTCAAGTGTACCTTAATGATTGGATGGTTTAAGGGCTGGTAAAATACCATCACGAAAATTTTTGGTTGATGTTTGAGAGATGCATGTAGTTAAGTATATCTCTTAAATTAAGAAATGTGTTTTCGTTACTCCTTTTGGAACCCTGTTGGGGCATATTATATGTAAGGAAGGCTTGTTGGTGGATCCTGCCAAAGTTGTCATTATTGTGGGATTGCGGGAACCTACCAGCTAGAGCATGGTGCACAAATTCCTTGGGCATATGGGGTACTACTAAAAATACATTAAGGGATATGCCAAGATCATCATGTCATTGGAGGGATTTCTGAAGCACATAGGTACATTTCATTTGGGAGAGGTGTAATACATGTTGTTTGATACATTAAAGAATAGGCTTATCACTACGCCCATATTAGACTTTCTTTTATGGGAAAATCCATTCCACGTACATGCCTTGATGATGGAAATTAGATAAGTGTTGGCACAACCTAGTGAGGGGACTATTGATCACCCTCTTTGTTTCATAAGTAGAAAACTAAAACCAACAAAGAAAAGCTATACTACTACAGAGCATGAGGCATTGTCGATGATCTACCCACTGTACAAATTTAGGAAGTATCTACTATCAATACCCTTTATTTTCTACACAGACCATATGGCATTGAATTACTTGGTGAAAAATACCATTTTACAAGGGCACATATGTAGGTGGGTTCTATTATTTAAAAACATTGAGTTTAGAGTTGTTGTAAAACTGGATAAAAGTAACCTGGGACCTGACCATTTATCAATGGTCAACTCAGGGGAGGAAACGTAAAATATTGAGGATATAATGCCAGATGTACAAATATATAGATTCTGGTGCACACCCTCTGAATTAGGGGATATTGTTTTGTTTCACAAAATAGGTATGGTGCTAGAAGGAATGAAGACATTGGACATAAAATAGTTAGCTATACATGTTGTGCCCTACATGTTAATTGGTGGAGAATTATACAAGTTAGGTCATGATGATATTTTGTGTGGGTGCATGTTAGAGCATGAGCACACTACAATCATGTAGGAAACACATGGTACAATTCCAGGAGGACATTATGTAGGAATTTCCACCACATGAAGATTCTACTAGTAGGTCTCTCGTGGGAAAGAATTTACCAGGATTGTGTTGAGTTTTCCAAGGCTTGTGATCATTTCCAGCACCTTGGCTATCCAGGAAGAAGAGATGAAATTCCCTTGAGGCCAATAGCTAGTGCTAAACCATTTGAGAAATGGTAAATTGATTTTGTAGGACCTATTACACCCGACACATGAAGGACTTGTTCACGCTATATCATTACTTGTACTGATTACTTAACATGATGGGTAGAGGCAACACCTACGAAGGATTGTACTACAACCACAACGATAATATTTTTATGGGAAAATATAATCAGCATGTATGGGTGCCCTTTGAGTATGACTAGGGACAAGGTTAAACATTTTTTCAATGAGACAGCTAGGATTTTGTTGGCAGAGTTCATGGTGGATCATCACAAGACTACTCCTCACCACCCTCAAGCTTATGGGACAGTCAAGGCATTTAACAAGATACTAAGTAACAGGTTCATCAAAAATTTTGATGTTGGGAGATAGGATTGGGATGAAAATTTCTCAGTCGTATTATCAGTGTATATAAAAACCTATAAGATATTGAACAAAACCACACTGTTTTAATTGGTGTTTGGCACATAATTTTTTTTACCGGTAGAATTTATGCTACCCTCTCTATGTATTGCGCACGTAGGAGGATTGGCCAATGAATAATTATTAAAAGAGATCATGGATAATTTAATGCAATTAAACAAAAGGTGATCACTTGTTAGGTGGAATCAGATGACTAAGAAAGTGAGACAAAAAGAATGGAACTATCGTCACATTAAAACTAAAAAATTTGAGGTTGGGTATATGGTTTTACTTTATGACTGTAAATTTCTATGCCATCCTGGGAAAATCAAAGTCTATTGGTTAGGGCTATATATTACATCTTACATCCTTGATTAAGGTGCGTGCTAGTTGCAAGCGCTAGATGGGACAAGGTTGCCAGGATATTTCAATGGGAGTAGGTTGAAGACCTACTATAAATAAATCTTCTATGTGTCTATAAATAAGTCAGTATTACTAATTACATTAGGTTTGATTTAAATATTTTCCCTTTTAGTTGTTTCCTCTGTCATCATTGTTTGGGTTTTACATTGCATGTCGGTGTGCCAAAATCTAATTACATTATAAGGGATTCTATGCACAGAGGAACACACATACATTTTGTGTGAAGTGAAGTAACATATATGTTGAATATGTTTGACAAATTATTTCGGCAATGGAATGTGTTCTCACCAAATCATTGCTCCCCCCGAATGGCCTGAGAATGAATCACGACATTCGGTGTGATTGGGACACATGGGATCACCTCTCAAGCTATGAGACTCAAGCTCGAGGTGAACCTCTGGAGAAGTTTGGCTTCCTCTTCCTAAACTAAATACAATTCTACTTCTAATGTAGTAAAAATGGCTAAGTAGTCCTATGCTAACATTTCATGGGATTAGGGAAAGAGATTTGTAAGGAAATGAAACCTATGCTAGAAGTGGTGATGCACCAATTTAGGGAATGTTCAACATCTGGAAGAGTTAATGTGAGATCGAGGTTTGCATCACTGACCACCTTCACCTATAACAACTAGAAAGGGCACAAAATACCACACACTAGGGGCTGATGTTCCATTGTTAAACTCAAGTATACACAAGGGTAAATCAAATCTGATACAACATAATTAATTTATAAAAAGTAAAACACACATGCATATAAAAACATCTATTTATGTGAGTAGGGATAATAATGACATAAAAATTAATGCAGAAGGAAAACAAAGTCTTCACAACTAGAATAAAATATAGTAGTATTATTCCTTCACAGCATGAGATAAACAAATTGAAATAAAGGTAAGTTAATCACTATCACTAAGGAATTTTAAATTCAAAAAGTAAATGCTAATTAACATTCAACACAATGAATCAGATTTTTTAACAGCAATGTGTAACTCTAAATATAATCAACTTTTTTTTTGGAATCTCATAATCACTCTTCCAAGCTTGAATAAAAAATTCTCTCAAAAATAATCTATATCAAATAATGGAAGCATTCCACTATTTATAAGTTCCTAGGCTGAGCCATTAAATCTGGGCCCTTAACTAACATTTAACTAAAAGTAGAAATGTCATTAATATTAAGGGAATAGGCTCCCATGAAAATAGTGAATTTGTTACAAGGGTTTGATTGAGTCAACCCTACAACTTTGACTGATCTGAGCTTGGACTTGTCCATTCATGGCTGCTCAGCTTTGGCCTACTTCAACTACATCTCCCTTGCTAGCAAGATTCTACTGTCTTTCCTCCCATACAACCATTCAGAGTATGTACTCAAAGAAGTGCATAATAACCCCCTGAGTTTCTTCATCTCCAGGCCCACCTACATAGTGATTCACTATGTCTGATGTCTCGATCTCTTTTGTGATCCTGGCTGGCAATCTTCGAAGTTTATTTGTAACTTTATTTAGTCTCCCAATGAAATTATGACATAAGACCAGTTGGTCAATGGAGTCACTATTGAAATTCTTGGTGACCTCATCATCACGCTTCACCAAATCTTTGAAATTTTCCTTAATCTAATCCTTAGGAAGAGCATCGATATTTTCATTGAAGAATTTTCAATTAGCATTATCAAAATCCTCTAAGATGTCATTCAGGGCATCTATAATCTTCACTATTTTCTCCTCTAATTTCTTAATCAGATATTGTAAGACTTGACACCAGAATTCCATGGCCTTTTGATATCCAAATAATTTAGAGGCATCCTCAATCACCTCTTCCTGAAGAATCAAGTCAGAATCCTCTTCTTTAATGTCACTCCATGTTTCCAAAGCTAAATATAAATTATTATTATCCTCAGAGAAGGACTCGTCCATCTTGGAAATAGTGGTTTTTGCAACCTATAAATCATTATATATCTCAACTGATTCCTTGATCAAAGGATCAACTTCCTACAAAATTCTCTCTATCCATCCACTCACTGATCTCCCTTTCTGGCCTAGATTCTTGAGCTCATGATAAGAAATATCATCGATTGTAGATGAAATTGTCATAGCCGAAGTAGTTGATACTTTATTGGATGGATTCAGTTGGGTTACTTTATGCAATAGTGCAGTGAGCTCCTTGACCTTGGCCTTGAGCTCATCCTTGGTGGCCTTATCATTGTCATATTTCTCTAAAAGGGCCCCAAGAGGAGTGTGTACATCTTATTTGGATCCTTCATGAGTAGCCTTCCACGATGAGAACTTTGATATCCAGTAATTTTCTATTGTGATTGTTTCTTTATTTTTCCTATCGACAAGGGTGGCCACCTCTATCACACATTCTCTAGATGAATTAGCCATCAAACTTTATATGATTCTTGGTCTCTCGGCCTGTCTCTTGGGCATAGACTCTAATATACTAAGATCTATAACATCCCCCATAGGAACCTTTTTCTTTTTCTTATGGTTTTGTCTAAACAAACATTTTGGTATGGCTAGGGCTGATGAAGATGGAGTGGCAGAACCAATACCTGAGACATCAGTTAGAGCAAGATCACTAGAAATACCAACTAGTATTTGAGCAGACATAGAAATTATGGAAGGTGTGGATGTAAGGACAACCATAGGAATTGAAAGAGAGATACTAGGGGTTGTGATTGAAGAAAATGGAAGTGTTAAAGGAAGTGAAGAGGAAATTGGTGACTTAATATTTTCCCCAGTTGATAGAACCAGAAGTGACGAAAATACTTGGGCCATAGAAGTGGATGGGAAAGAAGAAATGACGGTGAAAGTGGAAAGAACTGGTATTGGAAGTGATAATGGAGGAATGAGAAGATTTGATGGATCCTGGATGATACTAGGAGTGTCACTGACTTCAACCACTTTTGTCACAGGCATTGTAGGAAATGTAATCTTGGAAACAAAAGAATTAGAGATAGATGAGCCACTGAAAACAAATGAAATCTTCTTTGGAATTATGGAATCCTTTTGAGCTGACCTTTTTCCCTTAGTAGGTGTTGGTTGGTTTATTGCTGGTATAGTTCCTATATTTGTAGGTTGATTTTCCCCTTTGGGTGAGATTCCCAAGGTGGTCAACCAATTGATTTTCCTCTTTAAAATGGGTCCCGCCCTCTCCTTGGTGTTACTACATTCTTCCACATATAATTAAATCCATGGCAATGGTTGATTGGCAACATTATCTTTCTTGTATGATGAATCCAAAACCACATATTTGTTTGGCATGTCCTTTTTCTTATCCACCAAACCAAATTACCAAACTTCATCAAGAGTTAGTCTTTCATAATCCCTTTGTCACACAATGTATTCGTCCCGACAATGAATCCATATATCTTCCAATTGGGGCATGTGGGCACTGGACCAACCTGTTTCCCCAAACTTACCCCAATAATCAAAATTAGTCCATGAGTGAAAGGTCCATAGGGTTACCTCATCCATTTCTGCATCAACATTTTTTTCCTTGTGAATATTTGGGCAAGGATTCCTGCCAATCGAAACAGGGAAATGCATTCCCACTTTATGACGCTTGTTTTGGATTCAATGATAATCCAACAACTATTGAACTAATTCCAAAAAAAACCATTTATTAGTGGGGCACCTTGGCAATTTTCTTGGGGTGCCTGTGAAACCTTGAACCCAGTTATAGGTGAAAGTAGAACACTGGAAGTAGATTGCTCCCCATTCTTGCACTTCTTGGAAAGATTCATCAGAAATCCTCTGATTATATTTCTTTTTCAAAACGATAGAGGATGACAGTGAAGAAAGCATCATTGAATCTGTGGAAATGCTAGCTTCCCTCATCTAGAGTGAGTTGGGGATGAAATTCATATATTTGGGAGGTGCTGCAACCACCCCTAGTATTCAACCCCACAAAATCTCCCATAGCAGTAGCCACATATACCAGGAAAGATGTTATGTAGAAGGTATTTGTTTCTAACACTCTACCCAATTGATAGCGAATGGTGCTACTAATATGCTCCCCCCATCGGATAAACCCATCATTCTTCTTGATAGTTACAATGTACAAAAACATCTATTCCTAGAATTCCTTTATAGAAGGAAGACCTGAAATTCTTCTTAACAGCAAAATAAGATCATTAAATTCCTAAATAAAATCTGATTGATGCATAGTTTTGGGTAATTTGGTGAAATTCTTAGACAGATAGGATTTTATCATAATCTTTGAGCATACTTCTTCTTTCTTATCCCAATGTTCCACTGCTATTTGTTGTGAAATTGTGGTGTAATCTTGAAAGTTAGGAAGTTTAAGAAGATCCTCGAAGAAATTTGGGTCCAAATGGATTACCACCTTATCATCACTATCTTTGATTGACATGGGGTCTTTGTCAAAGTGGGCTACTGCAGCTAAGAAAAATTCTGGGAAATGCATAGATGTGGGAAAACCAGTGGCAAGGGCAAGCCCACTATCATAGATGGCTTGCATCCATGGTTTCTTATTTGGAGCCTTTAATCTTTCCCAAAAATCAAGAAAATCAGTTTTTCCTAGATCAGTGTCCCCAATATTTCCTAATTCGGAGGACAGGCAGGATTGGGGAGCAACCCCAAGAAATGAGTATTTCATCTTCTGTTTTCCCTTTAAAGTGGAAGTAGACATCAAAACCTATGTTTTGGAAGCTGAAGCTATATAAATTCTAAAAATTTGAAAGGAAATCTTTGAAATTTCGAAACTGAAAAATCTGAAAGAAATCACCAAATATAAATCTACGAAAATTTTCTTCGAAAAAGTTTCCCGAACTGAAATATATGAAACCAAAAGTTCTGAAGGAAATGTCCAAAACCAATTTTTTGAAAAAGAAATTATCCGAAAGTAATTTTTCTGAAAATAAATTTTTTGAAATATTTTCCCGAAGCCATAGGTTCTGAAAACCCGAAAGCAAGAAACCTCCAAAATTCTGAACTGAAAAAGTTCCAAAATAAATTTCCGAAACAAAGATTTGCAAAGGAAAATTCCCGAACAAGCTTCCTACTTAATGAACTTCCAAAAGAATTCCCTAAAGGAATTATCCAAATGATTCTCTCCAAACTAGTCTAAGGAGTTTGCAAAACAATTTTAAATCATGAAATATGGAACACAAGAAACAAAAAGAAGTATGAGAGGCCTAAGAGGATCCTTTGAACAACTTCGACTACCTGGAAAAAACTTTAAAAATGAAACATGGTGAACCAAGGGAGTGACATTATGAAAACATAGAGGGAAACCAAAAAGGAAAACCAAAATGAGAGGGAAATAGAGGAAAAATACCTAAAACCATAAGAATATAAACAAAAAACCATACCTTGAAAAGGACGTCATAAAGTAAAAGAATGGAGTGTCAGAGAAAAAGTGTCAAGTAAAAAAGAAAACTAAAAATATGAGTTTAAATAGAAATCCTGATATTAATGGTAAAAATTTTATCCGTATGGAGGTAGGTGAAAATTAATTGCACGCAGAATCTCTAATGGTCTGAAACCTGAAACCCTGAAATTCTAAAAAATTGGGATTTCAAACTTCAGGGATTGGGAATTAAAAAGACGAATTGGCGATGGAAAAATCTAAAATCTGAAAACCTAAAAGTCCAAAAATTTGGGCTTTCAAACATTCGAACTTCAAAAAAATGCAAGTGAAAATCCTAAAAATGACTCGGAGAACTTCGAAAACTTGAAATTTCAAGTGAAAATCCTAAAAATGACTCAAAGAACTTTGAGAATTTCAAAAACCTGAAACCTGAAAACCTGAAATTTTCAAACTTTCAGACATTCAGAATTTGGAAGTTTGAGAGGGATTTAAACAAAAAGTGGCCAACAAATTTGAAACCCCAAAGCTTGAAAGTCTGAAATTTGGAATTTCAGAGTTTTGGACTTTAGCAATTTCATGAGTAGTTATGAATCAACACTAAAAAAACTCCGAAGTCTGAAAATTTGAAAATTTTGGATTTCGGCCTTAGAAAAAATTCATTGTACGAGGAATTTTTTAAAAAAAAACATTGGTCTGACACATAGCTTGCTTTCATGTAGGTTAAATGTTTAACATTTTTGGAGATCTCCAGGGAATGTTTTCTTGCTAAGCTTTCAGACCAGTAGCCTTAAGCAAAACATTGGGCAAAGGAGTCTAAAAAACCAAAACCAAAATAGAAAACATGCAAGCAAAAGAAGAGAAAATAAAACAATGTGCATAGCACTTGGAGGAAAAGATAGAACACTGTACAGGGTGGAACATCCTCAAAAGAAAGATTTGCGGTGTATTCCATTCACATGAATGGGAAACTATTCTCCGTTGATTCTGGATAGGCCAAATGAATTCACCTCTTTGGAGCTTGTAATAACATATTGCCCACTCTTGAGAGCATCGAACTTGGCATGCCTACTGGGTTTGGTGCGATCTTCATCCCATTTTAGAACCAAATCCCCTTCCCTGAACAACCTATCAGAGGATTTCTTGTCAAAGGATTTCTTAACTTGAGCCTGATGTTCTGTCAACATATTCATGGATGTGTTCTGAATTTCCTCCAACTCCATGAGTTTAGAAAACCTCACTATCAAGGCATCATCCTCCATAACTTCAAGTTGATAAGCCAAATATAGGGAAGGTATCTTCAAGGAAATTGGATGTTTCATTTCCCTTCCATATACAAGCATGAAAGGAGAAACTCCAATGGCTTTCTTAGTCATTATTCGATCAGCACATAGGACAGTTTTGAGTTGTGTATGCCAGGTTATTTTATTGGCCTCCATTGTGCATTTGATGATTCTTATGAGGTTATTATTACTAGATTCGGCCAATCCATTCCCCTTCAGGTAATAGTTAGATGAAGTCTTGAGATAGACTCAATTATCGATGGCCCATTCACTTATCTTCATCCTGAGGAAAGCCATAGAATTTTCCAAGATAACAGTAAAAGGAACACCGAACCTTGTCATCAAATTTTCTAGGAAATCTAGAATAGCCTTTTCATTACTTTCTTTTAGGGCCACTACTTCTATTCAGTGAGTAAAATAATTTGTTATAGTCATGACCCATTTATGCCCCTCACTGGATGGAGGATTGATCATCTCGATGAAATATAATCCCCACTAAATAAAGGGTTGATCGACCTGGACGAGGTGTAATGGGAGAACTTCCAGTCTCTATTTGCTTGTGAAAAGAGCACACTCTTTACATTTCCTCACCCAAATATGAGATTCTTTGAACAAGTCTAGCCAGTAATAACCGGCTCGCATGATTTTGGTGGTGGTTGTTCATGCAGAGTAATGTCCTCCGGAAAGGCCATTATGGAATTTCTCTAATACCTTGTTCACCTATTTTGGCTTGATGCAGCATAGAATAACACCATTTAGATCCTTTTGGAAAAGAACATTATCTACCACGACATACGAAATATACTACAGATGGAAAGTACATCTTTGGAATTTATCCATGTTTGGAGGATATATCCCCGAGAGAAGACAATTATGCATCTTAGTTGACCAATCAATCTGATCATTTCCTTCATCATCATTTAGAAGCATGACATCTTCCATATCTTTGGTCTCAATGTCCATGACCAGCTGTTGACATAACCCTTTTCCTCTAACAAGCTTAGTGACCTTGATGTGTACATCATACTCCATTGCTTTTGTAATCCACCTAGCGCGTCTCTCATTCATCTCTTTATTCAACAAAAACTCTTTGAAGTCGGGATGAGAAACCATTAAATGGATTTTGTTGTTATAAAACAAATGCCTAAACTTCTTTAGGGCCCAAACATCTGTTGTTAGGTTGTGGAGCCTATTTTCATGTGAGAAAGTGTTGAAGACTGTACACTAAGAGTATTGTACACTTTCCACGTTGTCTTGGAAAGGTTTGGGACCGGGCCCCGAGTGGGAAACATGATTTTCTCATATGGGTGGTTTTTTTTACCCATACGTTTATGGGACGGTTTTGGCCCATGGTTTTGATACCCACGATTTTGTAAAACTACTTAAGCAGTTGCCTATTTATATGGTTTTTTGCATATGGTATATATAATGAAACATTATAGATGTGTTTTGAATTCATGTGTGAATTCTATAGAGTTTGTTGAGTATAGCTCCAAACAGATCTGGGTATTGTATTGAGAGAGTGGTGGCTTGTAATAAAATCTCAACAAGTGATTCTTGGTGGACGTAGCCCAAATTGGGTGAACCACGTTAAATACTATCTCTAGTGTTGTGTTATTTTATTTTAAAATTTTATTTGAGATCTGTAATATTTTCTACATATTAGTTTCTACTTTTGCGATTTTGTGAGGGATTATTCCGCATATTTTATCCCTTATTTCCTAACAACTGCAAAGACCTATTTTTTGATAAAGGAATATTTGAGTTCGTATTCCTTAAGAGACTGACTAAAAAAAGCAATGGGTTACTCCATCAAGTCATCATTTTGCTAAGTGAGAATTCCTAAAATACTTTCCTGACCTGTAAAAGCGTAGAGAATAAAATCCCTATCAAACTGGGGATTCACCAGTGTAGGATCTTGGGAGATACCTATCTTGATGGCTTTGAATATTTCTCTTCCCTCCTTTGTCCATAAAAATGGGATATTCTTTTTAAGCATGGTTGTCAATAGTTTTACCAACAATGTAAAATAAGGAATAAATCTTTGAACAAAATTTATAGTTCCTAAAAAACTCTAGAGACCCTTCTTATGACTTGTGAGGGATATGGACATAATGGACTAAATCCTAGCTGGGTCAATAGACAACCCCATAGCTGAGACAATATGTCCCAAAAAAATTCCTTCCTACACTGTGAAAATGCACTTTTTTGGGCTCAATGAGACACCAAATTCCCTACACCTTTGAAAAACTTTCCTGAGATGGGTTATATGATCCTCAGCAAGCTTGGAGTAGACAATGATTTCATTAAGGTAAACCAATATCATATCATCGATGAGTCCCTTAAACTCCATATCCATGGCTTTATGAAAGGTGGCCCCCATATTAGATAATACAAAAGGCATCTTGTTGTAAGCATACATGCCCCATTTGGTGGTGAAAGCTGTCTTGAATTCATCATATTCTTGAACCAGAATTTGATTGTATCCTGAATATCTATCAAGAAAGGAAAATCTTTGAGCCCCTGCCACTATTTGGAGGATTTGTTCCACTGAGGGGAGAGGGTAGTGGTCCTTAAAAGAGGCGCAGTTCAGGTCCCTAAAATCTACGCACAACCAAATTTCACCATTCTCTTTCCTTACGGGCACTAAATTGGCAACCCAAGAAGAATGTTTGATGGGAAAAATTATGTAGGCCTCGATAAGCTTGGTCATCTCTTTCCTCATCAAAGGCTCAATTTTGGGATTGATTGGCCTCTATTTTTGATGAATTGGCTTGGAGTTCAGATCTAGTTCAATAGTATGTTGAGCTAAACTAGGATCAAAACCATGTGAGTCCTTATAGCTCCATGTGAAGATATCATGATATTCCTGACATAATTCGATGAAAGCTTTCTTTTCATGAGCAGCGCATACCTTACCAATTTTTATAATCTTTTTACTTGCCACCTTAACCTCTTCAAAATCTTCCTTCATGACCACCATATTAGTGCTCTGCTTGGCTTCATCATCCGAATGGAAAATGGATTCCAATGTAACTAGGAATTTTGGTACCTTGTTTCCTTTTAGATGTATAATTTGATTGCTATAAGAGTTTTGGATTTTATCCCGATGTTTGGTAGAAAATTCTACTTCCTATTGTAGGAAGAGAATAATTTGTTGATCACTATTAAACACCTGCCAACTACTCACATTATTTGGTACCATGGGATGAACCACCATCTTAACTATCTTTTGTTATTCTTTCATGATATATGTGGGTACATCGTACTGAGAACTGATAGTAACCATCATGTCAGCATCTTGATTTTGCTTCCTGAGAACAACATGAATTTTGAAAGCCTTAAAATCTTCTATCAGATCCCAAACCTGATTTTTGTATGACCATAGTAGATCATTTTTCAATGCACTACGGGATGTAACTTGGTGCACAACCAATTTGCTATTGCCAAAGACTGTAAGGGTTTGGATTCTGGATTTTTTGGGCTAATTGAATTCCTTGTATAAGAACTTCATATTCAGAAACATTATTAGTGCAACTGAACTGCAACTGAAAGGAAGAGAAATATTTAACTTCTTCTAGAGAAATTAACATAACTCCTGCACCAGATCCATTTTTACTTTGTGAACCATCAGAGAACATCTGTCATAGTCTGTTTGTATCACTTAATTCCTTAACTAGTTGAGGTACGATGGCATCTTCTTCATGAATGCAATATGTACCTAATCCAATCTCTTCCAAAAATAACAGACTAGATTCTTCATTTACTAATAAATCAACATGAGGGTCATATTGATGATCTATACTCACCTCATCAAGAATCGAATCTGGAAATTATTCGCTAAGATTAGTTGGCTCATGATCTACATCCCCATATTTGTGATCACAAATGGCATAGTTACCATCTATGGGTTTGGATGTGTAAGCTTCCACGTGATTGTGACATATTAGTTCTACCCTTATAATTACCTTAGTCCCATATCGGGTCCTAAGGATCATATGTGACTAATCTGATGACAAATAAACCCCCATTTTTGCATTGAAATCCTGTGATAAGTAGATGGCAAAGAAGGGAAGGAGATCAATGAAAAATATGTCTTGTTTGAATGTCAAATTAGGATATGCATGGATAGTAAGCTGAAGCCCCTTAATGACCCCCACAGTTTGGACTGCAGTACCATCTAACTAAACAACCCCTCCCAAAATTGGAGTATACGGAATTTGTATTACATCTGTAACTTACTTAGGCATCATGAAACTACTGGCTCCAGAATTAATCATACAATTGTGCACCAAATAGTCACCAATAATCAGTGAAATATAGAATGGTGCAAAATTGTTGGTCTTTGCATGTATTTTCATCTCGAGTTGGCATAAGCTAGTTTCCACTACTACCTCTTGACCCGATGATCTATTAGTAGTGCCAAAGTTGTTCAAAGCCTCTCGTAGCAAGTTCCTTTGAGAAGGAATTGAGAGTGTATCCCACATTGTGACACTAAAATTGGTCTTGTTCATTTTCTCCACAATGATGAATGGAATCACTCCCACTTTTCCAATGCCTTTTGGGGCATTGGGGTCCTCCTTTGGATAATGCTTATTGGGCCTCATGGTACTTGAAGTTCCATCATTCCTTGTAGACTGATCAACGGATATTTTTGATGATTTATTTCTCATACCTTTACCATCTGGTACTTGTGTTGGGGGCTAAGAAATAGATGTGTGATCAGTATTGGAAGATTGTGGATCCATTTCCATTTTCTTGGAACATGTTTTGGATGCTATAGTGGAGGCCTCAATATTAAAACCACAAAAAATTTCTGCTTTCCAATTTAGTAGTGTGGTTTCATGAGGAGGTTGGTCTTGACTTTCGGAAGTGGATGGTTTAGCAAATGATTCATAGAGAGAATATTTTCTTTGGACCATAAGGGCTTGACTTAAAACTCCATTTAGGTAGAGATTCTGATTATGGGGATGAGAACAAGGGTAGCACCATTCATAGTCTTAGATGAGTTTGTTCTGGACTGGGACTATAGCTCTAAAAGAACTAGTAGCAGAAGGGTTCAGAAAATTCTAAGGTCTTACATTCGTAATTTGGCTTGTGGCCTAATTTTGTGACAGACCATTTCCTTGGAAAGGAGGATGTCTCGTCTGATATTGGGGTTGAAAGGGGTGAGCATATTAGGATGTCCGCCTCTTCATTTCTATAATTTCATTCCTGAAAGTTTGTATTAATGACTTAACCCTAGCTAGATCATTTGAGGGATTAGACACATGCGTAGCTATCAGAATAGAAGCTTCTAGAATTGGGGAAATTACTGGATGTTGGCCCACAAGCTCTATAAAAATAGGTATGGGAGGTATAGGTGAAATTTTACCTGCTTGAATCAAGCAATTTTCAGCTCGTACGAAAATTTCGTAAGCATCGGGGATAACGGTTCACCCCATGGGTTGAATCATGATGACAACATCAATATTCAATGCCTATAGGTAATATAGAAATGTGCTATCTCGGGATGGCCTTACAAGTGTTGGGATATGTTTCCAAGTCTTTTCAAAATGGAGGTTGGAATCACTCATATAATCTTGAGGAGACCACTTGATAGTATGAAATTTTTCTACAAGCAAGAGATTATCACTTTTTTTTTTGAATTTCTTACACAACTTCGTGCCTAACTCGTTCCACGTGGTAATGGATCCAATAGTTAAACTCTAGAACCATTGAAGTGCTCTGCCTTTGAATGAAGTAATAAGGAGTCAAACTACCACATTATCTTTTGTGATACTATGTACCGCGCAGATGCTAGCTACATCTAGTATGTGCTTTCAAGGTGAAACATTAGTCTCTCTAGTGTAAAATGGTAAAATTTTCAAGGTTTTTGTTGGTATGGCATCTCTTTGTTGCTATTAGCAAAGGACTGCTAGAATTGAAAGGAGGACAAGCATTGGTTGCCATGGTGTTCAAAATCTGGTTGTGTCTTGGTGGGGGAAAATTTCCTTTAGAATGATTTGAATGCCCTCTACAAGGTAAAGTGGTAGTTGGTGCTACTAAAAGGATTCTTCCTCTTCTCCTCGGAGGAGACAAGGAAAGCTCTATATGTTTATAATTTTCCATCCTTGAAGAATCTCTTGTGTAAATTCTTCACATAAGTTGATGTACTAGACTTTGAAATCCAGAGATATGGAGTCATGAGGTAATTTTAGTTAATAGAATGAGAAGAGAAGTACCAAATCATCCCACCAGGCATGCCAAAAATTGTTGTCACCAAATCAATTCACCCCCCGAATGGCCTGAGAATGAATCATGTCATTCAATGTGATTGGAAAACATGGGATCACCTCTCAATCTGTGGGAATTGGGATCGAGGTGAACCTCCAGAGAAGGTTGGATTTCTCTTCCTAAACTAAATACAACGCTACTTCTAATGCAGTAAATATGGCTAACTAGTCCCATGCTAACATTCATGGGATTAGTGAAAGAGATTTGCAAGGAAATGAAACCTATGCTAGAAGTGGTGATGCACCAATTTAGGGAATGTTCTACATCTAGAAGGGTTAATGTGGGAGCTATGTTTGCATCACCGACCACCTTCACCTATAGCAACTAGAAAGGAAAAAAAATACCACAAACCAAGGGTAGACGTTCCTTTGTTAAACTCAAGTATACACAAGGGTAAATCGAATCCAATACAACATAATTATTTTGTCAAAAGTAAAACAAACATGCATATAACAACATCGATTTCTATGAGTAGGGATAATAATGACATAAAAATTAATGTAGAAGGAAAATGAAGTCTTCACAACTGGAATACAATATAGTAGTATTATTCCTTCATGACATGAAATAGAAAAACTAAAATAAAGGTAAGTTAATCACTATCACTAAGGAATTGTAAATTCACAAAGTAAATGCTAATTAACATTTAACACAATGAATCAGATTTTTTAATAGTAAGGTGTAACTCTGAATATAATCAAAAGGTTTTTTGGAATCTCAGAATCACTCTTCCAAGCTTGAAGAGCAACTTCTCTCAAAAATAATCTATATCAAATAATGGAAGCATTCCACTATTTATAAATTCCTAGGGCGAACCATTATAGCTAGGCTCTTAACTAACATTTAACTAAAAATAGAAATGTCATTAATATTAAGGGAACAAGCTTCCATGAAAATAGAAAATTTGTTTCAAGGGTTTGGCTCAGTCAACCCTACAACTTTGACCAAATAGAGCTTAGAATTGTCCATTCATGGCCGCTCAACTTTGTCCTACTTCATCTGCATCTCCCTTACCAGCAAGATTCTACTGTCCTTCCTCACATATAGCCATTCGGTGTATGTACTTGAAGAAGCACTTAATAACCCCCTAAGTTTCTTCATCTCCAGGCCCACCTACATAGTGATTAACTATGTCTATTGTCTTGATATCTTTTGTGATCCTGGCTGGCATAATTCGAAGTTTATTTGTAACTTTCTTTAGTGTCCATATGAAATTCTCACATAAGACAAGTTGGTCAATGGAGTCACTATTGAAATTATTGGTGACCTCATTGTCATGCTTCACCAAATCTTTGAAATTTTCCTTAATCTAATCCTTAGGAAGAGCATCAATATTTTCATTGAAGAATTCACAATTAGCGTTGTCAAACTCCTCTGAGATGTCATTCAGGGCATAAGTAATCTCCACTCTTTTCTCCTCCAATTTCTTAATCAGATCTTGTAATAATTGACACAAGAATTCCATGGCCTTTTGATATTCAACTAATTTAGAGGCATCATCAATCACATCTTCCTAAAGAAGTAAGTCAAAATCCTCTTTTCTAATCTAACTCCATGTTTCCAAAGTAAAATTTAAATTATTATTATTCTCAAAGAAGGAATCGTCCATCTTGGAAATGGTTATTTTTGTATCCTGTAAATAATTATATATCTCAACTACTTCCTTGATCAAAGGATCAACTTCCTGTAGAATTCTCTCCATCCATCTACTCACTGATCTACCTTTCTGGCCTAGATTCTCAAGCTCATGATCAGAAATATCATTGATTGTAGATTAAATTTTCACAGCCTAAGTAGTTGAGACTTCAATGGATGGAGTGGGTTGGGTTACTTTACACAAAAGTGCAGTGAGTTGTTTGACCTTGACCTTGAGCTCATCCTTAGTGGCCTTGTCATTGGTATTTCTCTAAAATGGCCCCAAGAGTAGTGTGTACATATTGTTTGGCTCCTTCATGAGTAGCCTTCCCCAATGAGAAATTTGATATCTAGTAATCTACTGTTGTGATTGTTTCTTTAGTTTTATCATCAACAGGGGTGGCCACCTCTATCACATGTTCTCCAGATGAATTAATCATTAGACTTGATACGGTTCTTGGTCTCTTGGCCTGTCTCTTGGGCATAGAATCCAATATGCTGAGATCTATAACATCCCTCAGAGGAACATTTTTATTTTTCTTAGGAGTTTTCTAAACAACCATTTTGGTATGGCAAGGGCTGATGAAGATGGAGTGGAAGATCCAATACTTGAGACATCGGTTAGAGCAAGTTCACTAGAAATACCAGCTGGTATTTGAGCAAAGGTAGCAATGATGGAAGGTGAGGATGTAAGGACAACCATATGAATTGAAAGAGAAATACTGGGGGTTGTGATTGAAGAAAATGGAAGTGTTAAAGGAAGTGAAGAGGAAATGGATGACCCAATATTTTCCCCAGCTGATAGAACTAGAAGTGATGAAAATAATTGGGCCATAGAAGGGAATGAGAAAGAAGAAATGATGGTGGAAGTGGAAAGAACTGGTATTGGAAGTGATAATGGAGGAAGGAGAAGATGTGATGGATCCTGGACTATACTAGGAGTGTCACTGACTTCAACCACTTCTGTCATAGGCACTGCAGGAGATGTAATCTTGGAAACAAAAGACTTGGAGAGAGATGAGCCACTGACAACAAATGAAATCTTCTTTGGAACTATGGGAGCCTTTTGAGATGACCTTTTATCCTTAGTAGGTGTTGGTTGGTTTATTGCCGGTATAGTTCTTGTATTTGTAGGCTGATTTTCCCCTTTGGGTGAGATTCCCAAGGTGGTCAACCAACTTAAAGTCCTCTCTAAAATGGGTCTCGCCCTCTCCTTTTTGTTGCTGAATTCTTCCACATATAGATCAATCCATGGAAGGAGTTGATCGGCAACATTATCATTCTTTTATGATGAATCCAAAACCTCATCTTTGTCTTGCATGTCCTTTTCCTTATCCACCAAACCAAATTCTCAAACTTCATCAAAAGTTAGTCTTTCGTAATCCCTTTATCGCATGACATATTCATTCTAACAATGAATCCATATATCTTCTAATTGGGGCACGTGGGCACTGGACCAACATGTTTCCCCAAACTTACCCCAATAATCAAAATTAGTCCACGAGTGAAAGGTCCACAGGGTTACCTCAACCATTTCTGCATCAATATTTTTTTCCTTGTGAATATTTGGGAAAGAATACCTACCAATTGAAATAGGAAAATGCATTCCTTCTTTGTGATGCTTTTTTTGGATTCAATGATAATACAACAACTGCCGAAATAATTCCAAAAAAATCCATTTATCAGTGGGGCACCTTGGCGATTTGCTTGCGGCACCTATGAAACCTGAAACCTAGATGTAGGTGAAAGTAGGACAATGGAAGTATATTGCTCTACATTCTTGCACTTCTTGGAAATCTTCATCATAAATCCTCTGATTATATAGTTCTTTGTCAAAATGATAGAGGATGACAATGAAGAAAGCATCGTTGACTCTACAGAAATGCCTGCTTCCCTCATCCAGAGTGAGATGGTAATAAAATTTGTATATTTGGGAGGTGCTGCGAACACCCCTAGTATTCAACCCCGTAAAATATCCCATAACAACATCTGTATATATACTAAGAAATATGTCATGTAGAAGTTCTTTTTTTTTTTACACTCTACCCAATTGATAGCGAATGGTGCTACTAATATGCTCCCCCCATCAGATAAACTCATCATTCTTCTTGATAGTTGCGATGTAAAAAAAAATCCATTCCAGGAATTCCTTTGTAGAAGGAAGTCCTAAAATTCTGCTTAACAACACAATAAGATAATTGAATTCATGAATAAAATCCGACCAATGCATATTTTTGGGTAATTTAGTGAAATTCTTAACCAGATAGGATTTCATCATAATCTTTGAGCATACTTCTTCTTTCTTATCTCAATGCTCCACTTCTATTTCTTATGAAATTGTGGCGTAATCTTGAATTTCAGGAAGTTTAAGAAGATCCTCGAATAAATATGGGTCCAAATGGTTTACCACCTTTTCATCACTATCCCTGATTGACATGGAGTCTTCGTCAAAGTGGGCTGCTATAGCTAAGACAAATTCTTGGTAGTGCATAAATGTTGGAAAACCAATGGTAAGTGCAAGCCCATTGTCGTAGATGGCTTACATCCATGGTTTCGTGTTTGGAGCCTTTAATCTTTCCTAGAAATTGGGAAGATCAATTTTTCCTAGATCAATGTACCAAATATTTCTTAAGTCAGAGGATAGGAAGGATTGGGGAGCAACCACAAGAAATGAGTATTTCATCTTCTCTTTTCCCTTTGAAGTGGAAGTAGACATCAAACCCTGTGTTTCAGAAGCTGAAGTTGTAGAAATTCTGAAAACCTGAAAGGAAATCTCTAAAATTCCGAAACCAAAAGTTCTGAAATAAATCATTGAATCAAAATCTCTAAAATTTTCTCTGAAAAATTTTCCCGAACTAAAATCTCCAAAACCAAAAGTTCCGAAGGAAATCTCCGAAACCAATTTTTCCAAAAATAAATTTTCCAAAAGCAATTTTTCTGAAAAGAAATTTTCGGAAAGAGTTTCCCAGAGCTAGAGGTTCTGATCCCAAAAGCAAGAAACCTCTGAAATCCCGAACTGAAAAAGTTCCAAAAGAAATTACCAAAATAGAGATCTCTGAAGGAAAATTACCGAAAAATTTTCCCACTTAATGAACTTCTGAAAGAATTCCCTGTTTTTTTCGCATCCTAAAAAATTGTAATGAGGGCCTTTCACTATTGGAACTTCCTCCAACGTCACATTCAAATCTCAATAAAATATGGCAAGAACATTTCTCCCATGTATCAAACACCAAAAACAACTTCTTCACCATATTTGATGATTGTACAAAGCTTAAGAATAAACATGCACCCACCTTATGTCCATAAACATTGGCATAGATAAATCATGTCACACCCCATAAAGTCATCTTGTGTTACAAAAGGATAATATGTTAACTAGTGTTTATAGTGCTTGATGCAGATGTGAAATTAATGATCAAGTTATTATTTCAATTACATTTTGAAAAAAATATAATTGATTTTATATCGCATTATGGACAACTATTCTGAGGTCTTACTGTAATTATGCTCTATTTGCTAAGGTTTATAGACATTTAGTTGATAGGTCTTATATTGACCTCATGGCATATTATTGAATTATGACCCTACTCTTGAATCATTACTTTGATGATGCAAACATTTTTACGACGCAACTATGTTAAGAAACTAGGTTGGCGGTTATTAATTCCTACCCTACATCAGCATAGCACCTCATCATGTTGCTATAACTAATTATACAGGTAGCTTCAATTGAATACCTACACCGGTATGAGGACCATACTAATATTAATTTGGGCCCAAATTATATGATTAGGAACCAAATCTAATTGCTTTCACTATGGTAATATAATTGTGATTTTCAAAATGCTTAATTTAAACAAGCAAGTTAAGGTTGGAAGTCACATTAAGGGGGTCTAATGTGAATACCATTTAAGATAATGTTATAAAGCTTGAAGAATAATTATCAAAGGGACCTCAGATTATTTATTTTAAACCTATGTGGAAGGAATGAATGGAAACTCACCTCCCTCCACTTCTCATTTTATACTATCTTCTCAATATTAATTAGCCTTTAAGAGGCACCACCAACCACTTTAGTAGCAGGATAGAGTTAGTAAAGGGATAGATATATGTTAGTTAGCCAACAATTAGTAAGATTGCATGGTAAGTTAAAAACAATAGTTTCTAAATTTGAATAACAAATAGATAGTCGGTTAATTGGAGGGAAAGACTATGTTGGTACTCCTGCGCATTCAATATTAGCCCACGGATTTTGGCACATGTGAAGGGTGATTAGATAACTTGGATTTATTTGTGGTTTTTTTGTTTCATTCAATGGTTTTTGAGCTATGGAGCTCTACATGAAGGTATTTCCTATTTTTGGAGCTCTCTAAAACTCTACATACAAGCCTATGAGTTATCAAGTCATTGTGGAACTATTTTATTGCCTTTACAATAAAAGAATTGGAATATTAAAATAGTGTGTATTATCTTGGGGAAGGAAATAATGTGGAATCAAGGGCATTTATACACAAAATTCTGAGGAAATATTGGGGCTTTTGATTGTGAGTCAAAATAGAATTTTTCTCGAGCTTTCTTGAGGGAAAAGAAGAAGAAATCAAGTTTCCTTTCACAAGCATGATTTGATCAATCTCTCCCTTAGCCACATATTCCATTAATTATTTGCATGGATAGAAAAATTACTGCATTTTTTTTTGTTTGATCCTTATGATTTGAGGTTCCAAGTGTTATTTTGTGTTTGATTTTTTCGTTCAATTAATACTAGAACCTAAATGTGATTTAGAGTTTTGGAAAAACATAGTGTTGTATGTAACTATTTTTTAACATTTGTGGCTATATTGTTATGTTTTCAACTCTCTTTGTGAACCCATGGCTTGCAATCTGCGGTATACTCATTATGTGGGTTTATATTACTAAGGATTAATATTGCTCCTTATTCTATCGAAGGTATTTTGATATCCCATCTCTGTGATTATTGTTTTGTGGGTATTTATTGGTTGGTTTTTATGGGGTTGACTCTTGGTGGTAAGAGAAAGATTGTTGCTCTTAAACTCAATCGGGCTTTTTAGTCAGTTTCTAGTTTGAGTATCGATTGATATAAATATATTAATATGTTTAAATCAAGTCCTTAGATTCAAATATAAATTTTTGGGTATTTTTGTATACCTCTGTGTTGAATATAGTGTGACGATAAAACCTTCTGAAGGGTACGATACTCACTATAATCATGAGAGTAGTATATTTTTTGGAATTTTACATAAAATTCTTTTGTGAAATATGTCATCTGTATTTATTGAAAAAACCATTAACGTGGGATCTTTGATTGGTTAAGTTAAATAGAAATTACCTCAACATTGTTGAATCTATACAAATAATTGTTACTTTTATTAAATAGTGCAATAATTGATCGTGGGGATTATCTAATAATCTATGTTGAGATATAAATAAATATTTCGAGACTTAATGTACTCAAATTCTTGAGTAAACTTTTGGTTTCTTGACAGTGATGGAAATTTATCCGGGTATTGAATACTTAATGTGTGTGTGTGTGTATGCTTGGTGATTGTTATTGTTTAGCTTCCGGGGAATAATTAATTCCCTAATAAGATTAATAGTCGGACTTAGCAGAACATTATGTCCTCCAAATAATTGTATGATAGATGCACATATATATATATATATACTATAGCAGAATATATATATCCTCCAATATATATATATACTTAGCAGAACATATATCCTCCAAATATATATATATATATATATATATATATATATATATATATATATATATATTATGGTTAACTGATGTGAGTATAATTTCCTGACTATTTCATAGAAGATATCTTTTCTAATGATGAGGTCATTATTGTTTTTACTACCTTGATTAATTTTGGAAATTTCCATTAAGGCATTAGAACATAATAAGGTTAGATGATGTGGTGATTGCAAATTGATTTGTCCTTTTTAGACGTTGAATGATCTACAGGTTACTATGTTGTTTATAATTCCAATTATTGCAGATTTTCATTTATGTAAATACTAAATGGCATAAACTATTAAGTGAAAAATAGGTATTATCATGCCAATTGTTTCTAATTGATTGTTGCTAACATTTTACAGATAGAGTGCTTTAAGTTCGAAATGCAAATGAAGTTGAAAGAATTTACTTGTTTAATTTTATTGATAAAAGATGTTTTGTATTGCATAGTGATTTTATAATTAAGTGAAATATCATTGTACTGTTATCTGATTAAGAGGTAGAAAATCCCTATTCTTTTATTTCTATTTCAAAAAAAATTAATGAAATATGTATTTCTCTAATCTATTGAGTCTTGATTTGTATCATAAATTCCTATGAAGGGGTTCTTTACCTCAAATGTTTGCATGATGAAAGAACTTATTAGCAATTATATTATGTATTATAAAGTGAGTAAGTATGATATAATTAGCAATGAATATTTCATATTTGCATTATTTATGGCTTATAGGATTGTACTGAACAAAAGGGATATAAAGGATTTATATACAAGATGTTCGTATGTACCTAAGTTTGTATCAAAGAAGTTATATTATAATATGATGTACAAGACCTATAAGAATACTCATCTTCAAATGATGAGATAGGATGAACAACCATGTTGAAGTATGATATCAACTACTAATATTTGATTAAGGTTAATCTGTTTACTCAAATAAAACAAAAAATTAAACTCAATTGATCATATAAAAGTATCACTATATATATGTCTCTATGATTATATAATTATTAAGAAGAAAAAATATCGATAAATTAAAGAGGTATCGAATGTGCCATCCTTTGACCAGAAAAGGAAACATTACCATTGATTAATACAAGGCTATGGAGTCTAAGGAGTATTCAATATGTAACAATGTATTACATATGACTTTATCTATGGAGGGAATTTTTTTAATCCATTATTCTAGCTTGATTGAAATGTTTTGAATCCTATATGGTGTTCTATATGAATTAATATTAAAATCATATTATTATTTATATTATGTAGTAGGTGAAAACTATTGTGGACATTATAGTCCTTTATATGTGATGACAAGTCATATTTAGGGTTCTTACAATTAAGACCCCCTCAGGTGGTATGGGACATCTATGGACGTAGAAATTGCATGAGTTCTACTCATGGTTTGTTTTATACTATTCTGAGATTTTATTTTAAAAGGAATATTAATGCTTATGTTGTAACCATAAACATAATAACTTAATACTGGAAAAGAATCTATATAATAGAATTAGATGAAAGACAAGTTCCTAATGATGAGTGTACCATCATGGAATCGAGCATGGAAAACATGTCTCTAAAACTTTGAACAAAGTAGTGTAAGTTATTGATTACACTATCATGATTTCACCGGGATCTAAGATGTCAGATGCCCGATTGGATTCAAGTGATTGAGTTCTAAGTATACACTTAGAAAACATTACTTGATTTTTCAATGCTTGAAAAAGGAAACCAAATGATACACTTGGTGTATTGGCTCATAAAGAGTGTATGAGGAGGATCGAGTAGGATCTGTATACTCTCATGCATCTACATATGGTTTATGACCATTATCAGATGGATTTAATTTCATATTTATCATGGAATTTAAATACAATTTATTTAAATCAGTGAAGCATGAAGTTAATGTAAATAAAAAAATTCCTAGTTAAGAAGCGTAATAAAGAGGTGTTGCATTTTGGTATCACAGCTAAAGGTTACAGCTCTTGGACTTACTGGGTCCTTATGCTTACTGAATTCTGATTTAATTAAGATAAAATGAATAGGATAAGGATTTACCATGGATAATGAACCAGACCAAATTATGCTTTAGTTTTGGCAGTAAATAAGTTAGATAACACTCTAATATTCCTTCATAATACACTAAACTACAAGGATGTTGGGAGTAACTAGTAAAGTGTTAACATGATCAGCCAAGGTAAACAACTTGAAATGAATGATAACAATCAGTAGAAGGTTGCTTGATTGTTGAATTTTCAAGAGGACAGATTTTGGAACTTGAATCCAACTTGAAATAAAAAGCCGCAAAGGGGAGATGAAGTAGATAGGAGAGGACTATCTGTTTTTGAAGTAGTGATTTGAAAGATAATCAGGATAGAATGAGATCTGTAATTAATTTTAACTCAAAAAGAGAAAAATTATACAAGAGTGTTAGCTCTTCTCCACCTGTAACTTTAGGAAAAGTGGTGGAAACGATGTGGCTGAAAATGTAGAGTACGATAATTATTTCAACAAGAAAGATATGTTGTGATTTCCAGCAAACAGCAAAACAATGTTACGGTGACTAATAAGATAAGATGAAGGAACAATATTTCTTAAAGTGACATTAGGTAGCCTAAGTAGAACTTCTTCTTCTTGTCTTAATTTGATACTAGTACAGTTGAGTTCTTGGTATCCAGTGATTAGCTTAAACAGAATTAAAAATCTGATTTATCCTTTACATATGAAGAAAAATTACAAATCTATGATTGTCAATGCAACATTGACATTGACATTGTCTGAGCCTCAACACGGAGTTTGGAGTTAATGAGTTCTTAAAGGACTTAATACATAGAAATTAACTTTGACTGTTCTGACATTAATGAATATGGAAAATAACTAGTACCTAAAAGCATTTGAAACAACAACCCTTGAAGGTAAAGAGAGGAACATTTTGGATGATTTGAGTAATCATTGTCAATGAATTTAGGTTGAAGATAACTGAAAGGTGAAAACCATTTGTCAATTTGGTAAAAAAAAGTTGTACAATTGGACATTGTTGGGAGAAAATCAAGCAAATAGAAATTTGCACAGGGAAAGGTCTAGAAAAATAAATGAATAACGAAACAAAACAATTGAAAACACCTAGGAAAAATTAGAAAAATAGTGGTTCCTTGTTTGTTTCAGGTTTATAAACTTGTTTTTTACTAATGATTTTGTATATATTACATAATATTGTATTGTATGACTTTTTTTAGTAAAAAAAATTATGTCATGTTGTTGATTATGTGATAGTTTTTATATTTGATAGGTTGTTATAGATAATAAATTTGAGTTTTAGATCTAAAAAATGCCATTTTTTATGGGAAATAAAGGTTTTTCATCCAAGATTATCGGGCATAACCTGTGTTTGATTACTTTGTTTTTGAATAACAAGATAAAATCATCTGGACGGTGATTCATTAAGAGGGGAAGTATGACACACCCCGTAAAGTCAGTTTGTGTTACGAAATGATAATACGTTAACTATTGTTTTTAGTGCTTGATGCACATGTGAAATTAATGATCAAGGTATTATTTCAATTAAATTTTGAAATAAATATAATCTATTTTATATCACATTTTGGGCAACTATTATGAGGTCTTTATGTAATTATGCTCTATTTGCTAAGGTTTATAGACACTGATGTCATAGGTCTTATATTGACCTCATGGCATATTATTGAGTGATATAGATGACAACTTATGATCCTACTCTTGAAACATTACTCTAATTATGCAAATGTATTTACAACATAACTATGTTAATAAACTACGTTGGTAGTTATTTAGTCCTAGCCTACATCAGCATAACACCTCATCATGTTTGTACATGTAACTTCAATTGAATACACACACCAGTATGAGGACCATACTAATATTACTTTGGGATTGAATTATATGATTAGGAGCCAAATATAATTACTTACACCTTTTTGATACTAATCTTGATATTGTTGATTACATTATGGACATTATTATGCTTTTGATTTAGTATGATGTTAGATGTTGGACCATGGATTATTGTGATCTTGATTTGGTTATGATGCACGATGATTATTAGAGACACTCATATGTGGATGATGATATACTATTTGACATGGATATATTGTGAATTTTGTTCGGGCATGTGATTTTTGGATATTGTGAGCAGACTAGAAAATGGACATTATATGATGATGATATAGTGATTGATTAAATTACAAATGATATAGTTGTTACTTTGATGTTATTGATATAAATTGTAAGTGATTTTGTTAAATTTTTTGATGTTGTTGTGATACACATATTTAAATGATTTTTTGATTATATTTATATCATGTTGGATGTTCTGATATGGCCACGAGGCTGAAGGAGGTATTTGTGTTTTGTAGGTTAAAATATCACAACAAACATCGGGGGATTGGAGACCAACCACATTGGAATTCTAGATGAATTCAACAAGGTCACCATGGAAACATATTTTGTGTGTGTGTGTGTTGTTTTGTTATGGATTCCCATGGGGGGGAATCACCTTTAAATGTGACCATGGGTTTTATGTATTTTATTAATGTGGTTCCTTGTTTTATTGTATGTGTTTTATTAGTGATGTGTCCCTTTATTTTATGTAAATTAAATTGTGGTAGATTAATGGGAGAAAACATATGGTTAAAAGTTAATTAATAAAATTGGGATATGAGAAAGTAATTATAGAAGTGGTTGGATTTTGTATTAAATATGTAAGGGATGCGTAAGTATGTGTAAGAGTTTTGTAAGTCAGATTTTGGAGTATGAAACACTCCACCTCCTTGGGCCTTGGGGGTATGTTTTTGGAGGATTATGGGACAAGTAAAAATTGTCCCATACCTCTTAATTTTATTTACCAACCATGCCTATGGTTAGAGGGTTGATTTTAGACCCTTTTAATGCATTTTTATTAATCATGTTGTAAGTTTTAATTGCACTCTTCTTACATTTTATTTAATTCAGTCCTTTGGGGTGTGGAATTTTTTTGGAGTGTGTAAATAATTTGCCATATTTTCACCCACCTCTTTATTGTGCTTTGGAGAATGAAATTTGGCTTTTGTGTTGGAGTTGAGGATGTGTGATGTGGCATCCTACATAGGTCCACATCATCCTCTCCTCTTCCCTCTTCTATAAAATTCAAACTCATTGCCTTGTTTTGGGTTGTTGAAACTTTGGAATGCTTCCTTGGGGTGAATTTTCTTGTGCTTGGAGCTCTTGATTTTTGAAGGAGATTGGAAAAATTTGCATGTTTGTTGGTTTCTATTTTAGGATTGTATTTTGGCATTGAAGCTTGTTTTTTGGAAACAAAATCTATGATGGAGAGGTAAGTGCTTGGCTCATGGAAATAATCTTCTTTTCCTTCCTTTTCTTGAATATGTAAATGTTGGTATGTTTGTTATTGTTGTGGGTTGTGGGTAGACTACCTAGGAATGGTGTAGGAGAAGGATATGGGGAATCCATGTCGGTGGCATAAGGAATGCAAGTGGCATCAGAATTCTTGTGGAGGGAGTGTGGGTTTGGGATCCAACATGGAAAGGAAATAACTTGCATTTATTTCTTTGTGGGGGGCATAAGGAGGGATTGTGGGGGGCATAAGGATATGTGTGGTGAATTTTATTGGTGTTTTGTTATAGGTGGATGCCAAATTCCTATTGGGAGCCATAAGCATCTTCCCTCATAGTCCTTTTTCCTTTGGCTTGCATGATTAAGCCTGAGTTCTGTTTTAATGATTTCAATGCAGTTGTAAACTGTTGTATTGTGTTGAGCTGCATTTTTTAATTAAAATGTGCATGTTGAAAGAATGTTATGTGTATGTTTTGTGGAAGCCTATTGTTTCCATGAGTTGAATCACACCTTCTATTGTATTTTGGTTGGGGCTCGGGGGCCAATGATGAAGGATGGATTCTCCTTTCATTGGATGTCTTGGATGGGTGGAGAGCATTTCCTTTCCCCCACTTTTGTTGTGAGAAAATTGGAAGAAAAGGAAACTTGCATGTTACTATTCTGGAGTAGAGGAAAATATAGTTTTGACAGTCACTTGTGAAATATATTTTATTGTAACCTTTCCCACTTTGAAGTGGATGAAATTGTAACGTATTTTGTGAAGAGAAGATGTTTATAATTGGTTATGAAATTTTTAAAGTGAAATGTAAAAGAGCTATGCTCTGTTTTTAGTTTTGTTATTATATAAAAAAATATGTATTCAATATGTTGTATTTTGAAAATGTGTGTGTGTGTGTGTGAAAGGAGTTGTAAAAGATTCATTTAATTAATGGAAGTTGCCTTACCTTATTCAGAATGGCATTGTTATAATTATATTCTATATTGGAAATCTCTGTTTGGAAAAATTGAAATGAGGAAATATGTATGAAGAAATTATATTGTTTTCTCTTTTGGAAATGTATAAAATTGGAAACCAGACTTTACATTTTAGCTTTTAGAATAGTTTGATTTAAATCATTTAAATGTATTAGACTAGATGAGAAATGAAATTTCATACTTGGAAGAAGAAATGGTAAATAGATCCCTCAAGATTTGATCTCTATTTTAAATTTTAAAAACTGGAAAAATAATTTAATTAAAATACACAATTCGGGCCTGTACATAATAATCAACATGGAAACATTAAAATTTAGTATGATGTGATATCAATGGACTCAATTTGATAAACAAAACACTTAAGAAAATAATTTAAAATATTACAAAATCGGGCCCAAATTTTTCACAGTCACTTTTGTCAATAATTGGAATCAATCAAGAAAAATCACCTTCCAAAAACATCCTAAATCCTTCTTATAACAATCCTCCATGTCTGTTTGGCATGTTGAGTGAAGGAGAAGATCAAATTGAACCAAATTTATAAGTTAAAATCTACCAGTTTGCTTTTAAAAATCCTACAGGACATTTTCTTAAAATTAACCCCTTAAAATTTATAAAAATGTACAATTTATGATTTCTATGCAAAGAGGGCATCAAGATCTTTCCATAAAGTCCTCGTTTTCCCAAAATAGAGTTGTCTAGCAAAAATTATGGCCTTATGAAGTTTTCCTTCTTTGGCGGGAAAATTTGGGAAAATTTTCACTGACGGGCCCACGGCCCGAAATTTTCCCTTTGAAAATCCTTAGAAAAAAATTTAAAAAAAATTTGGGAGAATTTTTAAAATTTTCCCTACCACCCCGCCGGTTTGCAGCCAATCAGAGGCTACCACGTGGCATGGCGGAGGGGCGGAACCCTCACAAAATTTTTTGTGTTTGAAATTTTTGTTTTTGGAAAATTTTAATAAAAATCCCCATGGCCCCCGCACTCCCGCCCCTAGCTTTGGAAAAAACCCCTCCATGGATGCATGGGCCTGCACATGCTTTTACCCCCTTTCCCCCTCCTTGGTGAATTTTTCACAGTCACTTTTGTCAATAGTTGGAAAAATTCAAATTGGAATCAATCAAGAAAAATCACCTTCCAAAAACATCCTAAATCCTTCTTAGAACAATCCTCCATGTCTATTTGGCATGTTGAGTGAAGGAGAAGATCAAATTGAACCAAATTTATAAGTTAAAATTTACCAGTTTTCTTTTAAAAATACTACAGGAAATTTTCTTAAAATTGACCCCTTAAAATTTATAAAAATGTATAATTTATGATTTCTATGCAAAGAGGGCATCAAGATCTTTCCATAAAGTCCTCATTTTCCCAAAACAGAGTTGTCTAGCAAAAGTTATGGCCTTATGAAGTTTTCCTTCTTTGGCGGGAAAATTTGGGAAAATTTTCACTGACGAGCCCACGGCCCGAAATTTTCCCTTTGAAAATCCTTAGAAAAAATTTTAAAAAAAATTTGGGAAAATTTTTAAAATTTTCCCTACCACCCCGCCGGTTTGCAGCCAATCAGAGGCTACCACGTGGCATGGCGGAGGGGCAGAACCCTCACAAACTTTTTTGTGTTTGAAATTTTTGTTTTTGGAAAATTTTAATAAAAATCCCCGTGGCCCCCGCACTCCCACCCCTAGCTTTGGAAAAAACCCCTCCATGGATGCATGGGCCCGCACATGCTTTTACCCCCTTTCCCCCTCCTTGGTGAATTCTCAAAAAAAACCTCTGCCACCCCGCCCTTGCCTAATTTCTCTCCACCGCTTTTGCTTGTTGGGTGCCACGTGTCCCTGGCGGCATAGCGGAGGCGCGGGTGCAAGTTGGATTTTCTCCCCTATGCAAAGGAAAAAATTTCTAAGTCACCCCATGACCTGCCAACTCACCCTTTTGAGTAATTTTTCATCCATGGGCCCGCGGGCCCACCCTTGGGGGAAAATTTTCACCCCAAGGCCCGTCGGTTCATAACTAAAGTTTTACAAGGAGTTAGGAGGACTTCTTTATATCATTAGAAAGGTGAGAAAATTTCCTATCCAATGGGAATGATTTATGGAAATTTTGAATGCGTTAAGTATGAGAAAAATAAATTTGAAACTCTGAGCCTATTAGAGAGTGGGTATGGTGTTAATTTACCCCCTGAACCTAACTTAAACTTCTAACCCTAAAATTTTGACCTTGTGACCTCTACTTACTTGTTAATAAGAGAAAAGTATGTTCTAGTAGATTAAACTTGTTCTGGAACCTATTAGTGACAGTTGTTGTATTGCAACCTGGTTATAGACACTTCTAATTAAAAAAAAAATTATGCCATAATTTTCCTAACTAACCCTAGGTTGTTTCTTGGGTCTCAAGTGGGTTGTTTTAGCTGGCATCACACTTGGTATCAGAGCAGTGGTTCAAAATCTTGGACCATTGGAAACACTAGAAAACTTGAGACATGAAACTTAAACCTAGCACACTTTTTAAATCTAGAAAACAATTTAGTTTAAAAATTGCATCTTTTAGTAAACATGGAAATTGAGTAAAACTTAGAAAAATGAACTAACTCTTGCTTTGGTCTATACAGGAGGTGCAGATGGGGCGTGGGGAATTTTCACATAGACTAAGACTTACCACAACCACCACCACTAGATTAGGGTGTAGTAGCCATCCTACCCCAGATTTTGCAGACTCTTTAGGATGTTAATGCCACTCTACACAGAGGATTAGGAGGAGGGTAAGCCAGACATGATAGGGAGCAATCTATTGATACTCAGGCATCTCCTTGACCTAGCTAGGAGCATAGAGGAGAGAACTCCCATGCAGAGTCAGCTAGGGTAGAGTCACCATAGAGGGGACAGGGTGACCGAGTTTCAGAGCATAGAGAGAGGTCTCAGAGCCCTAGGCTTAGGGATGAGCATTTAGAGAGACCTAGAGGCCGTCAGACCATAGTTGTAGATCACATCAGGGAGATCCTAAAGCTTTGACCCTCACATTATTCTGGTGACACAGGTGGATTTCAGGTAGAGGCCTGGCTAGTGAGCTTGAGCGGTTGCTTCAAGCTTTTTCCTTGTTCTAGCAACATGAAAGCTCGTGTTGTGATCCATCTACTGAGGGATGGAGTAGGAGTATGGTGGAGGACAAAGGAGTAGAAGCTCCATGTTGATTATGAGACAGTGACCTGGGAGCTATTTGAGGAGAGATTCAGGAGCAGATATTTGTCATAGAGGTTCATACAACAGCAGATAGATGAGTTTCATGACCTTTGATAGGCATCTCTTTCAGTAGCAGAGTATGAGAGTAGGTTTTTGGATCTACTCCAGTATGTTGAGTACATGCAGGATGAGCAGGTGTGGATTCATAGGTTCATCCGAGGCCTGAATCTAGACATTAGAGGTGCAGTGCGGATCCATTATCCACAGACATTAGCTGAGGCCATTGAGAAGGCCTATATAGCAGAGGAGACTCGGGGGAAGACCCAGCAGGCTAGAGACCGAGTCCGGAGCCGCATACAGCAGATGCAGGATAGTAGATCAAGGGGTTCAGTACCTCTTCCTCATGGTGGCTAGAGTTCTTCACAGTCATCCTTTAGGCTACAACAGCAGTAGTCCCGCCCACATCATAGACCTCCATAGAGAGCTGATACACAGAGAGGTAGGAGTATGGGGCCTCCTCCTAGGGGTCCCATCAGGACACAGGGTGGAACTAGAGCTCAGTCAGTGGGGAGCTCACCAGCAGAGACATCAATAGACCACAGCTGGATCATCAGGATCCATGCCACAGACTTCCAGGGAACCTACTAGAGGTGCTACTCATTGGGGAGGATCAGGAGGATGTTTTGGTTGTGGATGTTACTGGGACACTTTTGGAGAGACTACCCACAGAACCCTAACAACAAGGGTAAGACACAGATCTCAGAGCCGACTGTTGGTGACATGGGATGCAACCATAGGATTTATGCAGTGGTTGAGAACTGCCAGGCAGAGCATCAGAGTACAATCATAGAGACTACAGGTAGCATTGGTGGTATTCCTACCTCTGTATTGTTTGATTCTGGTTCTTCTAATTCTTTCATTGCACCATCTTTAGTAGAGTGATGTAGGCTGGTGGCAGTTAGGTAGGGTCATAGTTGGGATGTCGAGATGGCTTCTGGAGCCAAGATCTCTGTAGAATCCTTAGTTAAGGAGTGTGTAGTGGATTTGGGACCTTTCACCACTACCTCAGATCTTTGTATCCTTCCTTTGGGCTCGTATAGAGTCATTTTGGGTATGGATTGGTTATCTGCACACAGGGCTAGGATGGATTGTTACCACAAGACTATATCTTGTGCAGATGATTTGGGAGTTGAGTTGGTGATTTCAGGGGTAAGGAGACCCGTTTCTATTTGCACCATCTCCACTATGCATCTTAACCAGTGTGTGCGAAGGGGTTGTTAGATGTATGTTGTTATAGTCAGTGACAGATCAGAGGATGGGACTAGTGGACCATCGCTAGATGATCATCCCATTTTGAGAGAGTTTGTAGATGTCTTTCCAGGGGAGCTACTGGGGTTACCACCCCCACATGAGATTGATTTTCACATAGATCCGGTTCCTGGAGCAGAGCCTATCTCACGAGAACCTTATTGGATGACAACCTCAGAGCTCTGTGAGCTCAAGTTACAGCTTGACGACCTTTTGGAGAAAGGCCTTATATGTCCTCGTATATTCCCTTGGGGTGTACCGATGATATTTGTGAAGTAGAAGGATGGATCCTTGCGGTTGTGTATTGATTACCACCAGCTGAATAAGGTAATGATCAAGAATCATTATCCCCTTCCACGTATTGATGACTTGTTTGATCAGATGAAGGGAGCCACAATTTTCTCTAAGATTGATCTTAAGTCAGGCTACCATCAGCTGAGGATTTCAGAGGTAGACATTCATAAGACCACTTTTTGTATGAGATATGGGCACTATGAGTTCATAGTGGTGCCTTTTGGTTTGACTAATGCCCCCGCAGTGTTTATGAGTTTGATGAATGGGGTATTCAGGACCTTCTTAGATCGCTTCATGCTCATCTTCCTAGATGACATTTTGATTTACTCACATACGCATGAGGAGCATGAGGGACACCTTTTCCAGGTTCTTTAGTGTCTTCGGGAGTAGCAACTTTATGGGAACTTGGAGAAGTGTGCATTCTTTCAAATAGAGGTACAATACTTTGGGCATATCATTTATGGGGAAGGTATCACTATCGATCCTTCAAAGATTAGATCCATTATGGATTGGCCAACACCCACTACGGTGACAAAGGTGCACATCTTCATGGGATTAGTAGGTTACTACAGAGATTTGTTCAGAACTTCTCTCAGATTGCGCACCCCATCACTTCCCTTCAGAGGAAAGGGAAGAAGTTTGTTTGGTCAGATAGATGCAAGCAGGCCTTCAGGACACTGAAGGAATGCCTCACTACAACACCTATTCTTACAATGTCAGATCCACATGGTGAGTTCTTTGTATACATGGATACTTCTTTAGTGGGGCTTGGAGGTGTGTTGATACAGGAGGGAAAAGTAGTGGCTTTTGAGTCTTGCAAACTCAAGGATTATGAGCTTAATTATCTGACTCATGATCTTGAGCTTGTGGTAGTTGTGCACACCTTATTTGATGGAGGCACTTTCTTCTTGGCAGGAGATTCACACTCAGGACAAATCACTTGAGTCTTTGCCACCTCTTCACATAGCCCAATCTTAACGCTCGTTAGTGGCATTGGATGGAGTTGCTTTGTGAGTATGATATGGAGATCGAGCATGTGAAGGGGAAGGAGAATGTGGTAGCAGATGCTCTCAACAGATGGAGACATGTGGCTATGGCCACCTCAGTGAGCACAGATTTGTGGAGCAAGATTCTTTAGTAGCTTCCTCTTGACAGCTTCTACATTGCAGTTTGAGCAGAGATTGAGTCTCAGAGACCCCTCGAGGGGAAGTTTGATGGGTTTTCTTTAGAGTTAGATGGTCTTCTTAGGCACAGAGGCTAGATTTATGTTTCCAGAGATGGAGGCTTGAGATAGGACATCTTGGTAAAGGCACATCGTGCACCCTATTCAGCCCATCCCAGGGTGAAGAAGATGCACGCCAACTTACGATAGTTGTATTATTGGAGAGGACTTCATAGAGACGTGGCCCAGTTTTTGTCTTGATGTTTAGTGTGTTAGAGAGTTAAGGCCAAGCATCAACATCTAGTTGGCCTTCTTTATCCTCATGCTTTACTGGAATGGAAGTGGAACACCATTTCCATGGATTTCATTGTTGGGATACCGATGTCGAGATATCACCACGATGCCATTATGGTCATGGTTGATAAATTGACAAAAGTGGCTCACTTTTCTCTGGTGAAGACCACTTATACAACTAGTGTAGTGGCATGGGTATATTTGGATGAGATTGTTAGGTTGCACGGGATTCCAAAGAAGATCATTTGTGACTGCAATCCTTTGTATACTTCACATTTTTAGACTACCATGTAGTATGTCCTTGGGACGAAGATCAACTTCAGCACAACATATCATCCCAAGATAGATGGAAAAACTGAGCGGGTGAATCAGATTTTAGAGGACATGCTCCAGATGTATGTGATGGATCAACAGTCTAGATGGGAGGAATACCTGTACTTGGTGGAGTTTTCCTACAACAATAGTTTCCAGAGTTCTTTAGGCATGGCTCCTTTTCAGGCTTTATATGGTAGAGAGTGCATGAAACCTCTTAGCTGGGACAGGTTAGAGGATAGAGTATCTCTTGGACCAGATCTTTTATAGGACATGGAGTAGTAGGTGGTATTGATCAGACAGAGACTATAGGAGGCACATGATAGGTAGAAGAAGTATGCAGATTAGCATAGGATTGACCATAGTTTTGATGTGGGCATGAAGGTGTTCCTTTGTGTCAGGCCATACAAGATCCCTATCCATTATGGAAAAGGTTCTAAGTTAGCTCCTAGATTCATGGGTCCTTTTGAGATCTTGGAGTGTATTGGCCCTTTGGCCTACCATCTAGCATTGCCACCTAGCTTGTCTTGCATACATGATGTTTTTCATGTTTCAGTTCTCAGGAGATATGTTGTAGATCCTTCTCATGTGTTAGATTGGACATCATTATAGGTGCAAGATCAGGGGCAGGTGATGGTGGAGCCCGTTCACATCCTAGATGGCAGGACCCTGGGCCTTCAAGGTAGAGAGGTTGATCAGGTTTGAGTGTAGTGGGATAGATATGATGAGACTGCAGCTACATGGGAGGATGCTACCTTATTACGAGTTCAGTTTCCACATTTGTTCCAGTAAGTTTTAAGAGGAAGTCGAATCTAAGGGGAGGGGGATGTAGTGCCCACTTCCCTTTGACACCTTTTGATACTGATCTTGATACGGTTGATTTCATTATGGACATTATTATAGTTTTGATTTAGTATGATGTTAGATATTTGATCATGGATTATTGTGATCTTGATTTGGTTATGATGCATGATGATTATTAGAGACACTCATATGTGGATGATGATATACTATTTGGCATGGATATATTATGAATGTTGTTCGAACATGTGATTTTTAGATATTGTGAGTAGACCTAGAAAATGGACATTATATGATGATGATATAGTTGTTGATATAAGTTGTAAGTGATATAGTTAATTACTTTGATGTTGTTGTGATTAATTTATATAGATGATCTTGTGAATTATATTTATATTCATTTTGGATGTTCTGATATGGCCATGAGGTCGAAGGAGGTATTTGTGTTTTGCAGGTTAAAATATCACAACAAACATCGGGGGATTGGAGACCAACCACATTGGAATTCTAGATAAATTCAACAAGGTCACCATGGCAACATGTTTTGTGTATGTGTGTTGTTGTTAGGAATTCCCATGAGGGGGATCACCTTTAAATGTGACCATGAGTTTTGTGTATTTTATTATGTGGTTACTTTTTTATTATTGTTTTTATGTATTTTATTAGTGATGCGTCCCTTTCTTTTATTTAATTAAATTGTGGTAGATTAATGTGGGAAAACATATGGTTAAAAGTTAATTAATTAAATTTGGATACAAGAAAGTAATAACGGAAGTTGTTGTCTCTTTGTATTAAATATGTAAGGGATGTGTAAGTATGTGTAAGAGTTGTGTAAGTCAGATTTTGGAGTATGAAACACTCCACCTCCTTGGAAATTCGAATTTGTCCTTGGAGGCTGTTTTTGGAGGCTTGTGAGACAAGTAAAACTTGTCCCATACCTCTTAATTTAATTTACCAACCATACCTATGGTTGGAGGGTTGATTTTAGACCCTTTTAATGCATTTTTATAAGTCAAGTTGCATGTTTTTATTGCACTCTTCTTACAGTTTATTTAATTTAGTCCTTTGGGGTGTGGGCTTTTTGGAGTGTGTAAGTTATTTTGTCATATTTTCACCCACCTCTTTATTGAGCTTTGGAGAATGAAATTTTTACTTTTGTGTTGGAGTTGAGGATGTGTGATGTGGCATCCTACATGGATCCACATCATCCTCTTCTCTTCCCTCTTCTATAAAATTCAAACTCATTTCCTTGTTTTGGGTTGTTGAAACTTTGGAATGCTTCCTTGGGGTGAATTTTCTTGTGCTTGGAGCTCTTGCTTTTGGAAGGAGATTGGAAAAACTTTGCATGCTTGTTGGTTGTTGTTTTGGGACTGTATTTTGGCATTGAAGCTTGTTGTTTGGAAACAAAAGCTATCATGGAGAGGTAAGAGCTTGGCTCTTGGAAATACTCTTCTTTTCCTTCCTTTTCTTGAATATGTAAATGTTGGTATGGTTGTTATTATTGTGGGTTGTGGGTAGACTACCTAGGAATGGTGTAGGAGAAGGCTATGGGGAATTCATGTGGGGGGCATAAGGAATGCCATTGGCATCAGAATTCTTGTGAAGGGAGTCTGGGTTTGGGATCCATCATGGAAAAGAAATAGCTTGCATTTCTTACTTTGTGGGGGCATAAGGAAAATATTTGGGGGGCATAAGAAGGGATTTTGGGGGGCATAAGGATATGTGTGAAGAATTATATTGGCGGTTTGTTATAAGTGGATTCCCAATTCCCATTGGGAGGTATAAGTAGATTCCCCCATAGCTCTTGCTCCTTTGGCTTGCATGAAGAAGCCTGAGTTTTGTTTGTTTTGTTTTAATGCAGTTGTAAACTGTTGTTTTGTTTGGACTGTGTTTTTGAATTAAAATGTGCATGTTGAAAGAATTCCGTGTGTTGTGGAAGTCTTTTGTTGCCATGGGTTGATATACATTTATTATTGCATTGTGGCTGGGGCTCGGGGGCCAATGAAGAAGGATGGCTTCTTCTCTTCATTGGATGTCTTGGTTAGCTGGAGAGAATTGCCTTTTCCCCCACTTTTGTTGTGATCAAATTGGAAGAGAAGGGAACTTACATGTTGTTGTTATGGAGTAGAGGAAAATAACTTTTTGACAGTCCCTTGTGAAATATATTTTATCGTAACCTTTCCCACTTTGAAGTGGATGAAATTGTAATGTATTTTGTGAAGAGAAGATGTTTGTAATTGGTTATGAAAGTTGTATATTCGAAATGTGAACGATATTTATATTTTGTTTTGGTCATTTGAAAGAAGGAAATTGAAACCTGTTATCTGCATTCAAGGAATTGAAAAAAATAAAATGTAAAGATGTATTTCTTTTAAAATCAATAAAGGATTGCAAGACCTTTCCTCATTTTGCATTGTAGAGTTTTACCTTGTTCAATTGGATTGTTATATCATATTGTGATTGAAATTTCTATTTGGAAAAATGGAAAAGGAAGAAACACGTATGAAGGAATTGTATTACTTTGTCCTTTGAAAAATATGTTAAAATTTGAAATCAGAATTACATTTTGGGTTTAGAATAGTTTGATTTAAATCATTTAAATGTATTAGACTAGATGAGAAATGAATTTTCATACTTGGAAGAAGAAATGACAAATAGATCCCTCAAGATTTGATCCATGTCATTGTAAATTTAAAACTGGCAAATAATTTATTAAAAATGCACAGTTCGAACTTGAAAATAAAAATCAACATTGAAACATCAAAATTTAGCATGACATAATATCAATGAACTCTTTTTGACAAAAAACACTTAAGGAAATAATTTTAAACATTACAAAATCGGGCCCAAACCTTCTATCGTCATTTTTTTGTCAAATGTTGAAAAAATTCAATTAGAATCAATCAAGCAAATCACCTTCCAAAAACATCCTAAATCCTTCTTAGAACAATCATCTATGTCTATTTGGCATGTTGAGTGAAGGAGAAGATCAAATTGAACCAAATTTATAAGTTAAAATTTGCCAATTTTATTTTAAAAATCCTGCAGGCCGTTTTTCATAAATTTTACCCCTTAAACTTTATCAAAATCTAAAATTTATGATTCTTGTGCAAAGAGGGCATTGAAAGATTTCCATAAAGTCCTTGTTTTCCCAAAACCGAGCTTTCTATCAAAAGTTATGGCCTTCTGAAGTTTTCTTCACTGGCATTAAAATTTTGGGAAAAATTTCCTTAGCGGGCCCGTGGCCCAAAATTTTCCCTTGGGACTTAATAAAAAATTTTGGGAAAATTTTTAACATTTTCCCCGTCGCCCTGTAGCCAATAAAAGGCTATCAAGTTGCCTCATAAGGCAATGGTGGAGGCGCGGCATAAAATTCTTCCTTGGTACCTTTTTAAAACTTTTGGAAAATTTCATTATTTTCCTCCACCGGTCCGCAATCCCACATCCCTTCGGGTACTACCACATGGCAACATGGGATGACAGCAGAGGGGTAGAACCCTTACAACCTTGTCTTTTTTGAAAATTTTGTTTTGGAAGGTTTTGTACTTATTCTTCCGCGGCCCCGAACTCCTTGCCCTTTAGCCTTTTTGAAATCCCTTCCGTGAACACGTGGGCCCATGTGTCAAACTTCCCCCTTATCTCCCCCTTCGAAAAATTTCCTCCAAACCTCTTCTGCCACCCTACCCTTCCCTCATTTCCTCCCCGCTTGGCTCGAAGTTGGACACGTGTCCCTAGTGGCGCAGCGGAGGCGCGGGTGCAAATTGGAATTTTCTGACCCCCCCGCGTAGGAAAATTTGCAAACATCACCCTACGACCCACCAACCATTAAAAAAAATGGACCCCCTCCCTAGGATACCCCCCCTTTGGGGGAAAATTTTACATCGTTGGGCCCGCCAGCCCATAACTAGAGTTTTACAAGGAGTTAGGATGACTTCTTTATATCGTCAGAAATGTGAGAAATTTTCCTATCCAATGGGAATGATTTAGGGAAATTTTGAATGTGTTAAGTGTGAGAAAAATCAAGTTTAAATTTTGAACCTGTTAGAGAGTGGATATGGTGTTAATTTACCCCCTAAACCTAACTGAAACTTTCAACTGTAAAATTTGGACCTTGTGACCTCTAATAATTGCTAATAAAGGAATAGTATGTTCTAGTGTAATTTAGACTTGTTCCGGAACCTGTTGTGACAACTGTTGTATTGCAACCATGTTGTAGACACTTCTAATCAAAAAAATAAATTATTCCATTATTTTCCTAACTAACCCTAGGTTTTTTTTTGGGTCTCATGTGGGTTGTTTTAGCTGGCATCACAAAAAGTTTATAAATTTGATTAACAAATAGATAGTTGGTTAATTGGAGGGAAATACTATGTTGGTACTCCTACATTAATGAAATTCAATATTAGCCCATGGATTTTAGGGCATGAGAAGGACAGATAGAGAACTTAGATTTGTTTTTTATTTTTTTGTTTCATTCGATGGTTTTTGAGCTATAGAGATATGCATGAATGGATTTCCTATTTTTGGAGCTCTCTAAAACTCTACATGCAAGTATGTGAGTTATCGAGTCATTTTGGAATTGGTTGTTTTGGCTTTACGATAAAAACGTTGGCATATTAAAATAGTGTGTGTTATCTTGGAGAAGTAAATATTGTGGAATCAAGAGCATTTATACACAAAGCTCTGAGGAAATGTTGGGATTTTTATTTTGATTTGGAATAGAATTTGGATCAATATTTCTTGTGAGAAAAGAAGACGAAATCAAGTTTCCTTTCACATGCATGATATGATCTATCTCTCCCTTAGGCACTTATTCCATTTATTATTTACATGGATAGAAAAATGACTACAGTAGTTTTGTGTTTAATTGTTATGATTTGAGGTTATAAGTGCTATTTTTTGTTGGATTTTTTTGTTCAATTAATACTGGAACATGAATGTGATTTAAATTTTTGGAAAAACATAGTGTTTTCTTTAACTATGTCTTTTAACATTTTTGGATATATTGTTATGTTTTCAACTCTCTTTGTGAACCCATGGCTTACAATCTACAGTATACTCAATATGTGGGTTTATATTACTAAGGATTAATATATATTGCTCCTAATTTATTCGAAGGTATTTTGATAGCCCATCTCTATGATTATTGTTTTGTGGGTATTTATTGGTTGGCTTGTATGGGGTTGAATCTCGGTGGTAAGAGAAATATTGTTACTCTTAAACCCAGACGGGCTTTCTACTCAGTTTCTGGTTTGGGTGTCGATTGAAATAAATATATGAATGTGTTTAAATCAAATCCTTAGATTCAAATATAGATTTCTAGGTATTTTTGTATACCTATGTGTTGAATATATTGTGACTATAAAACCTTCTGCAGGGTATGATACTCACTGTAATCATGAGAGTAGTATATTTTGTGGACTTTTACATAAAATCCTTCTCTGAAATCTGTTATTTGTATTTATTGAAAAAATCATTAATATGGGGTCTTTGATTGGTTAAGGTAAATATAAATTATGTCAACACTATCAAATCTGTACAAATAATTATTACTTTTATAAAATAGTATAATAATTGATCGTGGGGATTATCTAATAATCTATGATGAGATATAAATATTTCAAGACTTAATGTACTCGAATGCTTGAGTGACCTTTTGGTTGCTTGACAATGATGTGTGTGTGTGTGTGTGTGTGTGTGTGTGTGTGTGTGTGTGTGTGTGTACATACTTGGTGATTGTTATTGTTTAGTTTCTAGGTAATAATTAATCCCTTAATAAGATTAATAGTTGGACTTAGCAAAACATTATGTCCTCTGGATAATTGTATGACAGTTGCATATATATATATGTATATATATTCTATGATTAACTGATGTGAGTATAATTGTCTGACTGTGTCATAGATGTTATCTTGTTTAATGATGAGTTCGTTATTATTTTTATTAATTTGATTAATTTTGAAAAATTCCACTAAGGCATTAGAATAGAATAAGTTTAGATGATGTGGTTATTTCTAATTGATTTTTCCTTTATATATGTTGAATGATATGTAGGTTAAGTTGTTGTTTATAGTTCCAATTATTACAGATTTTCATTTGTGTAAATATTAAATGGCATAAACTATTAAGTGATAAATAGGTCTTATTATGCCAGTTCTTTCGAACTGACCATTTCTAACATTTTGCAGTTTAAGTCCAAAATGCAAATGAAGTTAAAAGAATTTACTTATTCAATTTTATTGATAAAATATGCTCTCTATTGCATAGTGATTTTTTAATTAAGTGAAATACCATTGTACTGTTATCTGATAAAGAAGCAAAAAATCCTATTTTTTTATTTTTATTCTAATAAAAAGTAATGAAAGATGTATTTTTGTAATCTATTCAGTCTATATTTGTATCAGAAATTCATATGAAGGGGTTCTTTACCTCATATGTCTACATGATGAAAGAACTTATATGTAATTATATTATGTATTATAAAGTGAGTAAGTATGATATACTTAGGAATAGATATTTCATATTTGCATTAATAATGCTTTATTGGATTGTACTGAATAAAAGGGATATAAAGGAGTTATATACAATATGTTCTTACATACCTAAGTATGTATCAAAACAGTGAGATTGTAATATGAAGTACAAGACCTGTAAATATACTGATCTTCAAATGATGAGATAGGATGAGCAACCTGTTGAAGTATGATCTCAACTAATAATATTTGATTAAGGTTAATTTGTTTACTCAAATAGAACCAAATAGTAAATGCATTTGATCATATAAAAGTATTATTGTATATATGCCTCTATGAGTATATAATTGTTTAGCAGAAACAATATCATTAAATTAAAGAGGTATCGAATGTACCATCCTTTGACTAGAAAAGGAAACATTACCATTGAGTAATATGAGGCTATTGATTCTAAGGAGTATTCAATATGTAACAATTTATTACATATGATTTTATCTATGGAGGTAATGTTCGTTAATTCATGATTATATCGTGATTGAAATGTGTCAAATCCTATCTAGTGTTATGTATGAATTAATATTAAAATCATATTATTATTGACGTTGTCTAGTAGGTGAAAAAAAATTCAGACATTATAGTCCTTTATATGTGATGACAAGTCATATTTATGGTTCTTGCAATTAAGACCCCCTTAGGTGGTATGGGAAATCTGAGGAGGTAGTAATTACATGAGTTCTACTCATGGTTTTTTTTGTATTGTTCTGAGAGTTTGTTTTAAAAGGAATATTAATGTTTAAGTTTTTAACTATGAACATAATAACATAAGACTTGAAAAGAATCTATATAACAAAATTAGGTTGAAGACAAGTTCCTAATGACAAGTGTGTCATCACATAATCAAGCATGGAAAACATGTCTCTAAAACTTTTATCAAAGTAGTGTAAGTTGTTAATTACATTGTCATGGTTTCACCAACATCTAAGATGTCTGATGTCTGATGGGATTCAAGTGATTGAGCTCCAAGTGTGTGCATGTATACTTTGCTTAATGTTAAATCAAATGGAGAAAGAGCTACCACCTAAAATAGTTCTACAATTTAGCTAAAACAAAGCATAAACACCATCAAGATAGAGAACTAAGCAAGATCTAAACTAACATTATAACTTTGAAAACATGAGATCAAAACTATGCATGCTATTTTAACATCTCTACTCTCCTATATTACCAACAAAATGCATGGACCTATTTAGCTCCAATGGCAATCAAAAATTGCTTGTTTGATCTTTAAAGAATGCAAGAATAGGAAGCTTAGCTCTTAACAATGGTGACCTCTCAAGAAGACAAAATGCAAGCTCTTAGTATCTTTGCTATATGCTTTGCATTTGCTCTCTTAAGAAGTTTAGGTGTATGTGTAAAGTTAGAAGGAGGGCTCCTTATATAGCCCAATGGATAAAAGAAACATTTCATCCCTTTGCATGTGGGATAAAGGTAAAAAATGATTAGGAATGGATAAGGTTGCTTTATAAAAGGTAACCTTACTTTAGAAGGGTTTAATTTATGCTTAGCAAGTCATGGGATTTGGGAGATGTTTTAATTAATCAAAGGTGATTAACTAATAGGTAGATGTAAGCTTATAGAAACTAATGAGAGGAATATTAGTATGATTTAGGCTATTAGAAGGGGATTAAATCAATTAAATATTGATTATACTTGACTTTCCATTTTCATTTTCACTATAGGACATTTTTTCTTCATTATGCATCTTCTTCATGACCACTACTTTCATGGGTTGATTCTCGACAGATGTCTCATGAACTTTAGCATCATGTCCCTTTTTTTGATTTTATCTATTTTTTAATTGTTCCATGAAGTCACCTTTTTCATGCTCAGATTATTCTTCCCTATAATTCCCTATGGAGTGTGTTATCTGCATTACATCATGCTCTTGAAAAGATAATGAACTAAATATTGGGCACACATCATGGAAAGTGTCCTCTTCTTTCTTTCCTTGTCCATTTTGGCCTTCACCCATTATTTATATGTTGGGGGAATCAACCTCTTGAGTGAAGTGAGAACCAAAAGGTTGAGGGATATTAAGAAGATTTCCATTTTGAGAAAAATCAGCTTTAAGACCAAGAAACAATCCGTTTCTCCATTTTTAACTGAGGATATTTCCATACTTGCAAAAAGGGAATGAGCATAACACTAGATTTAATATTTCATCATCACTATCTTCTCATTCTTGATTGAAGAGAACTAACAAGTCCATTTCCATTGTGAAATCATTATTTTCCTAGGTATGATCTATTTTAAGTTTGATAGGTGAAGGTATGTTGCAATTATTGCATTCCTTGTCATCTTCTTCCAATGAGAAAGAGAATCCTTTGATTTCACTAGAACACCTGTCATATGAAGACTCATACTAATCCTTAGGAGAATCAATGAAAAACATTGAATTTATTTATTAAGAAGGCATTGAGCACCATTCCTTATTCTTGATCTGAATCTCTAATCACTTCAAGATTTCTTTGTTACAAGTAAAGGTTCCCCTCACCAACCTTAGCATCTACCAGAGAAACTTCATTTACACCCTCATCTCAAAAAAATTGCAGCTTTTAAAACTCATCTTTTATAAAATCTTATTATGTTCTTTGACTGGCTTTGTGATGTTTGGACATTCATCCACCAATAAGGACAACTCAAGATCCTCCTCGAAGGTCATGAAGAAGTTGTCAGATTTGGAATTTTGGCATGGGATGTGTGTCATTGGGTCATTTGGTTGTTGAACAATATATTTAATTTTTATTATGGGAAGTATCTTCTTTTTTTCCATTGATCGGGGTGGTGGTGTGTGACCAATGCAATTGTATATCTCCTCCAACATCTCAGCAGAAGCTTCGGCCGAACAACATGTCATATGAGGCAGCATGTTTACTACAAGGATTATTATTTTGATTTTCTTGTCAAGGAAATATTCCAATGCTACCTCGGCATCTTTTAATTTTCCAAAGAGAGGCAATCGTTTCATTTCTATGGAGAAACACTTACTAGAGGTTGGGGAAAGGGATATACCAAGACCTTTAGCAGAATTTGCGGGCACAAAATTGTCCAAGGCACTAGAGTAAATAATGTAATTTTTTAGCTTGTACTCATTGACCAACAAGGCTATATAGAAAGGATCAACCTTATTAGAGGTGGAGGGTGTGGAGTTGAGGAAATTCAGAGATGGAATGGATTAAGATGCATGCATTGGTTTTTTGGTGGAGGCATCTTTAGAAACATGGATACTTCCTTTGACATGCTGAATGAGTTTCTTAAATTGTTTGGGATGAATTCTTAAGTATTCAAATGCATACATTTAGATCTTGGACTTTTTGAAATGATCAATGATGTCTAAGGATGAAGAGGTGGTAAAATTATGGGTTATGTCAGCATTGACATGGATGTTTTAAGAAACTAATTTTACAAGAGAAGCAAAAGGGGACTTACTTGAAGAGGTATAAGGACTCTTGGTTGTGTTGGCTTCATGATTCTTCTTAGTAGTCCTTGTTAAAGCACACTTTGATGATCCTCCTTTTGTTATTTTTCTCAGAATCTACATTTGAGGATTCAATTTCTTGATTTAGGAAGTGGAAGAAGATTATTTTTCTCATTTTGGGATTAGGTGAATACCACATATGAATAATTATCAATGGATTCTTCATCATCAAGTGTGCATTCACAAAAACCGATCATAGCATATTCACTTTCCCCTTCCTCTTCAAATCCAAAAATTTATACTTCTTCATCTTCATAGTTCTCACACATTACATTGATAGGCGGGGCTTCCAAGGTGAGCCTTTGAGGTGCTCCTATGATCTGAGAGAGTTTCTTCTTCATAGCAATATCATTAACCATTATCTGAATCATTAGATCAATGGTTGTTAAACCTGAAATTTAACCTTTCTTCTTACCATTGGGATTCTTTACCTTACTAGACAAGATTAGATTGTCTCCCATTTTAATAGCATAATCTTGTGATTCTTTCAAATCTCTAGGTTGTGATCTTCTAAGGAAGAATCCAACCTCGGGTTATAAAGCACTGATAAATAATCTCTTCAGGTTATTTTCTGAAGGAAAGGAATCTTCTAGGATTCTTATGATTAACCAATCATACTTAGCTACGAAGTCTCTCATATATTTTGTAGACTCCTTCATTTGTACCAGTTAAACCAAGAGATCCTGGCAGTATTTTGTAGTTTCAAATCTATGTTCAAATATGGTTTTTATATCCTCCCAACAAGTGATAGTCCTTGCGGGTAACATATAAAACCATTTAGGCACCTTTTATTGCAATGAATCCACGAACAATCTAATGTATTCTTCATGTTTGATTCCCAGCACGCCTCATGTGGTGATAAAATCTTCTGTGTGTTCCTTAGGGAGTAAGGAACCGTCTCCTCTAAACTTAGGAAATTTTTTGGGAACACATTGGTAAATCATGAATATGAGGTCCAAGAGAAAGTGGACCTTTATTCCTTCCTCATGGAACAATGTGTTGGGGTATTTCTCTTTGTTTTTCCACCATGATTTCTTACACTTCAACTACTTCTTCTTCAACTCTTGAAAAGCATAGAGTTCTCAATCAGGATTGTAAATAGGATTGTGATCATTCAAGTACTTATTTTTTTTATTATTATTAGTGATTTTTTTTGTATTTTCTAATTTTTTGGGTAGATATCCATTTAGGCGCACTTGGGAAAATTTCTCCCTAGCAGAGTCGTCAAAAAATGTTAGTGAGAAAAAATTTCCATATGGTAATTTAGGTGTCTCCACCAATGTTCATGAGGCTACTCCCCTCTGCAATGCATGATACAGCTCCCATTATTGAATGTAACTAATATAATCCTAATCTAAATTTTTTGGGTGGCCAAATAGGACAAGGATCACACAAGGACACTCCATTGAACCTGTAGAAAAATTATTGTACGAGGGTACAAGGGAGGAAATTACAGTGATTTAGGGAGAAAGAGGGGAATTAGGGAAATAAAGTTACTACTCTGAGTAGGAAAATTGCAGAGTTCACACCTAGTAACCAGAGTATTTCAACATTCAATATATAAGAATAACAACCTTATTACAGACATCAAGATAAGATGAGACTATGAACACAAAGTTTCAGAAATATCATTACCAAGAAAAGAAACAAACTCTTTTCTCATTTATTGACATTCACAAAGTTGTATGATAAGATAGAAATAGAGGAAATACAAGGAAATGGAAAAAGAATACATGTATCCTTTATTCCATGTCTAGTGATGAATACAAAGCTTCAATCAAGCTACCACAATTCAAAATTCTACAGAGTATAAATTCTCAAAATATGGATCCTTTAGAATGGAGAAACCATCCCAATTTATAAAAATGTGAAATGTCTCCTCACCTCCCTCATATGGCTCTCAGTATTCCATATTCAACTTGTGACCTTTTTTCCATAAATAAAGTATTTCTCTTATAATTTTGAGAAAATACTTTTACAATTTTAAAATAGGTCACTTAAGTGAATAGGATGAAATACAATGATGAATCTCAACGAATAATTAGAAAGGAGGGAGAAATAAGATGGATTAAGAGAGGAGGGAGAGGATTCTCTGAAGCATGGATAAAGAACACTCCATCTCTGATGAAGATCAGATCCATTATGTTGATGAATCAGTGAAATGCTCTAATGCAATGATGAATGGTGATCCTTAAATGCTTCGCACTATGAGAAAAATTCTTTGGATGATGCACAAACACCCCAAAATAAGTGTTTATAAACACTATTGATTGATTCCTTTGGTGACCCTGAATGTCACTCGTGAAAATCCCTTCTTAACAGATTGAAGCTTAAAACCAATCCTGTCATGACTCTCTATAACATTTCCATAATCCACTGACACATATTGCTCTTGATATAATCTATTTGAAAGCCATGAAGTTTCATAATTTCATCGTTCTTATGGTTACACATTTGGAAAATAAACTACAATAATTACTCAGGCATCGTAATTATGACCATCATATCAACTTGAACACACTAATGACTAAAGCTGAGACTGATTTTGGAACTTGAAAAATTGAACTTCGTTTTGACCCAGGCACTATTCTACACCTGAGAAGGGGGGATTACTATTTTTAGTAAGTGTAAATTTCCACCCTTTTTGGATTTGATCACACACTTTGACTTGTTGGGTGTCCTTGGTGCACATTTTCTTCACAGCAACTCCCCTTGGTGGTGACTTACCAAAAATAGCAAGTTCTCATATAGGATGCTTACTATTTTTTGAAATTAGGGTTTTGGAACTTGGTTCGTGATAAAAATGGTTTTTCTAATATGGGTTTTTCTTTCTTATTACACCTCTGAAATTTCAAGTCTACCCGGTTCCTGGAAATGGATATTTTAAATTTTAAAAATTTTGTCGCGAGGAAACTAGGGTTTCTTTCCTGTAAAAAATTTGGGCCATATTTGTAAAATATTTCACTTGGATTATAATGGCCTCTGAAAATGTGGTTGATCGCAAAAAATCACATGTTAATCCATGCATCGGTCTTAAAGTTACAAAGATTTTTCACTTTATGGGTTATGGAGTCATTATGGTGAAGAACAAGCCTAGATCCTTCAAAAAAATGTCTTTTTCATTGTTTTCTCTTCTTATAATCAAGGAAAAATGGCATAAATTGATGGAGCATGAAAATTTTTGGAGGAAAGATTTGATGAAAAATTCAACCGATTTTTGGGAGTGGATGGAAAGATTGTGAGAGAATGAGAGAAAAAAGACAAGTTCCACTTTTAAATATTTTTAAAATGAAGAGAGGGGGTGGGGATAATATTTATGTACCAATTTTATCTTCTATTTAGGGACAATATGTGCACAAAAATTCACCTAATCATTTTGTTTCCAAGTGTTAGATGTTTATTCATTGAGCCAAGTGAAGGAGGTGGATAAGAATAAGCACCTGCAGGCCGAAAAAATGTCATATGAAGAACCATGAAGCCAAAAGGGGGTGGGGTGAATTTTCTTGTCCCAATTGTAACATTTGAAAGGGAAAAAATTTTCTCAAAAATTAAACCTAGCCTCATAGTGACAAGTGGCATGCATGCGGAAGTAGTTGGGAGAACAGGTCAAACTGATCAAAGGAGCTTGACAAGTGTCGTCAAGGTCATATGAGTGACCAACATACATAATGGGGGGAGAGAATAATTTTTTCACATATTTCCCATCTGTAAATGTGAAATGGGGACATGAAAATTCACCTTAACCTTAGGTTACCACGTGTCCCTTAGCAAATTTCACTAAGTATTGAATAGCATACCTTGGAGGGCGACTTAGAAAGGCCATAACTTGATCTCCCAAATGATTTTTTGGGTTCTTCCTTATATTATTTTTCATGAAACATACCTTTTAATAATAATGGTTGGGATCCCATGGATTTATTCTGATTGAAACACCTTCAAAAACATCTTTTTTTCTTGGGATCGTCAATTGTGCATGGAAAGAATCAGTTGGCCTAAAAATGCATGGTGCTTGAAGATGATATGTTTTCTCCACCATGTAGGGGACTGAAATTTATTTCAAATGATATATTTTTTATATATTAACTCATTAAAAATCTCCCAAAATTACTCCTTGAAGAGCAAGTACTTTTTACGGTGTAAACTCCTTCGGCCTCAAAAACCCACTTTTGGTGCATTGGCTCCTAAACCTCCGAAACTTCCCATAATCATCCTAAATCATTTCCTTGATGTTTTCGATCTTGAGTAAACATTCATGATGAAATTGGGCCCTTATATTTTCTCCATTTATTGTACACTTGGCTTAGAAAGGCTAATGAAATCCCTTTCTAAGTTTGTTTGAAAACTTGCCTTGAGAAATATCACTCCAAAGGCACTTGAATGATTTTATTTCCTAAATCACCTAAGGGGACTATTGACACTCATAGATGGATCACTGAGGGACATGATAGGACTTAACATTGAGGGATAAATTGATCTGGGTGGGTCTGGAAATGTATGACATGGAAAAAATTTGACACTAGGGTATGGTTGTCCTGTTTTCGGGTGAATTTTGCCCATGCAAAAACACAGGACAAGTCCCTCTATCACTAGTTAAACTTATTGTACATCCATACCTTTTGACGATATTGTTCCAAAGGAACATAGTTATTGTAGCAACATTTAAATATTTTATAGGCACATCCTCTGCACACCTTTTTAAGTAATGAGTACATGTAATGATGTAACACGTATATGTCTTACACACAGGTGGTTTAATAGGTCTTACAAAATCAGTGGCCCACTTTTCAAATGGTTATACACTTCTAATGGGTTGTAATGACATCTCATCTCTATTCCCAAGCTTTCTGATTCTCTAACAATGATCATGTGATTTGAAAAAATCCTTAGTGTCCTTGTATAATGTCTCCCACCACAAGCATGTTTAAAAGATCTTATGTGCAGTAGCCTCACCTGCATAGTGTCCATTAATTATTCCTCCATGCACTTCCTCCATAATGGCCTCATGCTCATACTCTAGCACACATCTACGAAAGACCTCATTTTTTCCCATCTTTTACACGTCTCACCTAATGATTTGATAAGGCTCAGTGTGAATAGCATGTTGTTTCTCTTCTAGATTCTTCATACCCTCAGGCGCTAGTCCAGTGTTTAAAAAGACTACAATATTCTCTAAATTAGCTGGCTAAGGGTTTAATCTAAACAAATTTTCATCTTCCATAGTAACCTCTATGCTCTGCATGGCCTCTTTAGATTTGACCCTTGACAAGTGATTAGGTCTCATGTTTCTCTTTCCTGAATTTACTATGACTGTAAAATCAAACTCTTGAAAAAACAATCTAGTGGCAGATGCACCCTTGCAAAACTAGTTTGTTAACCAAGTACTTCGATGTCATATTATTTTTATAAAAGATAAATGGTATGGCCGATAAGTATTTTCTGAACTTGTGAAGTGCATAGATCATGGATAATGCTTCACACTCCCTAGTAATATAGTTGTGCTCATATAGTATCAACTTTCTACTCGCAAAACAAAATACGGTGATCGACATTTCCTTCACCTAGTTACACCAAGACTTCTCCAATCTCCATAGCAAAGGAATCCACATGTACATGGAAATTATTCTTCCAATAATAAAATTACAAGATGGGCATGGTGGTTAGCTTCTCCTTCAAGGTATCAAAATCTTGATGTTGTGTATCCCCTAATAAAATTTTCCTTTGGCCTTGAGAAACTCTTCCAGGGGTGCGGTAATCTTGGAATAACCCTTAAGAAAATTTCTATAATAACCAATGTGCCCCAAGAAATTGCACCCTTCAGACTTATTTCTTTTTTTTCCCAGCCCCAAAATCACTGCAATTTTAGCTAGGTCTACCAATAGTCCTTCCTTATAAATGATATGCCCAAGTAATGTTCCAAAGGGGGTGGAAAAATACACTTTTGATATTTAGGGATGTGTTAAACATTATTCATCTTTCAAACATCAACCTCAAGTTTTCATAATGATCCTTCACCAACCCATAAATGATCCAATCATCCAAATAGACTTGTAAAAACTTATGAATAAAGTCATGGAATTCATGCATGACTATGCATGAAAACACCACCAGCGCATTATTCAATCTAAAGGGCATGACATTATATGTAAAACTTCCCCATTGAACTATGAAGGTGGTTTTCTCTCGATCCTCTCACGCAATGCATACCTAATGGTACCCTTAGAATCCATTGGTGAATGAATATATTTCACGCCCTTCTACATCTTCCAAGATCTCTTGATTGAATGGTGTAGGAAAAGGATCTATGTCACATGAGGCATTGAGTATCTGGTAGTCAACACAAATCCTAATCCAGCCATCCTTCTTTATGTTGATCACCATGGGGGTGACCCACACAAATTATTCAATTGGTTCAATGATTCCTAACTTTAACTTCTTATCAATTTTATCCTTTACCTTCTCATGTAGGTTTGGATTCATCCTATAAGTCTTCTTCCTAACCGGGTGCATGCCTTCTTTCATAGTAATCTTCATCTCTATTAATGAAGGATGTATGCCCTTCAACTCATGATAGACCCTTGGGAATAAGTCTTGAAAGTCACACAACAAATCAATAATCTTCACAACTTATGATTCTCACCAATAATCACCAATTATCACCTCCTTAAGCATATCTTTAGTGCCAATATTCACCTTCTTATTATTCATAGGCACATGGTACGCATGTGCCTAATCATCTACAGAATCTAATACTACATGCATACCCTCAGTGTGCTTCATGTCCAAATCTTCAACCTTCTCATCATCTATGAGGTACACCATATTCCCTTTTTCTTTCTCTTTCCACGTGTGCCCTAGCAAGGTTTCTTATGTTTCCATCACATCCTTGCATGCCTCGGTCTCTAGATATCTTAAGAGCTAAACCATAAGTTCTTCTTCCTTTGAAATGTCTACCAACGTGATGCGCTTCATGATTTGCAAGGCCTCATGCATTGGTGGTTTATTAGATAAATAATCAAAAGTGTGAAAAATACATTTTTTCATGTCACGCCAACTTACAATCCTTTTACTTTAAGTCCACATGCACATACGAATCTTGTACACATCCACACAAAGTGGATTATAACTTGTGTACCCATAGAGATGGATTTAATTCCTTTTGTGCTTATGCCCAATGCCTTGAATATGTACCAAAGTAGGGTTCTTACTGTCATAGTTGTGTACAAGAGAGGGAACATTTCTCTGAGTAAACCTTGTTAAAATGGATACCTTGACCTTACACTAGTTCAAAAGATTATATTTTTTTATCTCTCGTCATCTTGTTGTCATTTCACGTAAATTATAGACCATAATGTTCCTTATATCACATTTTTTTTCCACTGGTCCTCCATTGTGCACAAGAAAGATTCAGTTTTCTCTTCTCTGTTATATTTAGGCAAGATTACCTTACCCATGATCCTAACTTTGTGTAGCCTAATCATCCTAGTAACTCTCCCATTGACCTCACCTCCAACCATCTCATAGGTGTCATGGGCCCAATTTTCACGAGAAATGTTGGTAGTATCACCAATAGACTATGCATCTTCCCAATGAAGTATGCCTTCCTTAGATGGCTCTACATTTTTTGGATCGTGCAGTGTATGTTTGTATATTCTATTAATTTCCTCCTCATTGATTGGCTATGTATATGACGTAATATTTGCATCATCCAAAGTTATGACAACACGCTCATATTTTAACTCAAAACTAATATATCTTTTGTTGAAGTGCAAATCAGAATTATTCACATAACACCATGGACTACCTAAAAGTGCTCAAAATTTATCTTCTTCTACAAGTTCTAGTACCTCAAAATCACCTATGAATTTTTCTCCTTGAATAGTGATAGAGGCATCCTTGAGTACTCTAATTGGCATGGCCCTTGTCTTGTTTTCTATTTACAGCACATTGGAAGATGGCTGCAATTGTTTCCTTCCCATTTAGTTTCATTCATCTAATGTTAGGACATTAACTTGTGCACCTTAACTTCTACACCTGTATCAATTATAATGTTACTCACAAACTAACCATCTATCACTATATCTAGTGTAATTTCCTTTTCATATTCATGGTCCTATGGTGATAAATTTTCATAAAGGATATGGTGCTTTCATTTAATCCCTGCCCATAGTATCTTCTCGTGTAACCAATATCCTAGAAAATGAATGATGCTTTCTTTCCTCAACATATTTCTGTGTACACTCAATTCCCCTTGCACATTCTCTCTTGCACGCTTGCTCCTTCATATGTTGGATCTCCCCTTACAATTCTCTAACCACACCCATATTTTCTTAATACACCTCCTTTTGATGAGGAGTGTATGGATAGTTAACAAATATGACCTCCTCATGCCTGATAAGGGGTTTTTCCTTGATATGTTCACACATGCATGTAGTAACTAACACAGGTTGAATCTCCTTATTATCCATCTTCTTAGGTTCACATTTTCCATGCTTCACGTGCTCCAATTTAATAATCCCATCACCCTTATCCTTCTTGTTCTTACACATATTTTCATAGAGGTTTGAAAAAATATCAACCTTTTGTTCCTTCCCACAATACGCACATACCTAGTTTTTAGGATACGTATGTTGATAATTATTAGGTGATCCATATGTATAACATGTCCCATGTGTGAACCTTCCTCTACCACCTCAGCTTATTATTTTATGGCCACCTCTTAAGCTTCCATTTTCATTTTTTTATTTTCAGTGTCCTTCCCTTCCTACGCCTAAGAGCTACTAGTCACTATGATTTGTCGTAATCTAGTCTCATGTTCTTCGTGAATATGATCAATGAATCGGAAGTAGATGGTATCATGGGTGTGAGTATCACAAATATTAAAGTACATGGAGACATTATTTTACATGGCGCACTGTAAAAATGGAAAATTCCTAACATCATGATTCTTGTGGAAAATCTCACAAGATGTCAACAATGTGCACACATTCCTATGCAGAAAACTATCCTTTGTATTTATTTCAACCTCACAATATGTGCACTATAGTCCACTATGCATCTTGTGGGATAAATTAGTAGAGATATTTTCTATCTAACAGGCCATAAATATAATCTAGTCTTCAAGTAAAGGGCTTACCTCTGTGTCAATGCTTCCAACTACTTCAGCGCACATAATTTCTTCCAAGGCCTCACGCGGATTAATGAATGTCTTATGTTATAATGCTCTTCGAAAAGGAGTCAAAAAACCACTACGTCTATTGACTCTTATGGATATCACAAGATAATTTTGAAAAAAAAATCTTAAATCACACATCATATTCCTGAACACTCTCTAACAAGACTTTCTTAATATCTTTTAGTGTGTTGATGCACTCTTTCTCAAACTTTAGTATATGAAATTCAGACAAAAAGTCAGTGTGTAATACATCATAATCCACTATAGTCTGATGTAGATCATAGTTTCTATACCAGTTGTGTGCATGCCCTTGAAGTGTGGTGGAAAACTGACTTACCTTCCTATCCAAATTTATTATTTCCTTATCTTTCCATAATAACTCACACTTATGCACATGTTTAGTTGTATATTCTACACCTCTATACTTTGGTAAGTTAAGATACATCTCAAAGAAGAATTGATGTGTCTACTGTTGTGGTTGTTGAGGTTGTTGAGGTGGTTTTTGTGGCGGTTGTAACCCTTATCCTAGAATGGGGCCAAATCCTAAACTTGATCCTCCACCAGGGTTACCTCTATGTCGTGGATGACCTAAACCTCCTGATCCTCCCATCATGACTTGTGGTTCTATAGATGATCTCCCTTGCATACCAATGGTTGTGCTAAACTAGACACCAATCGTATGTGTTATAGCTACACCTATGGGATTGCATCTAACAGGTTATGCACTAAAACTTTGTCCTAAAGATGCACCTATAAATTTACCCCCAACAATACTTTGTCTAAACACAGGTGTTTATTATGCTTCCATTTACACGCCCTTAATCTATTTTGATTCCTGAGTTGATACCAATATGTGTCTACCTATATCTCCTTCTCAATGTGGTGAACCTCTATTACCTCCTTTCTCACTATCATTATGATCCTCTTCTATAATAACCTCTTGATTTTGAACACCTTACACAAGGGCTAGGTGACTAGGTTGGGTCATATACACATCTATGGTTCTCATTCTCTCCTCAGGCGTGCTCTCATCAAATTTCCATGGGTCCTCTCTACTATATTTTTCCAATGTGGAGAATACATGATCATGTGGTCCCTTTCCTTCTGCAAGGTTCTCATCACTTCTTCCAATCATCATTCTTATCAACTCAGCACCTCCTCAATTTCCCTTTATTGTGCATCATTATACTTGAGTTATATTTCCTCTCTTTCTCTTTCTTCTTCTAGGGTCACTGACATCCTTCCCAAACTTGTCTCCTACCCTTTGCACATGGTAAGGTTTTAGCCTTTCATAGGTAATTTCTCCATTCCCAATTTAACCATCAAGATCTTGATAGCTACATGTGTTGCATGCAGATAGGATTCTTTTGGATCACGTAAAAACTAGAACTCTACTTCCTCTAGGCATGAGTATGTTGAAATCATGTACTCTTAAGGCATAATTACGCAACACACCTTCCTACCAATGATCTACAACTCTAGTCCACGGCTTGTCCAAAACAAAGAGTGTTTGGTAGTCTTCTTATCTACACACTTGTTTTCTACCAATCTAGACACCTCTATTCTACGTGTACACTACCAACCACTCGTATAATTATACTGGGAAGAATTATAATAGGAAGAAACTGAATAGTGTCTCATAAAAGTAGTCATATAGATTATCTTCTACCCACTTTTATGCATTAAAATCAGGTCCAGTGTTGTACCTTTGAGAAAACATGTCATGCCCATCATATATCTAGTTCTTAATATTCTCCAAAGAAAATCAGAATGTCATGTGCATGCAACATACTTGAAGATAGATCAAAAATAGGTCCAAGTAATAGAACCAAAATATAGTCTTTCTTTACCCAATAATAGCTATGTGAATTAGCACTTCATGCATCCAAGGCTGGAAGCTCACCCGAAGTGCACGCACCCTATAGGTTCCTCCTTTGCTTTCTTATCAATATGTTAGCATGCATACTCATAATCATAAACATAACATCCATTCATGTAAGAATAAATACCATATCATGATGATTCATCAACACATGTAATAATGAAATCATTCATAGATAATGGCTATTAATATTTGAATACCCATCAAGCCATGTTCAAACACAGTAACTTTAGTAATCCATAAGAAATCATCCAAAAAAACATAATCCATCACATAACAAGAGTTTTGAATACATCACCATGGTTTACAACCATGCGTTGGACCATGTGCACACTCCATAAAGTTCATATAGACTAAAAACCTACATATCCAGTACACAAAAAGGCTCAATAGCACTAGCACTCAAACCTTACTAACTAACCATCTCTTCTTTATGAGGAATCACTTATGTTTATATGGTGGGGACATGCCCTTCACCGCCTACATGCAACTCCTAATAATAGGCATGTTCTAAAGATAGCTTGCATGCTTTTTCATCCCTTTCTTAACTATAGGTCAAGTTATAAATAGCTTTCTTTACTCATGATTTAACTGTAATTATTAGACTACCTCCAAACGTCACTTTAGACTTTATCTGCATGTGTTTTTTTTCAATTACAACATTTTCTTGCGCTTCACAATATCCTTCTTTTCTCTATTTTTATACAATGTTCCAAAATGGCTAAGTACCAACATTCTGCATATATGTATGCATCTTTGCGCACCAACCTATCCTTCAATGGTCCATGCATTTTCACATACTTCCCTATTTTTCTGTCCTCCTTGTGCACATGCTCCCATGAAGTCCTTCAAACTCGTATGCATTTTTTTTTCATGTGTGTGTGCCCTCCTACACGTAATCCTTTGCACATGACTGATACTTAGTCATTTCTGCAACCAACAAGTGGCAAAAAATGGAAGGTAAAAAACCCACTAAGAATCACTTATCTTTATTGAGAAATAAATTTCACCTAACACTCCCATTATTTCCAAACATCCACTTGTAGTTACACCTTTAAGAAGGTATTACAAACCACCTCATACATTTTCTCATGTTTTTTACAACATTCACATCATGTATCTATAATCAGATCACACATATATCTTACATTCATATGTCACACTTGATATTTCACATGTGTGTCCCATATGTCAATATGTAATGAGATCATGTTGTTGTATACAAGGTGGGAGACCTATTTAGGGTCAATCTTATATTTTTATTATTTTTAACAACACGAGTGGATCCATCATGCTTATATTTCAATTATAAGATATTAACCAAAAATATATAGTCTTTTGTGTGTTTCTAAACAAGTAGTTTCCCAGTTAATATTATAAACCCAACACTCTCCCTTAAGTTAAGTAGGGAAACATGTAAAGTTTGCTTTCTATGTTAAAAGCAAGGTTTGTTCCAAATAACACATACCAAGTCACCTTTTGGTACAAAAGGAATTGCAATCCATAAATCATCAAGTGATTTAGGGTAGCATGCAACAACAAAAACTATTTCTACAAATTTGTAACTCTATGATATACTACATATGTGCCTCGGTTCACTGCTATAGTATTCCATGGAATTAATTAATTCATGAAAAAAATGCAATTATTATGTGAATTTTAGAGTTTTGTGGTGTACTATAGCAGTGTCCCATGGGTTTTCAACTTGGTGGTGCACTATCATAGTGTCCCATGGATTTTACAACTCCGTAGTATGGGTAATTACATGGAAATGAGGAATCAAGAGGGGGTCTTAAGTGGACACCTTTTTTGAAAAATAATAAATTTCAACTTGTACGAGTTATTTGAGATAGTTACACTCAAAATTTGAAGATGTTATAAGAATATGAATTATAGTACTTTGAGTTTATTTTCTAAACTAGTTTTTTAAATGGTTAAGTCTATGTGGGTTAAAGAGCTAAAATCTCAATAGGTGCTCCTGTTTTTGTAAAAAAAATAGTAGATAGTTGGTTGTGCCCCCCCCTTACCATTTTGAGCACTATTTAGTATTTTTGAAAACCCTTTTGTAGAAAGTGTAGACATAAAATCATGTACTTGGGTACATTTATAGGTCCTAAAAGCATACTAGCATTTAAATTATTCCTAAGCAAAAAAAATAGTGGTTGAGGCGTCTTTTCTTTGTCTCTTGTTTTCTATTTGGTCTTGCACACCTTGTAGCCCAATTGATACTTTACCTATTTATCTTTTATGGATTTGGACACTAGCATCCAGCCAAGACAACAACACCCAGACGTTCATATCCTCTCTGGGTGCCCCTAACCCTTTCTTATCTTACTCGCTTCTTTTGGGTCTCCTTTATCTTTTGGGAATATTTTTCACTTGTTTTTCAGCCTTCCAATTGTCAAATACAAAATTCAAACAAGGGAATCATATAAATACATAGATATGTTTTCAAAATGAAGGACCAAGAACGAAGCATATACTATCATCACCTAAGCTTGCATCCAAAGGCACTAAAGAGAACTAAATGCATCCATCTAGCATACATTCAAGGGACAAGGGACTACATATTCTGCATACACTGCATAGGAAGGGGAAGTTCATTCTATTCCATCCACACATGTTATACTTTTCTACATTCTAGATCTAGCTTGATATCAAGTGCAACTTGCACTAGGGAATCCTATGGCATAATTACTACACACACACACACACCATAACTACATGGAGTCTAAGATGTAGTGTAGCACTCAATTTTAAGTTCATTCTCAGTGTGACGATTGGGGTCATTCCGACTCCCCATATTACTGTTATCCAAAATAAGCCCATGCTTACTTTTGGATAACTCCTCCTCCTTCTCCTTTGTTGCTACTTAAAATGAAATTTTTCCTTGCTTCAGGAACTCAAAATTTATTGGGTATGATTCCATCAGATAGATAATTTCTTTACCTTTCCAGAAAGGTAAAATTTTCCTCCTAACTCCTTGTAATTTTCGAGTTATGGCTCAGCGGAGTGTTTTGGGGAAATTTTCCCTAGACAGGCCCATGGCCAATGAGAAGGTGCCACGTGGTAGGGCGGAGTGGTGGACGTTGGGGGGAAGTTTAAGTTTTGGCACTTTGGTCAAAGGGCGCAAAGGAAAATTTTGGCCTGCTAGCCCGACAAAGGAAGGAAATGGGCTGGCATAGGCCCGCAGAGGAAAACTTGGCATTTAGCCCTTCAACGGTTAAATGCCCAAAGTCAAATTTCAACCCGAAAGCCCGCGGATCATTTTGAAGTTGCCACGTGTCCCTGTTTGCAATGGGAATTGGAGGTGCGGAGGAATTTTTGTTTTTTTGCCAAAGTGACAGAGGCACAAAGGAAAAAATAGAAGTGCGCCCCCACCAAGCAACCAGGAGCCGACACGTGTCACCGGGAGAGTGGGGCGCGGGGAAATTTTGGGAAATTTTGGGAAATTTTCGCAATGAAAATTTAAAAGGAAAAGGACAGGTTTGAGCCCACGATTCCATTGGTGAACTAAGAGGTGCCACGTGTCTTGGAGTGGCAAAGGCGCGGGGATTTTTTGGAAAATTTTCCAAAATTACAAAAAGTAAACTTTGACCCCGTGGACCCGTTTTCAAAATCTGATTTTGCCGCCAAGTGTACCCTAATTCATGCCTCGAAATTTGTTCCCAAACTTTTTGCCATGTTTTTTCCCTAAATCTTCAGAGCGCCATATCTTTCGATTTAGAGATCATATTTGAACAAAATTAGACTTTTTGGAAAGGTCTCGAGCCCCTCTATACATTGGAGGAATAAAAACATCATTTTTTTTACAAGTTTTGATGGAGAAAATGCTAAAAACCTTTCATGCCTTTAATGTGAACCAGATTGCTTCAAATGAGTTATTTTTGCTCAAAACCGCCATGATTTCTTTCTCCCACACGCCAAGGATGAAACTCACGCCATAAATGCAAGATCATATTGCTTTGAGACTTGTGTTTCACCAAATTCATCATTTTTTCTCTCCAACATGCAAAACAGAAGCAGAGGAGCTCGATTTGATGGATTGCAGGCTGATTTGAAAGGGTTAATGGTGGGTGGTTGAGAAAAAGGATCAGATTTTCTTCCTCCTCTGTTTTTCCTCTCTTTTCTTCAGCTATAAATGCAAAGGATGTAATCTTTTGTATTGTTGGACATTTTTCTCTTCCAATCTCTCTTTTCTTCCTTAGCAGGTAGATTTGTAGAGTTCCAGACCTCTCATATAGGCTGCAACAAATATTTTGCCTCCTTGCCATTGTAATGCATTGTATTAAACTTGGGAATGATAATGTATGTTCTGTGATTGATTTTCCAATCCTCTCATGTGTTTATCATTGTCTTCTGATCTTTCATTATATTCTGGCAATCTGTGCATGTTTTGTGCTACATTCTTATGATCTGTGTTTATTTGCAAAACAAAAGTTCATCACTCCTTTGGTGTATCACCATTTTAGCTTAGTTTTATTTCCCCTCTCTTCCATCTTCAACTCTGTCTCCTTCGAATTTAGAGTAGGAATCATTATTGAATCTCTACAAATTCATGCATACACCTAAATAGAGGAGTAAGAACCAGCTTCAATATGGAGAGTTTTCTCACCTTGCAATTTCCCACACCTTGGAGAAAAACTCAATGTTGTGCAATCACACTAATTGACCTAATTCTGGACTGCATATCTGAAGGTCATTTTAGGGAGTTGTAGATAACCACTAACAGTTTTGGCACACCTAGTGGTACCTTAGAGGTCTTCATCTTCATTACAACAAAATTCATGTGTAATTTTTGTAAGTTTCTTACTTGAAAGAGCCCTGATTTGCACATCTGGCGACTCCAAAAGGATAAAATCAACTGGTTTCAGTAGTCCAAGCTTGAAGATTCATGAGAAGGATCCAAATAAGGTCAAGGACTAGAGAAGAAGAATTATCTGAGTATCTGCAATTACCCCAGAAAGAAGAGAAAGGGGAATAATGACTTAAAGGTCTCCATCTCCACCTAATAGAACTCTATCAACTCCTCCATCTGGTAGACCTTTCATCCAATCGATAAGGGTTCTCAGGTCAATCAGAATGGCACAACCCAATCCTTATGTCAACTTTACTAGCAGCATCCCACTTGCTCTCAATCCACAAAACCCAGTTCCAATTACAGCATTGAAGAACATTCCATACTTTACTGGAGAAAATCAGACCACTGCTGGTGATCATGTCCAAGACATTGCTAATGTTTTTGCAATCCATGAGATTGTTGAGATGGATATTACTGTCAAATTATTTGCATCTTCATTCAAAGGGAAATCCTTGCAATGGTTCAGGAGCCTTGAGGTAGGTTCTATCCATAATTGGAACTAGTTGTGCATAGCTCTCCATAACCAATTTGGAGAGAAAGGGAACAACTAGTCTCTATTGGAGCAACTGAAAACTATCAAGAGAGCTCCCAATGAGTAGTTAACAGACTTCAATTTCAGATTTCAAAGAACATGGGATAGAATCCCATTGGTAGTGAGGCCAACAGCTCAAGGTGCTTTCTTATACTTTCTCAAGGCTTTAAATTCTGACATTTCTATGTTGATCCAATCCATGGGAGGTGTAACTCTACCTGCAACTTACAACATCGCCATTAGGGCTGAGAATTGTTTTATCCAAGCTAGTAAACTTGCACCTAGGCCTCCTATGCCCTTATATCCAGAGTTGGGAAGCCCAAGCACTAGTCAAACACCTAATTTAGCAGCTATTCCCACTCCTAGAAATGAGAGTTCAAATGAAACTTCTATTTCATCCTCTAGTGCCTCAAATTAGCTCCAAGAAGTTATGAAACAATTACAAAATATGGGCAATGAACTGGTTACACTCAAGAGACAGCAAGCTCAAATTTTTAGGCCTTCTTATCAGCCTCAAACCCAGCCTAATAGACAACCATATCAGCCTAATAGGCCACCCAACCCAGCTGCAAATCAAAATCAAGTAAGGCCTCCTGCCAATAGACCATTTCAACCCTATAACCCCCATGTTGCATCTACCTCTAAAGCCTTAGTGCCAGTGCAAAATAATATAGCTCAAGAGTATGACTGGTGTTTCCCATGCAATGAACCTCACAGCCAATCTATGTGCTTCAATGGTGCTTTGAACCAAGCTTTGATGGTGACAACAACTAGTGTGGAGAGTGAAGCAAGTGGAGAAACAAACCAACAATAAGGGACATCTCAACAAGATACAACTCCAAATGAGACTACACTTGTGAATTGGCATGCTGAATATTTTTGTGGTGTGAATCAAACACCTTCTCAGAGTGTAGCAGCCAACACATGGTCAAAGAAGAGGAATATTGGTGAAGGGCAATCGTCAGTTCCAAGTGATTCAAAACCTCCCATCACTCCACAAGGTGTTGGCAAGAAAAATTTGGTTCCAAATGTGTAAGGACATCTCAAGCCACCTTCCAGACCAGCTCCAATGCCAGTTGTTGTAGCCCATGTACAAGAAAATAATGTGCAAACTAAAGGGCAGCAAAAATATGGTTCATCCCCATTTAACATCATTGAACAAATGAAGAAGACCAATGTGAACATATATGTGTGGGAGTCACTATCCATCCCAGGAAAAAGGGATCTATTACAAGCTTCCATGAAGAATTGGTCAACCTCAAATCAGCTAGCTCATATGTCAGAGAAGGTACTCACAAATGCCACTCATCCTAAGGGAAATCATGAAGGAAAGCAAGGTAAAAATTTGAAGCCCCCTCCATTCTATGTTTCATTAATCATTGGGGATAAAATAGTACATAATTGTATGATTGATTCTTGGGCAAGTAGTAATGTGATGCCCAAGCAAATAGCTGATCATATGGGCCTTCAATATGAAGTCATATCCAAGGGGGTGGTGCAATTAGATGGGACAGTCAGTAACAACAGTCGGGGTAATTAAAGATTTGGGCCTTACTTTGCATGCATGCCCCAATGTCACTGTTTTGCAAGATGTGTCAGTGATAGATTTGTCACCACTCTTTGCCTTATGTTTGTCAAGGGATTTCACAGCTAGAATTGGAGGCTACCTATCTGTTGACTGGTCACACATGCTGTTTAGGACAAAATATGGATCCAAGGCCACAATCAGGTCTGAACCTATTGCAAACTTCCACATAGAGCCTCATACTCCAAGCCCAATCAATGTCAATTGTTCAACATTTGATCAAGAGGATTATCCAAGCACACATGAAGCTGACACCAAAGTTGGAAACATTCCAGATTTGACTCTTGATGAATGGGCAAGCAAGGTACATGCTTTTTATCCCTACAAGGAAATGGAGGAATCTGAACTAGGAGTCTATTACATGCATGAAGAAAATCAACCTCTTCCTAGCATCACCAAGCCAGACCATAGAGATGACAATGAGGTATGGCAGTTGTTCTTTGATGGATCAAGAAGTAGACAAGGTGCAGGAGGAGGAGCTATGCTTGTTTCACCTCAAGGCATTAAGTATTATTCATCTTTTAGATTTCAGTTTGCATGTTCTAACAACATTGCTGAATATGAAGCTTTGATACATGGATTGCATTGGTCAAGGAAGAGAGGCATCAAAAACTTACAAGTCTTTGGTGATAGTGAGCTGATTGTTAATCAAGTTAAGGGACAACATGCTGCCAAGAATGACTTTCTCAAAATTTATAGGAATAGGGTGTGGGATCTCATTGAGGATTTTGAGGGTTTTGGCATCAACTCCATCCCTAGGAAAGAGAACCAAGCTGTTGATAGGCTTGCAGCAGTTGGAGCAACTTTTGATGTTATGGAGAGTATCAAAAGAGATAAAATGCAGCCAAACATCCATGTGATTGTGAGGCCATCAGTACCAGACAACAATGCAAGTTGGAAAGTGTTTGAGAGTGACCAATAAATCATCAATTTCTTGCAAGAGGAAGCTGAGTTCTCAGCCAAAAATTAGGAAAAATTGGGACAACAGTATGGTGATCAAGTGGTACAACTGAGAACCAACAAACTACCAAAAGGACTTGTGACTTTAGAGTCTATATTCAATCCTAATGATCAATTTAGGAAGGAGAAAGCAAACATCCAAGTCAAGGGAGAGGATTCAGAGCCCATCTCAGTTGGAGAAGGAAAGTCACTTCAAATTGGTAAAGTGGCAACTGAGAAAGAAAGGTATGAATTCATGCAACTTTTCCAAGAGTTCCCAGATGTATTTTCTTGGAGCTATGAAGACTTGAGAGGTTTCAATCCCAAGCTAGCTCAACACACAATTGAACTAGATCCAAGTGCTAAGCCCATCAGGAAAAAACAAAGACCGGTCAATCCACACATTGAGCCTCTCATGAAGAAGGAATTGAATAAGTTAATAGAAGCAAGTATCATATTCCCCATCAAGCATTCAAGTTGGGTTGTAAACTTGGTTCCAGTTAGAAAGAAGAGTGGGGAAATCAGGTTGTGTGTAGACTTTAGAGATTTGAACAGATCATCCCTCAAGGATCACTACCCACTTCCTTCTATGGAGCAGATTTTGCAAGTTGTTGTTGGCTCTGAGAGGTTTTCATTGCTAGATGGTTATTCAGGGTACAATCAGATCATGGTAAAGGAAGATGATCAGTTCAAAACAGCCTTCACCACCAAATGGGGAACCTATGCATATAGAAAAATTCCATTTGGGCTATCTAACGTCGGAGCTACTTTCCAAAGGGAAATGGATATGGAATTCAAGGGATTGATCAACAAAATAGTGTTGATATACCTAGATGATATTACTGTATTTTCTAAAAGTGCAGCAGACCATCTCTTTCATTTGAGACAAGTGTTCCAAATATGTAGAAGATTTGGGGTATCCTTGAATCCCAAAAAATGCATATTCCTAGCTCATGAAGGAAAGCTCCTAGGCCACATTGTTTCCAAAGAAGGGTTAGCAATTGATCCAGAAAGGGTTGAAGCAATAAGAGCACTACCATTTCCAAGTCATAAGAAGGCTCTTCAAAGTTTCTTGGGAAGAATCAATTTTGTTCAAAGGTTTGTTCCAAACTTTGCAGCCCTTGTCAAGCCAATAACTATGATGTTGAAGAAAAGTATGGCTTTCAAATGGATAGCTGAAGGTAAGGAAAGTTTTGAGGAAATCAAAGAAGCTATCTCATGGGCTCCAACTCTCATTAACCCAGATTTCTCCAAAGACTTCATCCTTTATACATTTGGTGGTGGTGATACAATTTCTGCAATTTTAGTACAGCAGAACGAAGAAAATGCAGAGCAGCCAATTGCCTTCTTTAGCCAAAGCTTGGAGGAATATGAAGTAAGGTATTCCTTCATTGAGAAGCATGTTCTTGCAATGATTAGGAGCTTGAAGAAATTTAAGCATCTAGTTTCAAACAACAAGGTTCAACTGATGGTTTCTCATGTGGGAGTTAAAGACTTCCTCCTCAACAAATATCTAAATGAAAAATGTGCAGGGTGGATTACTTGTGTCATGGAGTATGACATTGAGATCAAAGTCACCAAGCTGGTCTGAGGAAAGGGATTGTGTGAGAAATTGGCCTTGAGTCAACCAATTGAAGCAAGCAAAGAGAAGAATGTTGTTTTGGTGTTGCAGGATAGCCAAAAACAAAGAGATGTTCAAGAAGAAAATGGTGGTGTGCTCACTCCTTGCTGGACCCAAGACATAATGCACTTATTACAAATAGGCCTATGCCCTCCAAAGATGAACAAAGCCAAAAGAAGACACTTCAGATTTCAGGATATTCCATATGCACTTGTTGATGGTGTCTTGTTCAAAAAAGATATCAATGGAGTATTGTTGAGGTGCATTGGGACAAATCAGATTGAGAAAATGTTAGAAGAGTTCCATAATGGATCAGCTGGGGGTCACTTTTCTCCAAGAGTGACAGCTCTCAAGATCATGAAGGCTGGTTATTATTGGCCCAAAGTATTTAGTGATTGTTATGCATGGATCAAGAGGTGCAAGAATTGTGCATTCTTCACAGGCAAAGAAAGGTTAGCAGCACTTCCATTGCACCCAATCTCAGCTGACCAGACATTCATACAATGAGGTTTGGACTTCGTTGGAGTCATTAATCCAAAATCAAACCAAGGGCACAAATGGATTTAACAGCAACAGACTACTTCACCAAATGGACTGAGGCGGGTGGCACTCAAAGAGGCAAATGAATCCAGCATTCTAGACTCTATGAGGGGATAGCAACTAGATTTGGTATACCTACCACTATAATATCAGATAATGCATTGGCATTCATAGGATCAAAGGTCACTAAATGGGCTGTTAGAAATGGGATCTATTTGAGCACTTCATCAAATTATTACCCTCAAGGTAATGGCCAAGCTGAGTCCACAAACAAGAATCTATTAAGGATCATCAAGAGGACTCTTGATGAAAATTAGAGGACTTGGCACACTAAGCTCAAATCAGCTCTATGGGCTGATAGGATAACTCCCAAGAGATCCACAGGTAACTCTCCATTCAGACTTGTTTATGGGAGAGAGGCAGTCTTGCCTATGTCACTTGAGTTTCCAACATTGGAACTCATGAAGCAATTGGAATTGTTGGAGTTTGAGCCCATGGAGGTTAGATATGCAAAACTGATGGAACTCCAAGAAATCTGAGAGCATGCAGCCTGAACAATGGAAAAAGACCAAGCATTGATCAAGAGAAGATTTGATAAGAAAGCTAAGGCTAGAACTTTCCAAGTTAGAGATTTAGTGTTGAAGTGGGATGCAGACCGAGCAAAGCCAGGAAGGCATTCAAAATTTGATGCCATTTGGAGTGGCCCCTACATGGTCACAAAATGTAAAAATAGCAATGCCTTCCAATTGTCTACATTGGATGGTGAGGAACTGCAGATTCCAGTTAATGGAATCCATCTAAAGCATTACTACTAGAAGGGAAAATTCTCACCTTGTACATATTAGCTTAGATTTTTCATTCCTCCAAGTGCTTATGCACATTGTTTTGTTGTAGCTTAGATTTACATTTCCCTAAGTGCTTTGGCATAGGTTTTGTTGCCCCAAGGATGCATCTTTGCAGATCATGTTCCAGGCCAAAGTGATTTTTCTACTCTCACAATCTCCATCCTAGAGGTTTTCTAATGAATTGAGAGTAACAGGCAGTTAAGTTCATGACTCCATTGCCCAATGGATTGCTTCAGGTAGCTAGTCACTTCATCCAGCAGGTAGATGACCCCTCTGAGTCACCAAAAGTGTTATCCAAAATAAGTCCATGCTTATTTTTGCCTAACTCCTCCTCCTCCTTTAATGGTACTTAAAATGAAATTTTTGCACACTTCAGGAACTCAAAATTTCTTGGGTATGATTCCATTAGATAGAGAATTTCCTTACCTTTCCAGAAAGGTAAAATTTTCCTCCTAACTCCTTGTAATTTTTGAGTTATGGCTCGACGGAGTTTTTTGGGGAAATTTTCCCTAGACAGGCCCGTGGCCAATGAGAAGGTGCCACATGGCAGGGTGGAGCGGCGAATGTCAGGGGGAATTTTAAGTTTTGGCACTTTGGTCAAAGGGCGCAAAGGAAAAAAATTTCCCGCCAGCCTGACGAAAGAAGGAAATGGGCTGGCGCAAGCCCGCGAAGGAAAACTTGGCATTTAGCCCTTTAGGGGTTAAATGCCCAAAGTCAAATTTCAGCCCAAAAGTCCGTGGATCGTTTTGAAGCCGCCACGTGTCCCTGTTTGTGGTGGGAATCGGAGGCGTGGAGGAAGTTTTGGTTTTTTGCCAAAGTGACAGAGGCACAAAGGAAAAAATAGAAGCGCACCCCCGCCAAGCAACCAGGAGCCGACACGTGTCACCGGGAGAGCGGGGCGTGAGGAAATTTTGGGAAATTTTCCCAATGAAATTTTAAAAGGAAAAGGATAGGTTTGAGACCGCGATTCCATCGGCAAACCAGGAGGTGCCACGTGTCTCGGAGTGGTGGAGGCGCGGGGATTTTTTTAAAAAAATTCCAAAATTACAAAAAGTAAATTTTGACCCCTTAGACCCATTTTCAAAATCCCATTTTTCTGCCAAGTGTGCCCTAATTTGTGCCTCAAAATTTGTGCCCAAATTTTTTGCCCTAAATCTTCAAAGCACCATATCTTTCGATCTAGAGATCAGATTTGAACAAAATTAGACTTTTTGGAAAGGTCTCGAGCCCCTCTATGCATTGGAGGAATAAAAACATCATTTTTGTAGGTTTTGATGGAGAAAATGCTAAAAAATGTATTTCATGCCTTTAATGCAAACCAGATTGCTTCAAACGAGATTGCTTCAAACGAGTTGTTTTTGTTGAAAACCGCCATGATTGCTTTCTCCCACATGCCAAGGATGAAGAATCAGTGTGTTTTGACGGAGGAAAAACCTAAAAATAACTTCTCACGCCATAAATGTGAGATCAGATTGCTTTGAGAGCCATGTTTCACCAAATTTATCATTTTTCTCTCCAACACGCAAACCAGAAGTAGAGGAGCTTGATTTGATGGATTGCAGGCTGATTTGAAAGGGTTAATGGTGGGTGGTTGAGAAAAAGGATCAGATTTGCATCCTCCTCTGTTTTCCCTCTCTTTTCTTCAGCTATAAATGCAAAGGATGTAATCTATTGTAATGTTGGACATTTTTCTCTTGCAAGCTCTCTTTTCTTCCTTAGCAGGTAGATTTGTAGAGTTTCAGACCTCTCATACAGGCTGCAACACATATTTTGCCTCCTTGCCATTGTAATGCATTGTATTAAACTTGGGAATGATAATGTATGTTCTATGATTGATTTTCCAATCCTCTCATGTGTTTATCTTTGTCTTATGATCTTTCATTATATTATGGCAATCTGTGCATGTTTTGTGCTACATTCTTATGATCTGTGTTTATTTGTAAAACAGAAGTTCATCACTCCTTTGGTGTATCACCGTTTTAGCTTAGTTTTGTTTCCCCTTTCTTGCATCTTCAACTCTATCTCCTTGGAATTTAGAGTAGGAATTAGTATTGAACCTCTGCAAATTCATGCATACACCTAAATAGAGGAGTAAGAACCAGCTTCAATCTGGAGAATTTTCTCACCTTGCAAGGTCCCACACCTTGGAGAAAAACTCAATGTTGTGCAATCACACTAAATGACCCAATTCTGGACTGCAGATCTGAAGGTCATTTTGGGGTGCTGAAGATTTGCACTAACAATTACATCTTTTTTTTTTTTTGATGTGGTATATGGGCTTTTGTAGGTGAAATTTTATTTTGCAGGTTATAGGTATTATCAGCAATCATAGTGCGAACAACATGTGATCAATAGGAAGTAATTACGAAAATCTTACGACACAACAAAAACCATATTCTAATGATTTACGCAGTCACATGTGCCTAATAGCAGTTTGTAGCACCCAGGTGTCCTTACCCTAGCGTGGGTTCCCCTACCCAACATTTTTCGTGAGCTCCTAAATTTACAAAGACTTGTTGCAACGATGTTTACCTCATGTTCATCACTTTTCCCAGTTCAAATTAGTCCCAAGCCGAGTGTAAATCAAATAAGTCTTCTTTCTCCATCTCTTTCTTAGGGTTTCTACTTTATATGATTATTTTCTTGTGTCATATTGTATATTAGCATTTTTATATCAATGTTTACATCAGTTAATCTCCAATAGGGTTTAATAAAAATATATTTTTGTTAAATCAGAAGGAAAAATAGAGGTTCAGTTTTATCAGACTCATCTTGTTTGACAGTAGTCGCGAAAGCAGCAACACCGTTGTTATCAACTTAACGATAAGTGGAGATCAAGGGTTTTGAAGAACCCTATGAAGCACTCTTTTTGTTAGTGACATTGGTCCAACCATCAGAAGTGGAAGTGGCTTTAGGGTTTTTTAAAGGTTTATTAATGGGAGCAGGACAAGATTCATCCATAAGAGGACACTCATAAATCATGTTCTTAGATGACTAATAATGAAAACAAGTATTTGGTAAGTTAATGTAAAGAACCCTTTGGGAGAAACGGATGTCCCCAATCTGAATATCTATGGTTTATTTTAAATATTTTGACAAATCAATTTCAACACAAACACGGAATTGAGGATGAGCATGAAAAAATCTGGGTTGTTCATTACAAATGAGTCTTCCCAAGGGGGTAAAGGAAGTCCTGGAAATTCAATCCAAATAGGATTCCTTTGAGCTTGGCTTGCTTAGAAACCTGAAAGTCCCAAGTCCAGTGTGAAAAAACAACTAAGGAGTTATGAATTAACGAAGGACCATGGTTAACAATGGCCTTACAGTGTTTTGGGTTGGCAAAACAAAATAACAAAAAACCCTTTGTGAGGTTTTGAACTTCGTCGAGTTTAACCCCATGACTCTGTCATTGGTTATGAACCTATTGTTTCAAAAGGCTTTCAAGGGAGACTCGGCCAACAAAATACCCAACTAGGGTATAGTTTTCAAACCAACTACATGCATTATCAAAAGTAGGAAAATCAAGAACAACATCAGGTAAAGGAGTATCAAACTCGTTACCTCGTCAAAAACCTACGAGACGAACTTTCGTGCTTTCTTTGGATTCATTGTTGTTAGTCACTCCATCGACGAGACCTACATCAATAGATGGGAGAGTCGATTTTTAGGCCATTAAAAGGGGGCTTTCCACCGCCCAAAGGGTTGGATAAAATATCCATGTAATAGAATTAAAGTGTAAAAATCTTGCTAAAAACTCGAAGGGACAGCAATGTGCTGACAGTACGAACAATGGCAAGCAGGGACACACAGACAAGTAAGACCTAAACCCTAACAGAACCCTCTAATAATTTTTATTTGATAACGTAAGATTTTAAATAAGAATATTTTAAAATTTTAAATCCATGCAAACACATGTAAATAACTTTATAAATCATAAACATGGAAAAAATGGCCAAAGAAGTTTTCCTTGAAATAATTGCCTAACAATTGTGGGTAAACTAAAGTCCAAAAATATGGACTCTCACTCCATTAGCATCCCACCGAAAGGATTCCTCTGACATAATGCCCTATAATTTAAGGATATTTTTGAATGTGTTTTTTTATTAATTTAAATGGGTTAGAATAATTTAATTGGGACTATCGTCACAAATATGACTGTAAATAATATTGAAAGTAGTAAACATTTAACAATTTTTAATAAGTAAAAATAGCTTTAATAAAACATGAACTATCTATATCCACCTATATAAATGCATATCATATAACAAATACATGTTCCCATGTCCCTTAAAGGCCAAACATAAATATTAGTAGGTTTTGATAATATAAAAATGATTGGGTGTTACAAAGTTTGGTATTATTTTGGTTAAAAAACTTCTTTTTTTGTAACCTGGAGCTTTGAGGAGCGGTGCTCTAACATGAAGTGAACGTGATCGATCAACCTCATTTGGAACAACATACATCGAACCCTCAACATATATAGAAAAAATATTTTATCTTTTTGGTTGAATTTTTAAAGTGGTCTAGTATTTAGGGTTTGAATTTGACGGCCACCTATTTCAAAGAAATAAATTTTTAGTGATAATAATTTGTCAATATTACCCTTCAAAATATACCAATTAATATTATTTATACTATCGATAAAATTATAATAGACAACCATACCTTTAAAATGTTTTAAAATACATTATTACTTAATATGAGCAATGCAAGCCAAGTAGCTCAACATAAACTCATCACTATATTTATTGATTTTTTATTTTTGAAAAGGCACTTCATGAAATGAAAAATATTTTTGAGGAATACACCCCCAATATAAAATGTGACTATGAAATTGACTTTCATTTAGTATTTATATAATCCAAAAAGAAAAATATTTACAAGTAATGTGAATGCATTAATATCAAATATAGGTTCTATCCCTTGATGCTTTCACTTGTCATACACTACTGTGCGAACTATGTCTCCTTAGCCTTCTTAAGGTTACCCCAATGGTCCTATCATAGTGAAACCCGGCTATTTTCCCGTCGCTAAGGCAGAAAGTTGCCTTTAAATGGCTGACTCTCTTACCATTGCAACGAATGTTGCAACTGAAGGTGGAAATGGCTCCCAAGCACGTGTGGAAGTTTGTTCCAAAATTTTACAACAAGGTATGGACTCCAAATCCTCCCCGGATGTTATTATTTATTCTAAAATTTTATACTATGTGGTCAAATGGTATCAAAATAGCTACCTTATTGCGTATTTCAGTGGCAACATTCCCTCAAAAGCCTACCTCCATAACTGGATAGAAACCCATTGGGATTCTAATGGTATCCTAGTTTTAGGTATCTATAACCTCACCAAGGGGTTTTATCTATTTTCCTTTCACAAGCCTTCCCAGATTCAAGTCATCCTTCTTAAGTCATTTTATTGAAATTTGGGGAATACTCTGTTGGTGATTTCTTGGTGGACTCAAGATTTTAGCCCCACTAGCTAGGTTTCATTAAAATCTCATGTTTGGATTTAACTCCCAGATCTTCCCATTCATCTATGTTATTTTCTGATAGAGATCGTGAAACCCATTGGCAGGGTGATTTTCCATGAACAAGATCATTTTTTCTTCGCTCGTCTTGACAACGTGTGTGTCGAAGTTGACCTTGTGAAATATCTGTGGGACCACCTGGATATTCAAGTTAGGTCCATGTGTCTCTCTCAAAAGGTGATTTATTTTTAACATCCCCAACATGTGTTTCCGCTATCAGGCCCCAAACCACCATATTTGTGATTTTCCACTACTAGCTCATTCCAAGCCCGTAGTGTCGAAACTCACGGTTTCTAAGCCCAAGGATGACCCTCCAGTTGATGGTTGGACTGCGGTAGGGAATAAGAAGGGCTCTGGTGTGAAACCTTCTCAGGAGGCTCCGTTTACCCCCTCTCCTTCCCCTCCTCCATCTAAGGATGAGTCGGGCTTGGAGCCACCTCACCCGTCAGTTTCCATTCCTTCCAAACCCTTGCAAACCCGGGTTTTTCTTTCAAGATCTGAGAATTCTGGGAATCTTGCTTCAACCTCTCTTCCTTTGTGATGCTCGTGCAGTCCTCCATGGGAGGTGTCACATAACACGCGAGGGGATAATGGGGCCAAACGTCGATCCATTCAATTTGAGCTTCCTGATTCAGACTAGATTCCACTTGCGAATAATTTTACCATTCTCGGCTCGGAGGATGGTTTTGAGGACGGGCAGAGGGAGTTTGATATGTCTAATTTTTCATGAATTTCATCTCATGGAATGTTTAGGGTCTGACAGATCCCTCTCGAAAATTCTCTATCCGTTTAGCTTGCCAGCGTATTGACAATTTAGATATTATTTGTTTACAGAAAATTAAAATTTCTACTTTTTTGCTTCAAAATACTCTAACATGTGATGCCCCATATTTAATGCATTTTCACACGCAACACATTGATGGTAAAGGTGGTGCTAGCATTTCCATTGTGCCAAAAAAATTGGCCTTAATCACCACCTCGGGCCAGGATCTTGTTAATCTGGTTGTGTGGGTGATTATGGTCATTAATGATATTACTTTTGGTATTCTCAATGTTTATTCCCCTAATGACGGCTCCAAAAGAACAACTTTATGGAAATGGTTAGGTGATAGCTTACCTCTTGCTTGTTGGTTGGTGTGTGGTGACTTTAATATGATGGAGCATCCAAATGATAAATTTGGCGCCCTCCCAATACATTGGTGTGTCAGCAAGTGTGTGGCCTGGTATTTCTTTAAAATTCATTGGGGCCTTTCTGATCCGTTTCTCAGACAACAGAAGGAGTTTAAAGCCCAAGCTTGGTATACTTGGACCAATCTTCGAGAAGGATATGATCCAATTTTAAAATTCATGGACTGTGCTCTTCTTTCACACTAGACATTTTTAGATTTTGACACGCAAGGCTCCTCTGATATCAAGGTATGGTTTGAGGTGCTTTTTTCATATCACCACTCAATTACATTTAAGATTGTTTGGCAAGGTGGGCTCTCAAAATTCCCTCTAATCAATTCTATCTTAATGTCACTTTTTTGAGTCACCCCAAGGTGGTCCCACTCATTTCTAAGGTTTGGAACATGGCGCCATGTTCACCTTTTGCTACCAGCTAGATCTCTTGGTGGGAAGCGGAAATTCAGTGTACCACTCAATTTCTCTGCTGATTCGACAAGCAGGTGGCTTGAGTCCGTAAGCGAGCCGATTAGGATTTTCTCAAAGAATTCAAATGGATCTCATTGTTATTAGAGGTCAATCCTTTTGATATTCCTCTCCAAATTAAAGCAGCGAAAACCCAGCACAAGCTCAAGCTCAAGATCATTGAGGTGCATTCGGCCTGTGGTGCTCAGATATTGTTGAGATTGTATTGGCTTAAGGTGGGAAACAAATCCTCTAAAATATTTTTCAAATCCCTCCACACCAAGCATGCTCGTCAACAAATAAAATCTATCTATGATTTGCATCAGTGGCTCACAGAGCTTCCAGAGATCATTAATGCTTTTGTCGAGCACTACCGTATGGTTTTTCAATCTCAAGAGGTTTCGATGGAGTGAGATGCTTCCTTGCAGAAATGTGTTGATGTGGTGCCTACTAAGCTTTCATACAAAGAGCAGGCCCGCTATGATGCTCCACTCACTTTGGAAGAGCTCTATGCAGACTTGCTTTGCTTAGCTAAACAAAAGTCACCTAGTTAAGATGGGTTCCCGTGCAAATTTTACAAAGCCACTTGGTCTTTTGTGGGACTTGATCTGTTGTGTGTCTATAATGAAGCTCTTCAATACAATTCTCTTGGGAGTTTCATCAATCAATCCAACATCAAGTTCATCCCTAAAGGTGGTGACCCAGAGTAGATAAATAATTGGCATCCCATCACCATGTTAAATGTCTCTTATAAAAATTTTGCCAAGGCCTTGGCTCTTCGCATAGCTATTATGTTGCCTAAGATTATGCGTCCCAAACAAATCGGATTTGTTAAAGGTCAGTACATTCTTTGTAATCTTATAACTGTTTGCGAAGGTGTGGAACGGGCTTGGGCATCTCTACAGTGGCCTTTATTTCTCAAAATTGATTTCGAGAAGGCGTATGATCGTATTGAATGGCCATTCATTTTGGTAATGCTCAAAGCCCTTGGCTTTGGCGGCTTCTTCAAATCGGTTGTCAACACGTTATTTTTTAATGCTTTCCACTCACCTTACCATCAATGGTCATCAGTCCATTACTTTCGGCCTCTTCCGTTCTATCAAACAGGGGTGCCCTCTTGTGCCAGCCTTGTTTGTTCTTGTTGCTGATGCCTTAGGGTATCTCATTGTGCATCATGTAACTCAAGGTCACATTCATGAGATTTTTCTTCCTGATCATGCAATGCAACTCATCAATGGTCACTTTGTTGATGATTCCTTCCTTACCATTGTTGAGTTTGAACAGAATGTTGCCAAGGTTTTTTACTACCTCGATATGTTTTGTCTTGCCTCTGGATCTAACATTCAAATGGATAAGACTTTGGGCTACCGTCAAAGTTTCTTACCTATCTCGGACTAGTTGAAAGCTTACCCCTGGAGATGGATCGGCTGTGGCAAATAATTTAAATTTTTGGGCATTCCTTTCGCCTATGACAGTGACTTTGCCACCCTATGGCAGTATGTTATTAACAGAGTGGAGCTTAAGGTGGCTCGATGGTCTTCCAAACCTCTATCCCTAGCTGGTAAATTCCAAGTTTGTACTAAGATTCTTATTGCCACCCATGTGTATTACTCTGTGTTGTTGGTGCCCTTCTCGCTCTTCGTTCGCCAAACTTTCCAAGTTGTTGTGGGACTTTTTATGGTGTAAAAGTTCTGGTTCAGCTGGCTTTCACAGAGTGGCCTGGGAGGTCTGTTGTCTCCCTCGGGAGCAAGGCGGCATAGGGATCATCGATGTCTACCGACAAAGTTTGGCTCTCTATTCTAAATGGGTGGTTCGTTGCTTGACGTGTAACCAGGCCTGGGAAACTCTTGTTGCGACACTACATTATGTCTGGAGCTCCGTATGGAAATAAATGTTGGAATGATATACCAGGCTGCATACCCTTATTATCACTAAGGTTCCTGTCAAAATCACTGGTACTTTTGTTTCCAAAAGAATCTAAAAAGCGTTTGAGATGGTCAAGTCATGGATGCAATGGATTGGAGATGGTTTTCGCATAGGGATTTCTTTTAATTCTCAGAATCTTTGGTGGTCTCCCGTCATCACCAATGGTACTCTTCCACTTGCAGAAACTCCAGGCATCAAATCTCTCTGGCTTTCTCACAAGGGCATTCATACCATTCAGGATTTGGTTATGCGCAGAGATTGGGTGCCTTAGCCTGAACTTAAATTGAAATTCAATCTTGCTAATTCGTACCTCCCCTCGATCTATAAAATTTAGGAAATTCTACCCGATGTTATGCTTCACAAGTTGGGGCTTAAACCCCTAGAGGCTTGGTGGCATGATTGGCGATGGAACCAAGAAATTGCTTTCCTTCACTATAATGCTAGAACAACCTACCATCTGTTGAGCCCGCTCTCACCTACCATTGACAAGCTCAATACCCGATGGGGTTTATAATTTTCGCATTCCACTTGGCTTCGTAGGCTTTCCCATACTTGGAATCCTCTCCTTGAGCCCAAAGTTAATCAATTCCTTTGGTGTCTGGTCTATCAAGGTCTACCTGTGGGCGAACGTCTCAGTCATATCGGCATCCCTAATCCTAAATGCCCTTTCTATTCCTGTCCTGAGTTGTTTAAACATTTATTTTGGTCATGTTCTCATGCTCGTGCCATATGGACTTGGATCCACTCCTTATTCCAGCCTTACCACCTAAATTCTTTCCTTGGCATCTTGCCTTATTTGGAGATTTTAGTCCTTGGCCTCATTATATTGATACTCTTTGGCAATTGTTTCGTGCATGTATTTTGTTTCATATTTGGAAAGCTTGCAATGCTTTAATATTCCAGCATGATCAATTTGTTTCTTTGTTTTCCACTAATGACAAAGTGGTGATATTGTCTACTGTTCGCATACAAATTCAAGCTCAAGCAATGAAGGTTGCCCTGGAGTTCACTCATTTACAGGAGCTTCTAGATCACTGGGGGAGTGTGCCCTACACTATGAGTCGAGTCCCGCCAGATCCTCTGCTACCGCCACCTCGGCGTTCGCCTCCGTGACAACCACCACCTATGGGACAACGTCGTAGAAGCTCCTCACGCAGCTACCATTTTGCCTCTCCTTGGGGCCGCCCTTTAGCTCCATCCTTGTCTGGACTTGGCTGGAGCCCGCCCCCGAGGGGGAAGGGCGTTGCTAATTCTCCGCGGTGGGGCTCTCTGTCGTCGGGCTTGTAGACTATAGCTAGTTCGCCTCCCCCTAGATGGGGAATTATGGTTCCTTTACAAATGCAGATGTCGGACCATGATGGTTGGCAGGTGGATCCTCCTTTGGCCGAGCCCAATAGTGGAGTGTTTATCCCTCCCCGAGATGACCCTCCTCCTCCTCCTCCTGGTGTTGCAACATGTGCTTGATTTTGCTGGTGTGATTTGTTTCATGTGCTTTCTGCTGACCCTCTGGGCGTTTTGATGTAGCCCACGTGGCATTTTCTATTTTGTTGTTACCCTTGTGACGTTTTGTGGGACCGTGAGTCTTCCAGTCGCCCTTGCTAATGTAACTCTCTTTATTTTAATTTAATATAAAGAGCGGTTCCAATAATAAATAAAGGTTTCTGATTTAGCATTCCTTGTATTAAATAACAATAGGTTACCAAAACTTTAATGAAACCGTAATATCTTAGTCGTAAAGTGTGATTTGCGACCAAAAAAAACATTATTTGTATTCCTTTCTTACAAAAATTTTGATTGGCAAAATCAATCCTTATATTTTAAATTATTAGAGTTCTCAACGATGAAAATAATATATACTCAATAAGTAATCAAAATAAAATTTATTAAAATAATAATTATTTATTAATATTTACAGAACACAAGAAAAACTTTATTGTTTTTGACCTACACAGTTTTCAAGATAAATTAATGTGCATAGGTGAAATCAAAAGTATCCGCTGCCACGTACTAACAATTATCCATCATAAAATAAATAATAAATTATTCGAGAGGGAGGATATGAAGGTTTTCCTTCAGACCCGTGCACAATGCGAACAATCTTTTCTCTTATTTTATTTAATGTCTCTCTCACTTAGTTGACTCCACCATATATTCTAATGAACTTTTGTAGCTAAGAAAGTTCTCGGAAATTTCCTACTATTGTCTTTTATGATCATCAAAATATTAAGTTAAAACGCAACATACTTTTGCGGTTATCAATGGTTTGCTCCGTACGTACGCATATATATATATAATCTCTATGTCTCAAGTTTGGCCTTCTTTTTTACACATTTGACCAGGAAGATTTTTAATTCTATTTTCTTTTCAAATTTGAAAAGGTGGGGAATTTTATTTAGTCTTAAATTTGATAACTAGCACTTCCTAACATTATTCATCGGTAGGCGCCCACCTTTGAAGTTGTCTTTGTTGGAAAGTGTTAAAATCTGACAATGTTTTTTGAGTAGTCTTTTTCCAACAACATTATTTTCCCCTGTGCTAAAATAAATATATAAATATTTGTATTCTGTCCAGTGTAATTTGTAACCCCTGTGTAATTGTTAGTTTATATTTTGTAATTTAAAGTTTATATTTGACAATTGTTTTGTGTTTTTAATTGTAACATACATACAAAAAAAAAAAATTATTCTCTTTCAAATTATATTTAATTAAAATATGACTCTATATATATATGGAAGTTGTCTTTTATATTTTATCAATATTATATTTATAGAAGTGTTTTGCACAATTTAAAGGCCACTACTTGAAAGTTACAATTGCTAAGAAAGCGATTGAAGATCATAGGTAACCATCAAATTCAAAACTATTTTATACACTATCGTAACACTTTTGAGGGTCGTTTATCATTAACCCTGTAAGGCAAAATTTACCCAAGTATATATGAGTGTATATGTCTACTTCTACTTCTACTTTGTTGAATATAGATCAAATGGTTAAAGAAATTTCTAGTTTTAAGCACGATTTAAATGTAAGTCCTTCCAACCCTTTTTATGATTGTTGGGGGCCAATCAAGGGATTTGTCTGAGAAGGTGTCAATCAAAATAATTTATAAAGTTTATAACCTAGCAATTACACATGAGTTACAAAGTACATCGGGAAGGATGTCAATGTTTAAGTTTGTTTTGGGTGCCTCAAAAAACTCAAGCTACATATAATTGATTTCCCTCTTCAGAATGTTCTTTTTACACATGGAATCTATGCCATCTTCAAAAGATATCTAGATAAACATCTATAGATATTATTAGTTAAGTTCTAGATCTCCCTTCACTCCCCACAACTTGGTAATAAATGTTACTCGTAAATGCCAAAGTACCCAATTGTCAAGATGGTCTGCAATAGGCATCAAGATGATCAAATATAGCAGTTTTCGCTTTCATTGTGTAACCCAAGCTTCGTTGAATATGACCCACCATCGTATTTCCTTCCTTGCAATATGCACAATTCGCACCTAAGAATGATATCATTTTGTAATATGGAAGATTAAGCCACTAATGAACAAATGAATAACAAGATGAATGAATACTAGCCTTCCATAATGAGATGAATGGTCCTTGTTTGCAAAACTAAACTTCAATCCAAATAAAGTAGTCTAGATCTCTTCCACTTAGTAAGTAAACTACTCGAATAAAATGGCGTCATTTAAGAGATTTCCATTGCATGAATGAAGATTAATTATTTGTGTCTATCGGATACCAAGATATAATTGATATGATAAATTCATTGTTTCGTAAGTTGTACTATGGATTGTTATCATTTACATCTTATCTCTTCTTTATGGTGTACAAGGTTTTGTACATTAGCAACAATGCAGTTATAATTAAACTCAATATTGCTTATCATCATTAAAACTTTAGTTTATTTTCTTTATCAAGTGTAAAGTTTAAAGATTAACAAAGGTGTATTTGTATTTGTAATCAATACCAATGGTTGCTCCTGTAGATACCTAAACTTGGACAAATAGAATCTGGTAATTAAACCTTGATATTTATCTCATCACATCAAATATTGTGAACTCAAATGACTAGTATTTATATGTGTCTTGCTCAATTACCTCTCTAGGCCATTAGGTCACACTTGTTACTCATCATTGACCAATCAAAAAAACTCTCATAATATAGAACACATATTCAGATATCTAGGCACCACCCTGAACTAACAGAATGTAATTTTACCTCACCAAGATGAAGTTGACCATGACAAACAAATTTATTTGAGTGACATTTTCGTAAGCCAAAAAAATCATCTTCTAAATATCTAACAATCACTATAAATTCACAAGCTACACAAATCATTCAAGTGTTAATTTTAAGAGTGGAAAACCTTTTGCAACAGTCACCTATAAAAATCGCATTCAAAAAACCCATTCAAAGGGCCTTTTATCTCACATCTTTGGTGACTACCTAGAAGATCACAACAAAACACCCGATTGTTAAATCACTTCAATAAGCACTAAATTTGAACACATCATATATGGCTTCCCTAGGAAATTTTACAAAGCTACATTACACCAAATATTATTGTCAAGTTTTGAAGGTTTTATTGGGGTCTTCATTTCCAAAACATGTCTGTGATATACATCTTACACACACATTGGGTGGGGATTTATGAGGGTTTGATTCCTCTTCAAAGAATTTCTACGTAGGGTTTCCAAGAGAAGTTCCACCCAAACATACTAACCCATTTTTATGTCCATAAGCAACAACAGAGCTTTAATATGTTGTATTAGTGTGATAACTTCAAGTTGAACACAGAATAAAAATCCCATAACATTAAAAAAATAATGTGTCAAAGGTGAGATCCAACCAATCCCTACAAAGGAAATATTCATCCATTTAAGAAAAGGTCACCCATGTTACTTTGTATAATATAGGAGACTTCCTCTTTCTTGTAAATTCAAACTCCTAGATTTCCAGGGCATCTTGGTGACACTCTACATAGCATTTTTGCATACTTTCATAGCATTGTCACTCTATTTCAATTAGTAAATCAGTGCAATTTCTTCTAAACCTAACTTTTACTTACTTTATTTAGCTCACCTAAGCTTGTTCATTTTTCATATTTATATGTGCATGATTTAGGATATGTGTGTTTACTGTTCTTTTTACTCCTAAGTCATCTTTACAAAAAGTAATCAATTATTAATTAAATCAACCATAAATTAAGTATTACATTTTATTGAACCTACTTTCCTAAAACTACACACAAAGGCTTTGTGACTCATCCCTAGGGTTTCATATTTCTTCAAATCTAATTATTTAATATTTATTTTCGATCCCTAATTTTCTTTTGGATCTTACACACAATCACAATGGTTGAACTTAATAAATCATCCTCTTAGAATTTATCCATGAAAGAGCTAATGATGAGACCATGGTAAGGGAGTTATAACAATAATTAAGGGATAATCCTTCTCAAGTACATAATTTTTTACAGACTTCTGAAAAATAAAAGGAAATCTTTGAAAAAGTTAAGATAGGATAAACCCCAAGTTAACCCTCGAGTGATACAAATCCTCCATCTATGGGATCTCCTTCCCCTTTAGTTTTTACTACTCAATAATTAAATCAACCTTCACCTACACCTAAATGTTTTAACTTTTGGGGCATCCCAAATGGAACCCTAAGTTACTACACGCGTTATATTTCTTCTACAATAGTATATAATCCATCATTCATAGCTAATGTTACTCATATTTATTTCTAACAACAACAAGCCATTCAAGAACATATATCTCTCTTATTTAAAAATAGATCAAATATCACCACGAGAAAACCATTGGGTTACTCAATAACCCATTAATGTATGAAGTTATCAATTATCCCTTACCTCTCAACTTTACTACATTGGAAATTTCCTTTTACAATGGTGAGACTAATCCTTAATAGCACCTTCACACCTTCATGGCCTCCTCTATGGATTGTATGAATGATGACACCATACTTATTAGGTTCTTTCTATGTATCCTTAAGGGATATGCACTTGATTGGTTTTATACACTCCATTTAGATTCCATATGGAAATTCCAAGAAGTAGTCAATAGTTTCCTTGAACATTTAAATCAATATTGGATGAAATTTTTCCTTTGTAAAAATTACACAATCCAAACAACAATCCCATGAAAAAGTTGTGGATTACATATAGCACTATAATACATTTCTCTCACATAGACCTAAGAACATTGATGGAAGCGATTTGTTCAGAATATTCATAGCTAGTATAATTTTGAAATCTTCATGAACAAGTATTTTTTATTAATTTTACATCTTTGTAGGACCTCTATTAAATAATTTAAGTATATGACACCAAGCTCATGGAAGCCAAAATTTTGACTTATGAAACTACTCAAGCATATAGTAGAAAAAATATTCTAGAAAAAACACCATATAATGGTAAGTTGACTAAGAATAAGAAGGTTAAAATTGTTAATATTACACAACTTGGTCTTACAATAACTACTTATACACCACACTACAACCATTTTACACAACCTTATCATATAATCTTATGAAAGTTACTTGAGTGTAATCTAATCTCATTACCATCACCTACTATCATTGATATGACCCAACAACAAGGACCTAATTAGATGACTACAACTCTTGTGATTATCATCAATGTTGTAAACACGCTAAAAATTATAAAATTAACTACAAAATAAAATTCAAGAGTTTCTCAACAACAACATTATTTCTCTATAAGAAATTGATCCACCCTCCATCATGATAGTTTCTTAGCCTATCTCACATATAGACTTGTTCATCGGTCCATTACCTAAACATGTTGAAGAAAAAGTGACAGATGGAGTTTACATGGTTTATTGTGTACTATCTCCTCCACTAACTTATTTAGCTCATGTACGTTCGATTGATAATATCATTAGTGTTGCACACACTACATAATCAATTATACCATTTATTACTTTCTATAATTATATATTCATCTGTATGATGATGAAGCATCTAAATCTATCTTTATTCACATATATATGGATTCACAATCAATGTTTCTCATGTATATCGGTTATATTATTAGTGTAGGATTTATTTTCATCACTTTATTTGTATTATCCTACTCTGGATATTCCACCTCACTTGGAGTTTCCCTACACTTATGGCATATGATTGCTTAGGTGTATACTTGACTACACTATTCTAGGTGTTGGTTACCACTTGACTACACCATTCCACGTGTTGGTTACCACTATTCTAGGTCAAGATTTCCATGATTCTAGAAGGAGGTTACACATTTACCTCCTATATGTACATCTATTGTATTATTCTATTTGATCGTATTGAGTTGCATCCATTTCTGTGTTATTGTAATTATCTCTCTTCTATTTTCATAATTTGTAGTCTTGTATGCTTTCTTTGTTTTGTCTTAGAACAATTCACATCTTGCATCATTCACTTGTGCATTTTTTGAGCCAGTAGATCCATGACTCTTATCCGATTTGCTATCAGATCCGAGTTAGTATTTAGCTTGTATGGTTATTATTCTGTAATTTTAATTTCATTTGAGATCATTTTTTTAATTATTGGTAAATGGTTTTGAAGGGAACCATACCCCATAGTACAAAAAAGTCTCAATAACCAGATGAAACAAGATATCAACTGTGGTTTTTTGAAAAGTGGGGATCACACCCCAGAAAACAAGGCCTAACAGCCAGAAAATATGGTTAAAAACAAAGGAAGGGGATGACCTACCTGCATGAAGCAAAAAAAAACAAACTACAACATCACAACAACTGCACATCGGCATCAGACCTGGAAGTCTTCATTTGAGATCATTATTTGCAAGTATTTGGGTGTTTTTTGGTGTTGGTTTTTTCTAGTTTGTGGGTATATATCCTATTTATAGGCTTATGAGGTTTACATGCCCACATAGTGCATATACCTTTTGGAGATTTTTTTTTTGCAAGATCCCTAGAAGTTTATCCAAATCTAGGCGTTTTCAGACCTGTGAAGGGAATTTTCACATGTGGTAGTGCTTTGTATGCATGTTCAGACTTGCAAAGGGCATTTTTCCTTATCAAGAGGTATTTTTAGACCTGCAACAAAGTTTACAACAGCCCATACATGCATTAAAGATCCAACTTGAGTTTCTATTTTAAGTCCGATGGTAGAATTGTTTGCTACATACAGATCTATGGAAATTTCAGATTCGCAGTGAAGATATTCTTGATCCAACGTGGCTAGAGCCTTTATCTTAGTTTCATCAAAATCTTCCTCCTTATTTTTCTAAAACCCACCTACACCTTTTAACTACCATGAATGGAAATAAAAAATGACAATTGCACTTAGAAGAATAGGGCTGTACCATATCAAAATGGGGTTATAACCTGTAGTAACAAAATCACACACTTATTATTACATTTATACCGACAAGTATGTTATTTTATATATGGATCTCGCGTCATAAAAAATTTCACTAATGACCTATCCCCTAGTCCTATCGTCAGTTAGTCAGTCATCATCATCATTTTTCTTGCACAGACGTCAGTTGTTTACACAGTTCTAGTCGTCTCTCAAGTAGTATCAGAAGTCATTATTTAGTCATTTTTCATCTCTAGTCTTTGAATAGGGAACCTAGGGTAGTACTGGGCTACCTATGGGTGCCCTAGTCCCCATAACACTTGGGTATCATTTACTTATTCTAGGTTGATCTTTGTCATTTTCCCTCACATTCCCCTATGTGCTAGTCAACATGTTGAGTCCTTAGTGTCAAAGATTGAGAAAGATATCCCTATATAAACATAGCATATTCAATATCTTATGGGAAGAGTATCTACTATCAAGAGCTAGCTATCTACTAAGGCAAAGGATTTCATTTGGGCATCATTTACATCTACATCACACAAGCATAGGGGGAAAGGGTTGTATTCATTCTATTCCATCCACCATTTGCATTTTTACATCTAGTTATTGTCCCCTACTTCTACGTCATCGGCGCTAGGGCACCCTAGGCATACAATTGTACACACAAGCACACATAACTACATTGGGTCTAGAATATAGTAGAAAAATTAGTTGTAAGTCCACCATTGTGGTAGCTAAGGTCAGTCTGACCCCTTCATATGCATCTTTCTTTTTTTAGGGATTTGATGCTTTGTATGGGGTTTTGTAGGTAGATCTCCATAAAAAATTTATGGCAACATAAGCGAAGTCACTACGACAACTATCCGACAAAGACTAAGATATTACGAAGATCAAGTGACACTGTCATATTTAGATCTTGAGCTTTCTGTAGACTAGAGCACCCAGATTACAGGGTGCCCACATGCGCCCCAGTCCTCTCCCAGGTGCCCCAGTCCAACCGGATCTTCAACTGCTGCAATTTATTGGGTAACACCTTCACATTTTCGTCTTGTTTGCACATCATCCTATTCAAGTCTAGCACACAACGAGATAAGTTATTTTTAGGTTAGTACCTTATCCCTCTCATTTTTTTATTTTTTTCGTTTCATTCAAGTATCGATTAAAATTATTTAGCATTTACATTTCAATTTATACCATTTATTCCATTACTGTTGTTATTTTAGATTAGCTATAGAATAACATTAGTATTCTACATTTTTATTTAATCATTTTGGTGAACCCCTCATTTTTGAATACCTTTCCCTAGGATCCAATCAAACCCTAATGGCTAAGGATAGTCCTCTTCTTCCCCCATCATGTCTCATTTTAGCATTAACCCTATCTATGATGAGGCTTCCATTTTTTAGCTCAAAGATATATATATTAATCATGTCACTACACCCGATGATATCCAACAGTATCTTTTAGAAGGCCAACAATATGTTCCTACTCATTTTGAGGATTCTCCCATAGGAATTAGTATTATTGGGGATCCAATATCCTTTACTCATTGTACACCATGTTATACGGCTACTTTTGATTCTCCTTCGATCTTTCAAAGGAAACTTTATATGATTCTCTTATTGATTACTTGATTGGTATTGATAATCACTCACATGTGCATACTAATTCCTCTTCTACTTTGGCCACCCACTAATATAGTTTCTTCTCATGATTCTATCCCTTTCAAAATTACTTCTCATGATACATCTCCTACTAGTTTTCATGCTCCTTCACATTATGTTGATGATCCTATTAATAGAATTCTTAGTGGTATTCTCATTTATGAGTCTCTATCTCATACTGGTGAGGAGAATGTTAGTCATGTTTATCCTTATTTCTATATTGCTGAGTGTGCCTCTCCTAATCCATTACTTCCTTCTCCTAAGATTGCATCTAACATTGTGCATGAGTCACCTCCATCTATCACTTCTTTTTCTCTTACCGTTTCATCTCCTATTTTCGTATCCTCTGTGTCTCCTAGTCCATCCTCTCCTATAGATGTGTCTCCATCGATCACCTCATCTATTAAGGATGTTTTTTATGCTAGTCCTACCGTAGCTAAGGATGTTTTTTATGCTAGTCCTACCATAGCTATGGATATTCCATCTATATCACCTACTATAGACTCCTCGACACCTATTCCTAGTGTTCCCTTAGCATCATAATCTCCCTTGTCACCTCTTAACATTCCTATGATTACCCACAATGGAAAATTACAACCACTAAATACATTATTTCCATCTTCCACCATTCCTTCATAGGATATCGCCTCTCTCATGCATGTCATAGTTCAGTTACAATCTTAGGTTCACTCCCTCACTTTAGAAAGTAGGGCTTACTATGCTTCTATTGACAACAATTTGTTACATGGTAACCTTGTCCCTAAGAAGATTCATAACTTTACATTTCCTTGAGATTTTATCATGCCTAATTTCACATATTTTGATGGTATTGGCAACCCTCATTCTCACCGCATGCTTATGGCATCTAATTCTAATGATAGATTGTTACATAATGTCTTTCGATACAGTAGTATTGATGAGGCATTACAATGGTACACTCATCTCCCCTTTGGGTCCATCGGTACTTTCTATAACATGGAGGACACTTTCCTCTATTGTTTCATCATCAGAAATAGCCCTAGAGTCACTTATGATTACATACCTACTTTACATCACGGATCCTTTGAACCTATCAAGGATTATATCTTAAGATTCAATGCTTGTATACATCAACTAATATTCCAACCTATTGATCTAGAGAAGCAATTCATTTTATTTCATGACCTAATTCCTCCACTCAAGAAGATATTACAATATGATACATGTGATTCATTCATTCTTATATGTTATAAAGTCATTGACCTAGAACAAGATCTTCTCTCATCACACATCATAGATCTTCCACACATCTCTATGACTATTTCCTCATCTAGTTCTCATCCATTGCCTTCGGTTGAACATCCAACACAATCTCCACCTTTACCTCACAAGAAACGAAAACAAGCTCAACCCACTCTACCATAAACAAATACTCCTTTTTCAGCTCCATGACAAGCTACTCCTCTTGCCACTCCACCTAGGTCGCGTGATCCTTTACATTTCTCCCATCACACTAAACCACATGATGTGTTGTGTTCTCTACGTACTGAGTGATTAATTCACTTACATTCTAACCAACATCATCCACAATACCGATTATAGCATCAACATGACTAACCTTACTGTAATTATTATCGCATAAATGGCCATAGGGACAATGATTGTCTTTCCCTTCATGATAGATTACAACAACTATAGGATAAGGGCATCATCTCCTTTAGATCTCACCCACATGAGTGATCCATTTCTCCTCTGCCTCCTCAGATAGTTTCTACTACCTATGAGTCATCTCCTACATGTGGTGCTCAGGCTATGGTATATTCACCGCAGTCTATTATGCACACGCGTTCTCAACCGCATCCATACACTGTTACATCATCACATCCATTGCATTCAATTCATCCATCTCATCCATCACATTCACATTATATTTTGCATCACGTTACTCATTTGCATTGGCTTCCACATCACTTTGATTTTGCACATCCCACCTTAGCTCCATCTAACATTTAGTTTGGTTCATACACTCACACTGCTTCCATCCCACATGCTCCCACCACTTCACATCGCCTTGGTATTTGGTAGGTGATTGTTATCACCTTACACACCCCCCCCCCCCCCCCCCCCCCCCCCGCGATGATGCACTTGTGTTCTTATGGTTCTTAAACGAATGTTGAGGTATTTTCTCTAAGAACCTTTCATCATGTGCTCCATCATTTATGTAGTGCACTCAATCATTTCCCGATGACACACTCTTGCTTATGTGGCTCATTCTTGACTATTGAGGGGTCTTAATTAAATGAGCCCATTCATACACATTGGTGGGCATCACTAATCTCCCCCCCTTTTAGTTTCATCATAATAACATTCCACGATCACATCGTATTATCATTTAACATAACACGTTGCAACCTTTGGCGATTATACATCATCCATTTTTGAATTCTATTCTACTATCATCATTCCATTAACTATGACTACAAATAAACATTTTCATTAATCACATTACATTTTTTATCTATTACCATTCACCATACACATTTTTTCTACCATTACCAACATTATAATGTGAATCTATACTAATGAAACAATACACCACACATACAATAAACATCGAATAATACATTAACTAACACATTGCGGCATTTATCTACAACAACATAAAATTATCATATATCACAAACATACGTCCATACATATATATATAATACAATCATCATAACAAAACATGTCCCATCACTGGGGGGCAACTCCCCTACATCATATTCCATAGTACATATCAGACCTCATCATCATATTACAAGAGCCCTAGAATTAGATGACTCTCCACCAACATGACAACATTATTCATGGCCTCGATATCACTCAACCTACCTCCATAAAAAATTAATCTCTGTATACTAATTAGAACACTAGCGCTGCACATCTACATATTGTGAAAACACATATTGTGCTAAGGTGCCACCACTTACCGCCTCTTGGGCTCGTTGATTCTCCTCGTGTGCCTCGTCCCTCTAGCCTAGCAACACAATATATGTCATCGTTGTTATGGCCACTAGCTCAAATAAATGGGCATGCTCACCTACGATATCATCCACGTGCTCAAGTATACCTCCACTAAGCACATCACTCGGCACATTCCATGTTAATTTGCGGATGGATGTATCAACAATCAATGACCAATATGCATCACCTACAAACACAAATTACACAATGCATTAGACAACCATATATAACAATGTAGGCATGCACAAAAGTACACAAATAAAAAAATAATTACGCTTTGCTATAGTTGTTGCTATAGTGTTGGGGGCATGTGCATCCCCCTCTCCTCCTCCTACATGCGGTAACCGCATTGGACTTACAAATAATGGGAAAAATAATACCCATCGATGAGCTGACCACCATGTGTGGTACTCCTCAGTGCAACCTGCATCATCTAATTCTACAACCTCTATCGCCGCGTCTACCTCATATGGACCCAGCAGTACTAACTTCTATGTTATGGGCCCTAGTCTAGCTTCGGCCCTCCTCAGTGCTATGATAGCTCTTAACCATATATATATGGATTTGGGGGCACATCCTAAGCCATACCAAACTTCCATGATACTCTCTCTACCTGAAAAATCTCAGCCATACCTAGAAATCGATCCTCAAGCCAAATCATCCTCCGAATACATCATAACTCTACCACATCCTTGGGACATCCTCCATAGTCATGATATGGCCTCCATGTGACTTCCTTGGGACCCATCCTATCTATTAGTACCCTGAAGGTATATGTATCCATCTTCCTACCACAAATATCGATCCACCTCCATGCATATATCTCTGACCTATCCCACTCTCCTCGTGAACCTCCCACTGGTCTCAACACGGATATGTGCTCATATGCCCATACATGTAATAGTGTAGTGGCTCATATCCATCTACCATGTTCCTCGTGTGTAAATCGGTATAGGTGGGTCAACACACACCATGCCCGCACGTATTTAGTACCCTCCTCCTCTATCCCCTGGAATATGCCATGCATCTTATAAAAGATTCCTACACCTCCTCCTTTTACGGCTATACATGAAGCAATCACAACCACTATGAACTTCTGAAAGTGTGGAAACCTAGACCGCAATATAGAATCCAAACTGATGCGGGCCTCAGAAGGTACTCAAGTCCATGAAAAATAACATCTCATGGCTTGTATCTGTCGTTTCATATCCTCTACTGGAATAATCCCTACTCTCTCCCCAACCACTGGCAATCATAGTATGCAATATACATCCTCCAAGGTAACAGTCATCTCTCCCGTAGGTAACCAAAATATACATGTGTCAGCACACCATCTCTCGTATAGTGTACTTAACATGGGAATATTATGGAGCACATCCCCCGTCTGTGTTATGTGTTACATGCCGACACGATCCATCACATCCCAGTCATCCTTTGACAGGCCTAATCCAAGTAAGGTACTCATATGGCACCGACTGCAAAACTCCCTCGATTGGATATCGCTCTACACACCACAAAAATGACAAAAAAAACACATCATTAGAGCACATTCCAAGATCAAATACATTCTCTTATTTCACTAGAAACCTGTTTTTCATCATTATACACTAAATGCACACATTCTTGACTAGGGTGCCTAGATGTAGAACTCGGGTTCCCAGGAATAGGACACTTGTGCCCAAATCTGGGTGCTCCTATCCTAGAGGTCACTAGCGCTCTCACCATTCTTGTCCAGGTCTTAAATGCCAAGAAAATTAAAAATCTCCAAATTGTAAAAATTCAACAAAAATAACTACTACACCATACATTTTTGTGAAAAACAATGCACTTACCAACTTCATGGTCATACGTGACACTACGAAGGTCGCCACCCTCTCAAACTAACTAGGACGCACTACTCTCACTTGCAACATTTTCACTCACTTCGTGCTCACTCTCATAATCGCGTACAAAAAAATGGAGTGACTAAAAACTTTTTCACTTCACTACTTATAGTTACTTTTGTCATTACCTACTTTACTATATTCATTATTTTGTGCTTATTCACGCAACTAATACACACCGTTGTCATATCTTGAGCATTTCTACTTTGATTTGCACCCTGTTTGTAGAGCTATTTTTAGAATTCCACCTACCACCATCTTGTGAACATTACATTTGTATTATATCTCTTAGATGTTCTCTTCCATTCAACTTATACACATTTTAGTGTTTTTTACCACTTTCTATCTATCTCGCGTTTACTTTTGGCTTAGTGTTCATTCTTATCATCACTTTCCCTTTCACCAAAAATGGGGGCATATCATTGGGGTCATCATATAATTCCTCTTATATCACCACACGCTTAAAACACTACCAATGTGATAATCTCAAAACATTTACTAACTCACCACACGACATTTCACCATCAATTCCCCCTAATGACCTAATCTAGGGGTAACAAATATATAATTTTTCTATGTGACATTTCACCGTCGATTCCCCTTAATGACCTAACTTGGGGGAAATGAATATATGATTTCTATATGTGATGTTTCATCACTTCCCCCTAATGACCTAACATGGGGGAAATAAGCAATTATTCACTAATTTCTATCAATTCCCCCTAATGACCTAACATGGGGCAACTAGCGTAAAATGTCTCTATGAGTAACTAGGGGAAAAAAAATCAATCAATGTGTTCAAACCTTTAATAATCAAAATCATACCACTCAATCAATACAATTCAACATAATCGGCCTCCCAGAAGACCTAACTTGGGAGATTACATTCATCTCTTTTCCCAGATGACCTAACTTGGGAAGTTATTCTACATTTTGTGCTTTCTTCTAGATGACCTAACTTGGAAGCCATCATACATTCCACATTTTCTTCAAGATGACCTAACTTGGAAGCTATCACATTACAGCAACATCAGTGGAGTGGGGGCAAGAGTTCCTTTCCTATACCACTCCTATATGGGTCAACTATTTGATCAAAATTGAATGGATCCAGAAACCACAAAGTCTTTTTATTTGAGTCTGTCTACAGTAGCTAGATCTTAAGAATATAGTTAGAGATAGGAGAATAAAACACTTTTCTCCCTACACTCTTCCTCTGGTGGTAGGATTCCTAAATCCTCTGGTGGATTATTCATATACACGCATTCAGATCGGAATTAATCACTCCCTACCCCATCTCATCATCATCATACAAACATTTGAAACCATCAATCATCTCACATTTATGTCATCACTCTCATTTAGTGAACTTCATCATGATAGTATGTTTTTCATTACATTGCATGGATCAACCTGCCAATCTATGGTTTGGCATGTTATAAGGTTCTTTCAGCATGCGTATACTACACCATCTACACATTCTACTACAGCATGGGCTTCTTTGAATTCTCATAGGTACGCATCTCTATCTAATTTATGTTACTGAGCTTTCCACTCACTAACATAAAGTGGGGGAAAATTTAGTCACAAAATCACACACTTACTATTACATTTATACCGCTAATTATTTTATTATATATATGGATCTCACGTAATAGAAGTATTCATTAATGACCTATCCCCTATTCCTATCATTAGTTAGTCAGTCATCATCATCATTTGTCTTTCATAGGTGTTAGTTGTTTGTTTACATGGTTCTATTCGTCTCTCAAGGAGTATCAAGTGTTGTTATTTAGTCATTTGTCATCTTTATCCTTTGACTAGGGTTCCTAGAGTAGTACTGGGCTGCCCATGGGTGCCCCAGTCCTTAATTTTAGGCTCTCTAGTTCCCGTAACACTTAAGTCTCATTTACTTATTCAAATTCAGTCTTTTTCATTTTCCCTCTCATTCCCCTAGGTGTAAGTCGGCATGTTGGGCCATTAGTGTAAAAATTTGAGCAAGATATCCCTTTATAAACATAGAAGACTCACTATCTTATGGGCAGGCTATCTACTATCAAGAGCTAGCTATATACTAAGGAAAAGGACTGCAAATTTGGGCATCATTTACATCTGCATCACATAAGCATAGGGGTAAAGGGTTGTATTCATTCTATTTTATCCACCATTTACATTTTTACATCTAGTTATTGCCCCCTACTTCTACGTCATTAGCACTAGGGAACCCTAAGCACACAATTGCACACACAAGAACACAAAACTACATTGGGTTTGGAATGTAGTGCAATGCTTAATTGTAAGTCCATCATTGTGGCAGCTAAGGTCAGTTTGACCCCTTCATATGCATCTTTCTTTTTTAGGGATTTGATGCTTTGTATGGGGTTTTGCAGGTAGATATTCATATAAAATTTACGGCGACACAAGTAAAGTCACTACTATAACTATGTGAGGGTAAGTGCAGAAAGTTGGGGTACCAAAAAGTGGACATAAAATCTCAAATTTTATGAACGATGATCACGGTTTATAAACCATGATCGCGGTATTAAAATTCATGATCGTGGTCTGTTTTTCTAGACTTGGGAAATTCCAAACCTAAAAGCACGATCGCACTTTATAAACCATGCCCATACTTTTTAAACCATGCTCATGCTTTATAAACTACACTCACACTTTATAAATTGTGCTCACGCTTTATAAAAACTATGATTGTGCTTTATGAAGCGCATTCGTGCTTTATGAAAAGCGTGATCACAGTTCTCTGATACCAAAAATAACTATGACCCTATTTTTTCCTCCATTTTAGAACCACAATCATGGTTTATAAAAGGTGATCGTGGTTCTTACTGTATCATCAAATCCAACCTCAAGGCTCAGGAAATCTCTTTTTTTCCAAACCAGAGCTTTGGCAGGTCATTATGGCGTGTGAAAAGCCAAAAACTTCAAATTTGCTCTTCCGTGGACTTGAACCATGCCGAAAAATCAAAAACATGTCACAAAAATGGTACCATTACGTATAGTAGACTGTTAGATTCGTATAAATATTGACTTTAAAGAGAATAGAATAAGATAAATATCGTTTTATAATTATTTACTAACAGTAGGTCTTTAAGACACTTTTTCCCATGAATGTTCATGTCTAGGTTTAAGACTGTAACTTTTGTTTCACTTTTCAGAATGTGATAAAACCTATACCTTCCCAAGCGTAGAAAAATTCTATATACTTTCAAAAAAATTATTTGATTTCGATATATTTTGTAGTTATGGCGGGAAAACAAAAAGTGCTTTGTTTTTTAAATTTTTTCAGACCAATTTCACGAAAAAATCATTAAAAAAATATTGCTTAAAAAAATACAAAATAAAATCCATCCCAAGATAGATAGCAGTATCTAAATTTTCACCGGAGGGAAAAAAATAACAAGTTTCTGGTCATCCAAATCAAGGGAAAATTGACTTTAATCTTATAGGTGTTTTAAGAAAAAACCAAGTCATAGAATTTGGAGTGTTTAATATAGCTAAACCTGTCTATTTTTACAAAAAATTAATAGTTTAGAAACTAGATTGCAGATGTTATGATTCATATTTTTATAAATTTTTCCAATTTTGAGTGTGCGTATTGCTAATAATCCTTAAAAGTTGATATTTTTCTATTTTTTTCAATATGACATCCACTTATGACCCCTTTTTGGTCCCCCAACTTGCTGCACTTACCAGTGACAAAGACTAAGATATTGCGAAGATCTAGTGACACTGTCAGATTTAGATCTTGAGATTTTCTGCTGACCAAAGTGGCAAGATTATAGATCAGGGCACCCCAGTCCTCTCCTAGGTGCCCCAGTCTAGTCAGATCTTCAGTTGCTGCAATTTCTTGGGTAGAATTGTCCAGTTCGCACATCATCTTGTTCAAGTCTAGCACACAACGAGGTAAGTTATTTTTAGGTAAGTACATTATCCCTCTCATTTTTATCATTTTTTTCATTCAAGTATCAATTAAAATTATTTAGCATTTACATTTTAGTTTATACCATTTATTCCATTACTGTTACTATTTTAGATTAGCTGTAGAATAACATTAATATTCTACATTTTTATTTAATCATAACTTGAGCCTAGTGAAGCTGCAAACAAAGTTAAGTGGTTTAATAAGTGTGATGAATCCTTTGGTATTTTGTGTCTTTCAGTGTCTCCTAAAATCATGTTTCACATAGATTCATCCAAATTTCCCAACGGGGTGCGGAAAACCTTAGAAACCTTAATTGGAAAAGTTAACACTATGAGGGGTCATGAGCTAGAAATAGAACTTATAAGCTTAATTCCTAGCAAATTTGACACCTTGGAATATTTCTTTACCAATATCAAGTCCTTACAATTGTAGCTAAAAGAATGTGGAATAGAAAAGAAGGATGAACAGTTAGTTCTTTCAATTCTTTCCAAACTAGGTCCTGACTACTCTATTGTTTTCTCTACCTTCTATGCTACCAAGAGGGCTCTTGGAGCCACATGGTCTATGTCATATTTAGATGAGTTTATTTTTTATTTGACTAAGGAGAAAGACTAATTATTACAAATGGGTACCTTGAAGTCCTCCAAACCTTAAACTCTCATTGCCAAGAATGGAAAACAAAAATCCCAATTAGACAAAGAGCATAAACAGAGTAACAAGGATCAAGAAAGAAAAAAGGATCAACATTCTTCCACCTCCACATAAAACTATGAAACTTAGTCTTATATTGATAAGTCCAAGAAATAAAATATCAAATGTGGGTATTGCAAAGGGAGATATGATGAAAGAAAATATTTAAAGAAATAGATTGACCACCTCACAAGTCTTCTTGAGAAGAACAAGATAGGTGACCCCAAGTATTCCAAACAATCTTCATCAACCAATGAGTCCTCCAATACAAATGGAAAAGGGAAAGAGAAATAATTAGTAAAGGAGAAAAATGGATATCCCTTATTACAGTTGTACCACCACCTCCTACATGGGTTATTGATTCTAGCACTTCACATCATATGGATTCTTCATACATGGAGTTCACTTCATTAAATCCATATGACATGTCTACTATAAGATTGGGTGACAACATTTATGCATAATATTTTGGGAGAGGGCATGTTGAAGTGAATAGAGGAACATTCAATAATGTTCTTAGTACTCCCTCATTATCAACTAATCCCTTATCAGTCAACCATATTACTCACCTTAGTCAATGCATGCGGGTTGAGTTCACTCCAGATTCAGCCTATGTCAATGACACTATCATTGTAGTGGGTGTAGTCTATCATCATACTTGGCTATATTTCTTATCTCACTCTGTCCCTCCTTCATATTCTTCACCAAATTCACTTGTACTTGATGACACTTCTGATCTTGAGCACATTTCTGATGAGAAATTATCTTGTGACACAGATGAATACAATAGTGATCAGGACCCACCTCCACTTTCTCCTTGTCACCTTTCAGTTTTGGAGGAGTTATTTATTGATCCACCTACTTCTGGTCCACCTCAAACTTTTTAGGGAGCGGGCATCTTATATCAAGAATCATCATACATCAAGAAGTCTTCTACTCAGTTATAGGACCTTCCACATTATTTCTTCACTTCTACATCGGATATATCATTCCTTCATGGAGTAATTGGCACTTCTAGCATGTATGAGGAGCATAGTTCCTTAGATAAGAACCATAAATTGGTTGGAGATCCATCAAACACTTGGTAGATAGCTTCACTTTTCCATAGTGATTCATTCTTCACTACATCTACTTTTGAGCCACATTCACTCTAGGAGGTTGTTTTACAAGATACCAGATAGCTACCGATAGTTGTAGCTTTGAGTGGGGATTTCTAGTCCTACCTTCTCTTATATGTCTCTCTTTTAGGGGGGAGTTTTTTCCCATTGGTTTTTCTCCTTTTACTCTATCTTTTTGATAGATGCATTGTATGTGGGTTACCTCATCAGGTCTTGTTTTCATGACCGTATTTCATTTTTGACTTTCCACTTAAGCTATGCTTATGGGGGTGTGTTAGTGTAGGATTTATTTTCCTCACTTTATTTTTATTATCCTACTCGGGCTATTCTACCTCACTTGGAGTTTTCCTACACTTATGGGATATGCTTTCTTAGGTGTACACTTGACTACATTATTCTAGGTGTTGGTTACCACTTGACTACAATATTCTCGGTGTTGGTTACCACTTTCCTATGCCATCCAAGCCACTATTCTAGGTGGAGATTGGCATGATTCTAGGAGGATGTTACACATTCATCTCCTATATGTACATATCTTGCATTATTAGATTTGGTCATATTTAGTTGGAGCTATTTTAGTTTTATTGTAATTATCTCTCTTGTATTTTCATAATTTTCAGTATTGTATGCTTATTTTGTTTTGTCTTGGAACAATTCACGTCTCGCATCATTCACTTGTGCATTCTTTGAGCTAGTAGATCCATGGCGCTTCTTGGATATATACTACATTGTAGACACAAAATCTATCTACTTGGGTACATTTCTAGGTCCTAAAAGCATGCTAGCATTTCCATGATTCCTAAGCAAGAAAACTGGTAATTGACAAGTCAATTTAGCCTTTTGCTTTTCCTTTTGTACTTTTAATGGATTCATACATCTTGCACTCTTTCTGGCATTTGACTGTTTTATCTTTCTATGGCCTCAAATACTAGCGCCAGGTGCTCCTATCCTCATGGAAACTCCTATCCCTCTTTATCTTTTTCTTATCCTTTTGGACCCCTTTCACTTCTTAATTACTTTTTACTACTTTGGTTCAACCTTTCAGTTGTCAATTACAAAATTAAAACAAGGTAATCATATAAATACACATTTATGTTTTTAAAATAAGGGACCAAACACTAAGATTTACATACTATCACCTAAGCTTTTATCCAAAGGAAAAAAACACTTCAAAGTATCCATCTAGCACACTCATTCAAGAGAAAAAATTTGCATCACTCTACATACATAACATAGGAGGGGAAGTCTATTTTATTCCATTAGACACATTTTCATCTGAAGCATTCTAGATCTAGCCCGCTATCTTAGTGCAACTTGCACAAGGGCATCCTAGGGCATAATTACACACACTTACACAAAGAACCACATGGATTATGAAATGTAGTAGAATGATCAGTTGTAAGTTCACTATTCAGGTGACCACATGAGTCAGTCTAACTCCCAATGAAATGATTTGATGGAAAATAACAACCACCACATGGAGACATAGTTATACTAGTATAGGTTGGACATAAAAGGAAAACCACCTAGTTCCTTGTGGTAATTTCTAAAAAAACTAAAAATATGATACTCACATTCCATTGGATCCATGATATGTGCATTATTCCATTGAAAACACCTTGATACTTGAAGTTCAAAGACAACAAAATAGTGGTGACAATTCCATTTATACCATATGAGTAACTTATTCACTCTACTCTAAAACCTCCTTCCAAACATACCACACATTCAATTCCTCATATTAAGACACAACCATTATAGCATACTACACTAAGTATGGATCATCTACCTTGAAATATCCCATAAGACTCGGTGATAGAGCATCAATAGAAACACGTTATGACTTCTACTCCTCCTTGTACTAATTTTGTGATATCTAGTTGTTTTTTACACATAGTAGTTTAGCTGCAACCATGTGGGCATGAATCTCTCAAGATACTTATTCACTCTTACTCATACTAATAGCCTACACTTACTATTGACCCACGTATATATTCACATATACTATTGAGGATGATAGTAATCACTACCACATTTTCTATGATTTAGTCATCAATTTATGATAACATTATCCATCACCAAAAATGACTTCTTCACATTTTCCATGGCATGGTATAGGATATCACATTGACATGATCATTGGCTATATTCTTATAACTATCACACATTTTATAAATACATATTATATATCACTTTTATCAACTATTTCACATTATCTAGTTCTTAACCAAAATGTTATTCGAAAATGAAATATATTTCATAGGTTCTGTTGATTATTGGGGGAACAATACATACCCATGACCACACCTTTCTTTTCTATTACTTTTCCACTATCCTAGGGACAATAATATCACATTTAAATTTTAGGTATACTGTTATTAATACAAAAAATAATATAACATCATGAAAATACAAAATCAAGAACTACATGTGGCATGCTCATTCCTTGTGTACCTTTGAGCTTGTTAATCTTTCGAATTTATATTGCTACACTACCTTAGTACTAAAAATTTATACCATGAATCCAATGGTTAAAACCCGTTGACATTGGGGGAAAATCCAATCTTAAGGGGCATCTTACTTACCAAGCCTACTATAATTACATCTTTAGAAACGTATGGTTTCTTACAACCTTATATCCTAGGGGATGGCTACAACATTGAAGGAATTATCTATATTGAAGGAATTATATATATATGTGAGTTTATCACGATCAATAAAACCCATGTATATTATACACATTACAACCTCGAGGAATAGCCACTCTGAGGGGAATCTTACTTACCGAACCTACTATAATTACATCTTTATAAACTTGCAGTTTCTTGTATCCTTCTATCCTATGGGATGCTTACAACATTGAGAGAATTATGTGTGTGTGTGTGTGTGTGTGTGTGTGTGTGTGTGTGTGTCTACACACACACACACACACACATACATACATACATACATACATAGATATTATATATATATATATATATATATATATATATATATATATATACTGTGTGCAAGTGTTTTGTGTTTTTTAGCTAAGTTAGATGAATGAGAACTAACACCTAAATACTAACACCTAAATAGTTCTATAACAAAGCTAAGTTAGATGGATGAGAACTAACACCTAAATAGTTCTATAACAAAGCCAATGAAAAAAATCTAAACACCATCAAAGATGAGAGCTAAACAAGATTAATACCTAGCATAATGCATTAACTTTGAATTAACAATGCTATAGTATTTAAACCTCTACTTCTCTAGACTACCAACAAACAAGTAAATGGACCTAAATAATCTCCATGGAAATCAATATTTGGTTGTCCTTGATATCTCCAAGAACCTAGGAATGGGGGCTTATCAAATTTGGGCTACAAGACCCTTTTGACACCTCCCATATGACCTAAGCACTTTAGGCTAGAAATAGGAAGCTTAGCTCCTCAAGATGATGAACTCTCAAGAGAACACAAAAGCAAGCTCTTAGTCTATTTTGCTATATGCTTTGCATTTTCTTTCTCAAAGAGTTTAGGTGTAAGTAAAAAGGTAGGTGGAGGGCTCTTTATATAGCCCAAAGGATAAAGGATTCAACACATCCTCATGAATGTGGGATAAAGGTAAAACATGATTAGGAATGGATAAGGTTGCTTTATTAAAGGTAACCTTACTTTAGAAGGGTTTAATACATGCTTAGCAAGTCATGGGAGTTGGGGGGGTGCTTTAATTAATCAAAGGTGATTAACTGATAGGTAGATGTGAGCTTATAGAAGCCAATTAGAAGAATATTAGTACGATTTAGGCTATTAGAAGGGGATTAAATCAATTAAATATTGATTTACTAGTTAAATGAAGGGGAAGACTAATTAATTAATAATAATTAATTAATCTAGATAGAAGAGGTGATTAATTAATGGAAGGTCATTAATTAGGGTGTTAGCTAGATAGGTGACTTAATCAATTAGCATATTGTAATTAATTGATGACAACAAGAGGGAAAATGAGTGCTTTTGATGATATGTCGTCAATTTGTGAGAAAGGGGATAATTAGCGCAATTTAAGTATTTAAATTACTTGGGCGTAATTATAGGTGTCTACATTTGCCCCTCTTTGGGGTGGCGTAAGTGATGTCACTTCAAAGATAGTAGATGGAAGAAAATTTTGAAGGGATAGAAGAAAAATTAGTAGGAGGGAGAGATGCCCCCTCGAGTGTCGATGGGGTGATGGAAGAAGTCAATCGACGATAAAAAAAGGTGAGATATAGATAGAAGAATGGGGAAGAGGCAGGATGCCCCGATGAGAGAGAAAATTAGGGGTGAAAAGGGAAGTGGTGTAGAAGAAATAAGGAAGAGGGGAGAGAAGAGCTTAGCCTCTAGCCGTTGTTTATTTGGAACAAATTTGATGTCATCATATTGCCATAGGAACTACATCATCAGTCCTTATGAAAAATATAAGCATACGAAAAAGGTAGAATGACATGAAAATCCATACTACGAACAATTGTCCATTGCTGAAAGTACCAACTCCATGCAACATACAATAATGCAATGCAATACGAGAAGGAAACAAGCTTATATAACATGGAAAACAAGTACGAACACACATATCCAACCCAACAACGGTCAAGACAGTTGTACAAATGTTTTGTTATCAGTGCTGAAGAGATCCACAAGTTCGTGATTGATGACAAGGGTTAAAAATGATGCCCCAAGCAAGGATACATGCAAGGGGAAATGAAAATGGACACGGGGTCCATGAAAAGCATTTGTGCAACGAAATAGCACCAGGCAACCAAAAGTGCCCCAGAGTACAGACGAAGCAAGCAACTAGCTTTGTGAATGGTTGTGAATCTGGTGATCCGTGAGTCGTATTAATCAGGGAAGATGTGAGAAAAACCAATAGGATATGGAGAAAATACCATGCGCAAGACACAAGTTTCAGCCGTAATAAGCAACTTACCATTTTTGTATGGTTTTTTACTTTTTAGGATTTGGTTTTTGGAAAAATTTTGCCCTGTTTTTGGAGTTTTGATATATATATTGTTTTTATTATTATTTTTTCTTTCCGAACCATGGTGAACAGTAGAAGAAAGTAGAAGAAGAAAGTGAAGGGCCTAGGGCGATAGAAAGTGCCCTAGGAGGAAGAAAGGAGAAACAAAGGAAAATAAAGTCCTTGTTTAGTGGAAAAATTAAGAAAAAATAATTATTTACGAGAGTGTGAAGAAGAAGAAAAATCGCCAGGGAGCAATAAAATTGTCCGGGGGAGAAGAAAGGGGTATCAGACAAAAAAATGCCCCAATACGGTGAAAAAGAAGAGAAAAATAATTATTTAATAAAAATAATTATTCCACAGCGAACAAAGGAGAAAATGGTGATCGAAACGGTTTCCCAGGCCTTCCGAATGGTGAAAAATAAGTTAATATACCCCCTAGGGGGGGTAAAAACATCGCAATCAGTTCATTTTAACCGCTCAGTTTAGAAAACTTACCATGAGGCTCTGACACTCAGGAGAGATGGTGATCACATGAGACCGTTTGAGGCATGCTGATGCAGTCCGGGGGTACCAGAGGCATGCAGATGAGGGCCCATTTGTGAGTATCGCAACCTTGCTTTTGAAATTTTGTCATTAATGCATTAATTATGGCATTTAGGTGTAGAAAACATGTGTAGGTGCCTGTGCGCAGGCGCAGGCATGGAATAGGGCGTGTATGCACCATTTTGGGGGCACAGACATGCATTTGACGGCACAGGCACCAGGTCTATGCACGCACACGCGCAGTCAAAAATCACACACATACACATGCACACACACACATGTGCGCATGCACACACCGGGAAAGGGGTGCACACATGAAAAGCATGGCGCAGGCATGGGTAGTTAAGCACACATAGGTAGAAGTGCACATATGCACGCACAAGCACCAATTTGGTGGCGCACATGCCAAAAAGGGTGCGCAGGTGCCCGAAAGAGGGCGTACGCACCAGAAAACACACGTGTGCAAGCGCAGGTGCCAGAAACATGGTGCACATGCCCAAAAGGGCACGCAGGCACCCTAGATAGGTAGAAAAAGATAGGAAAGTGTCCAAAAATGTGACACTTAGAAGAATTTTTAGGATTTTTGGGTTAACCCTAAAAAAAGAGATAGATTTTTAGAGGAAATGTTAGAAACTAACGAGTGGCATGTTATTTTACAGAGACGACTACCAGTATTGCAGACGTGGGAGTGTCACTCCCAGATTGCCGAGTTAGAGGGCAGTATGTGCCGGACACGTGACCGCTGAGAGATGGCCATATTACTAGAGGTAGTGGGGCTGGGCCCCGTGGCTTAGATGCCATCAATTGTACTGGATCATGGCCTCTTGATTGCACTTGCCAAGCGATGGCACAGTGAGAGTCAGTGCTTTAGACTGGCCACAGGTGAGATGACAGTGACCATAGAAGATGTGTGGTAGATTCTATGCGTGCCCATGATGGGTACATTGATCGAGTATAGTACGGATGTAGGGTGATCAGAGCAGCGTGCAGTGCCTTATTTGGCGTTGATGACATCCCACATGACGGGATGACTATAGCCTTACACGATTGCATCTCGGACCTGACATTGCATCAAGGGCCACTTTATATCATGGCACTTATCAGTGGGTTCCTACTCACTGATAAGACAGGGACTTCATTCCCGAGAGGATTGCTACCACTAGTTCATGGTATTTACAGTGGTGAGAGGTATTGTTGGGGGTAGTGTATACTGGCCCACTTATACTGGGATTTACATCTTATCACATACCATGGTCAGAAGACCGTGGGGCCGGCATCATTACTACAGATATGGTCATGGGATCATATAGCTATTGGACACCCTGTGGGCCCATTCTGAGTCTGAGATCCTGAGGAGCCATCATACATGGCATGGATAGCAGTTGGCGGAGATATCCGTGGTCACCTTGGCAGCCTATTCAGATATAGGTGGGAATTTGATGAGTTAGCAGTGATAAATGTCATTTGGCATCCATATAGACACTTCCAGTGGCTAGAGGATGCCACAGAGCTCAGCGTGTGCTTGGTGGAGCACTTTCTTATTGGTAGCCACAGCTACATCATGGAGTTGTATCATGTTGATAGGTGCCAGTGGCAGCTAGGCCGAGTACAGGGTGTCCCTCAGCCAGATATCTGGCATGCTCACAGAGACTCTGAGAGGTAGACTATGGGGCCTCAGATTGTAGCAGCCCGATCCAGGGCTAGTTTCTTACAGGTGGTCCCCCAGGCATGGGACCCATTACGATAGGTTAGAGATCTGGGGACCACAGCTGATTATGCAGCATGGTATGCTACAGTATTACCCCGGTGACTTACTATTCTAGAGGTAGCTTGGGTAGTAGGCATTCACCCTCCTGTGGAGGTATGGCATGGGTCAGAGCACAGGGCCAGAGTAGTGGCATTAGGGCTAGACCCCGAGGATCCATTTGATGGGATCCCACATGATGGATAGGGTGCCATCTAGGCACAAAGACTGAGGCTGCAGGGCCCAGCACAGGCAGCTATGCCACCACCCTGAGGTAGAGTTTTTGAGCAGGGGAATTCTTCCAGAGCACCGCAGGGACCAGTCCCTGAGGCACACATAGCCTCACAGCCAGTGGTGTAGACAGCCACAACATAGGTACAGGTGCAACAACTCATAGCCGAGAGAGACGTGGCTAGAGCAGAGAGAGACGAGGCTCGAGGCTGGTGTGTGATAGCTATAGCAGAGAGGGACGAGGCTCGAGCCCATATAGTTACGTTACTTTCAGGGTGGGATCAGGCTCGGGTCCAGGCTAGGCCAGGAGATGATAGAGCAGCATGGCAGAGCCAGATCTGAGAGACAGCTACACAGGGGGCATAGATACTGAGTCTCCTACATCAGTCCCAGTCACAGCTGCGCATGGTCATGGCACAGAGAGACCATGTGCATACTCGTTATCAGGTAGTAGTAGCCCAGAGGGACCAGGCCCACGCCAAGCTATAGGTGATGACCACGGAGAGGGATTGAGAGGCTGCCACCTCTAGATAGGCCGAGGTAGACCTAGGGATGGGTTACAGGTGAGTGAGACACTTCCCTTCAGGTAGCACTCACCTCAGGAGATGTAGATCTGATTCGTGATGCCACCAGGCTTGGTGGTGAGGCACTTTTTTACAGGACAACATATTACAGAGTGGTGCCACCAGAGCAGAGAGTGGCATTGCCACAGTTATCAGGATCGAGTGCATCAGGCTCTCATTCACGGAGGTCTGGTCATTCCACTAGATCAGTCAGACAGCCCCTTCTAGAGCAGCCAGTGAGACCAGTGCCAACCCAGCCTTCAGAGTTCCAGCATCCAGAGGATAGACCTGGGAGCCCCGGTGAGGGCGAGAGCTATGGTTGATAGCCACCTTTGTATTGTATAGATTCTTTTGTATGTATGCCTCTTATGAAGGCTGATTTTGATGTACAACAATTATAGACATGTATTTTTGATGATGCCTCATGATGAAGGCTTGATTCTTTCAGATACATGCCCCTTTTTTATGGCATTGTGTATCACCGATGTATTTGTATTGAGCACTGATCAGGACATTGTATGTATGTATACAGACATTTTTGATGTATCCTTGTTGTACGCCTCAGCTGAAGGCATTTTTGATATAGAGCATAGATTTGTATGTATCCATTTTTGATACAGATGTATACTTGACACACATGCATATATATATATATGAGGAGTACTTTGTTTGGCTCAGATTCACATGATTATGAGATGATGTATATCTTTTTTTTTTATACACGTATATAGATGGTTTTTTTGATGTGCCTTTAAACTCATGTGGAACTAATTGATGATGGGGCATGAATCATGTTTAATATCTTGAGCAGGCCTGTTGTGTGCATTGGATTAGATGCATGTCATTTTATTGATTCAACACTTATGGATGTTGTTATGATGTTATCATATGATGCATTGTTTTGTGGTACTTTGATGCATGTGACATGAGTGGGCATAATTCTATGATGTGAAATACCCCTTTTCAGAAATTACTATATGTAGATTCTCATTGCATGTTGCGTTTGTTTAATTCAGCACTTATGGATGCATTGTGACATGAGTGGGCATACATTGATTCTCATTGCATGCTGCATGTTTTGATTCAGTACTTATGGATGCATTATCTGATTTTGTACTTTGTATGTATCAGATGTTGATGTTTGATGTATACATGTGCTATGGATGTTAGAAGATAGATCTTTAGATGATATAAAATGTTTTTCTCATGTGTTATTTTGATGTATATGGACGGGATGATATGATGATATTGGCGTGGGGAGATAGATTTTTTATTATGCGCAACCCCTCTTGCCCCCATTGATGATACGATATGCGATGATTAGCTTAGCATACATACATGATGTAACACTTAGCATTTTTGTTTATATATGATGTATAGATGACACTAGATGTGATGATAGTGATGGTAATGATGGTAAAGTGATGTGAATGATAACAAAATAGAGCACATGCAAGAAACACAACCAAATGTTAACACCAAACACCAGGAATTAATGCAATACACCATGATTCACCATGTCTTTATTAACATGTAACAAACACAATCAAATGCTTAAGAAAGAACATAATGAATTAACACATTACATCATGATTTCCCAAATTCACTAGCATGTCGAGACACACCGCAATATGCACAAGCAAGAATAAATCTAATCTAAGCAAGAAAATATGAATCCTAACAAAGTACACCTAAGCAATAAATAACCCAAAAGCAAGCAAGCAAAACATTGTACAAGTGACAAGAAAAGCGAGAAAACAAGACAATGCAAGTAAATGTTTTTGTAAGATATGTTTTTTATGCACCGATTTTCTATTGTTTAGGTTTTTGTGAAACAATTTGCTATTATTTTTGTGTTTTCTGAAACAATTTTCTAATTTTTTTTTGTTTTCTGAAACAATTTTCTATTGTTTTTGTGTTTTCTAAAACAATTTTCTATTGTTTGTGTGGTTTCTTGAAACAATGTTCTATTGTTTTTTTGTGTTTTCTCAAAACAATGTTCTATTATTTTTGTGTTTTCTGAAACAATGTTCTATTGTTTTTGTGTTTTCTGAAAGGTTTTCCAAAGCTATGTGTAGGTAACCAAGAAAGTGTGGATGCCCCCAGCGTTAGATGGGGAATATACAAGGGCAAAAGCCACGTGCTTATGAATAAGAAGGTGAAGTCGTTGAGTTTCCCCCAGCGTAAGATGGGAAATAGTGAAAGACCATGCCCCTCACAAACAAATAAAAGAAGACAAAGCTAGATCAAGGCTGGACAGGATGATGTGCACAAGGAATCTTGACAGCAAAACCTGGTCTAGGCCAATGACAACTACCCTTCTAATACAGAATTCTTGTGAACAATGAATCCTCCCGAGGTTCCGGAAACCATTTTTCACCCAAGGACTTGTCCAAAGTGCCACAATTGCGTGGTTTTCACTAGTGGACGACCTGTTTTCTTTTTTTCTTTTTCTGATGCTTTTGATTTTTTTTGTATTTTTGATTTTTTTGACTTCCTTACACCATGTTCAGGCATAGAACCTCTTAAGATGCATGGTGTGCATGGGCTCTTAGAGCTCATCACCATTGGGGTGAGCCAATTTGTATGCCCCAGTGCCATACTTGGCAACTATGACATAGGGTCCTAACCAATGTGGTTCGAACTTCCCTTTCTTTTCTCACTCTACTCTGGTATTGAACTGGTTCTCCTTCATGACTAAATCACCAACCTCAAACTGATGAGGGATGATTCTCTTGTTATAGTTTCTAGAGACTCTGTGTTGATATACTTTCAGGTGATTAAGAGCGTGAATGCACCTCTCATCCAGTATCTCTAACTCAGCCAACCTTGCCACTCGATAATCTTCATCTTTATCCAGATAGTCGTGAAGAGAAATTCTTAGGGATGGAAGTTCAATTTCTAAAGGGATGATAGATTCTATCCTGAACACTAGGGAATATGGTGTCACACATGTAGGAGTGTGAATGGATTTCTGGTAAGCCCAAAGGGCTGGATGAATTTGTAGGTGCCAGTTTCGACCTGTTTTACTGACCATCTTTTCCATTATCCTGGCCAAAGTCTTGTTTGTCATCTCAGCTTGTCCATTACCCTAAGGGTAATATGGCGTGGACCATTTTAATCTGATTTGGAACCGTTGGCAAAGACCTTTCACAATTTTGTTCTTAAATGACTTCCCATTATCTGTAACAATGGCTGTAGGAATGCCATACCAGAAAATAATGTGATTCATGATGAATTTAGAAATTTGTGCTCCTATGACATAGGTTAATGGTACAACCTCTACCCACTTTGTAAAATATTATGTGGCTGTGATGATATGTGTATGACCATCAGATGAGGTAGGAGTAAGTTTCCCTATTAGATCGAGGCCCCACTTGGAGAATGGCCATGGGGTAGTGATTGGTTGCAATGGCTGTGATGGAGCATGGATAAAATTTCCATACTTTTGGCAAAGCACATGCATTTTCTAACGTAATTGCAACAATTAGTTTCCATGGTAGGCCAATAGTAACCTACTCTCAACAATTTCTTAGCCAAGACCATTCCATTTGTATGTGCTCCACATACTCCTTCGTGTACTTGATTGTCTGGATTGATTTTGTCGCATCCAAACAACGTAACAGATTCCCATTATAGCCACGATGATAAAGTGTACCTCCTAAAAGGGTGTAACAAGCTATCTAGTGAATTAGGCTTTGCTTTTCAGAGTGGGAGATATTAGGAGGGAATGTGTTGTCCTTAAGATAGGTGAAAATGGGTTCGTACCATGGAGAATGGGGACCAACAACCTCACAAGCCAGGAAAGATTCTGGCAGGTCATATGCGGGTAGGCGTAGATTTTCTACAAAGAAAGGCATATCATTGTTCCCTGGTGGAATACGAAGCATAGATCCTACCGTTGCCATAGCATCCACTGATCTGTTCTGCGCTCTTGGGATTTTCTCAAAGGTAATGCATACAAAATACTCCTTTAGAGTTTCCACTAACTTTTTGTAAGGTATGAGTTTGTCATCCTTAACCTTATATTCATCATTTACTTGTTTAATGATTAACTGCGAATCACCTACAACCTTAACATGATGAATATTCCACTTGATGGCTAGCTTCAGTCCTGCAATGAGTGCTTCATATTCTACAATGTTGTTCATGCAAGGGAAGGCTAGGTGGAAAGCCTGCGGTATAGGATCACCAGAAGGAGTAATAAGGACTACTCCTGCACCAGAACCATGAAACGTAAATGATCCATCAAAATGTATCTACCACATGGTAGATTCCTCAATGTAGAGCAAGGAGGCATCTGGTAGATCTAGACTCAAAGGTTCTGTGCTTTGCAAGGGTGCGTCTGCTAGCTGGTCTACAAGTACTTGTCCTTTAACCGATTTTTGATGGACAAATTCTATGTCAAACTCACTAAGGAGAATGATCCAATTAGCCATTCTTCCCATGAGGGTAGGTTTGGATAACAAATACTTGAGAGGGTCAACCTTGGATATGAGCTTGGTCTTAGTATTTAGCAGGTAATGGTGAAGTTTTTTGAAAGGTAAAAACAATGGCCAAGCAAGCCTTTTCAATCTGAGGATAATTAAGTTCATAGGCGATGAGGGTGCGACTCAAATAGTACACCACTTTCTCCTTATGGTTAAGGTCATATTGGGTGAGCAGCGCACCAATAGTGTATTGTGTAGCAGAAATATAGAGCAAAATTGGTTCTCCCAGAGTAGAAGGCATGAGGACAGGTGGATTAGCTAGGTATTGTTTAAGCAAAGCAAAGGCTTGCTATTACTCGGGTCCCTAGATGAAAGTGACGTCCTTTTTAAGAAAATGGGTGAATGAGTGACATTTATCAGCTATCTGGGAGATGAAGCGGTGAATGGCTTGGATTTTCCCTTGCAAGCTCTGTAGTTGCTTGATATTCTCAGGTGGAGGCATTTTAGTGATGGCAGACACTTTAACAAGGTCTACCTCAATACCTCATCTTGACACAATGAAGCCCAATAGTTTCCTAGATAGCACACTGAAGACACACTTCTTTGGATTCAACCTAACTTTATATCCATGCAGGCATTTAAAGATACGTCATAAAATGATAAGATGATCCTCTCTTGTTTTGGACTTTCCCAGGATTTCGTCTACGTAGTCTTCCATAATGTCATAAATTATATCATGAAAGATTACTATCATGGCCTGCTGATAAGTTTCTCCCACATTCTTAATTCCAAATGGCTTCACCTGATAGCCAAAGGTGCCCCAAGGAGTTGTGAAAGCTATTTTGTGTTGATCCTCCTTAGTGATTTTAATCTGATTATAACCCAAAAAACCATCCATGAATGATAGCATTTCGTATCTTGTTGTTGAGTCTACAATCATGTCAATGTTAGGCAGGGGAAAATCATCTTTAGGGAAAGCTTTATTGATGTCCCTAAAATCCGTGCAGATTCGGATACTGATAGGTTTCTTCTGGATAGGAACAATGTTCGATATCCATTCAGAATAATCAATTGGTCTGATGAATCCCACTGCAAGCAATCTTTCCAACTCTTCCTTAACCAACAAGGCCACTCTTGGATGCATCTTTCGGAGCTTCTATTTGATAGGCTTGGCGTCTGCGTGCACGACAAAATTTGGATCTAGGTCGGGCATGTCTTTGTAAGACCATGCAAACACATCAATGAACTCTCGCAACAACATAGTGAACGTATTTTGTTCTCTAGCTGAGAGTGATGCCCCCAATTTTACTATCTTGGGATCCTCTTCTGTACCAATATTGACATCAATGGTTTCTTCAACTAACAATTATTATAAATCCTCCATACGTGTAGGATCAAGAGGAAGGTTGAGATCTTCATCCAAGGATGTCTTTATAATATTTTCATCCTTGGCGTGGTCACTTTGCTTGTCCTTTAATTTTCTTCTTTGTTTGTCAGCTAGTGGCTTAAAGAGGTTTTAACTGTGTGACTTGGACTTCAATTTTTGTCAAGGCTTTTCTTTAGAACTTTTTCCCTCACTTTTCTTTAAATTTTTCTGACCATGAAGTTCATCCTCCTTGCCAAAGTAGGCACAGGTGTCTAAGTCGATAAAGAAACCTTTCTTGTGATCTCCAATGGGGATTGTATCCCTTATGCCCATGAACTCTGCAATAGCCTCATCATTCTCGAATAAATCTAGTGGCATGTGACATTGTTGGTCCCATTCAACAAGGGAAGGGTATACTAGGTCAAGGGTTGGTTCAGTGGGGGTGATGGTCAGGATAGCATTATTCATGAAAAGGTTCGCGGAGGCCAAATCCTCATATTGGCTACAAAGGAATCCTTATCACTGTCTAGGTAATTGGAACTGTCCTCATGCTCAAAACAAGTCACATCTTGAGCATTGGGGTGCACTCCATAAGGGAAAATCCTGATGCTGTATCTTTCTGTTTTGAAATGTGGAAGAGGGACTGGTTCTCTTTGTCCTTGTTCATTCCTCCCACATCTGAGGCCTTTGTAACCCATGGAGTACATCATTTTGCTGGAATTTTCATATTCCATGGTCCGATAACAGGATGGCTGAGTGTCCTTAGGGACCCAAGTAGTAGGTGGATCAAGCAATTTCTCCTCAGCTAACAAGCCTTTAGGCAGGAATGACCCAATAGTGTGTTCTTCTCTAGGTCTCCTAAAGCGGTAGTTGGGTCGACCTCTAGTCTTGGGTGATAGTGAGAGGTCAGAAACCAAGAGTGCTTGTTGTACATTATATTCCCCATAGCCATATTCCAGGATTTTCATCTCTCATGAATCAAATGGAGATGTTGAAGTAGATGCCCCATGAGCGCAAGAACTAAGTGAATCCGAATCCATGCTGGATTCCATAGCCTTAGACTGAAGAGGAACAACTATATCTGTGGAGGGACATGTATATGTACCCTTTCGTGCAAAGCTATTTAGAACTCTACAATGAGAAAAGGGCTCTGAATCTCCTGGTATTGTAATCGTGTGTCCCTCATGCTTCAATTTGATGCATTGATGAAACATTGATGGCACGGACCGCATGGCATGAATCCATGGTCGGCCTAGAAGCATATTATATGGAAGTTCCAAGTCTAGGACGTGAAACTTTGTTTGATGACAAGTGGGGCCTACTTCCATAGACAGTGTGATGGTACCTTCTGATTCCATTTCCGCATTGTTGTATGTAGTGATAGTGATAATATGGGACTCAAGATCTTCCTCTGTATGTCCCAATTGTTTGACCAGCTTAAGCGTGCAGATGTTCAATCCCAATCCGTTATCCACAAGCACCCGTTTGATTTTCCTGTGGGTGACAACTACCTCAATGTATAGGGGAAGATTATGTGTAGGATTCTCGACAGGGATCTCCCTATGGTTGAAAGTGAGATGCTCATTTGGTGTAATATTTGCCACCGTAGCTTGAAGGTGTGCAAGATCGACTTCTAAAGGCACTCCCAACCCTTGAAGAGTTTGATACAGAATGTCCTTATGCACATTAGATATCTTGGGAAGATATAAGATCAAAATATGAGTAGAAGTCTTCTCAAGTTGTTCTAAAAGGTTATATTTACCTATTTGCAGGGTCAATGGAGAGGGTTCCAGAATCATGAGGTAGGCACGCCTTGTTACCACAGCACATTCCTTTCCCTTGATCCAGATGGTGTTGACACGGTTAGCAGGAGAGAAAATACATTCGATAAGTGAATCGTAATGATTGTTATCTCTTTTAGTATACAAGTAATTCATGGATTTATAGGTTTGGGATGACTCTCCTTGATCCAGTTGTCTTTTCCGACTTATCATGTCTAGGGAATGGTTCTTTATAAATCCCCATTTTCTCATTAGGTGTTTGTGTTTTGCTAGGGTTATCCACCTCTATCTCCCCATTGTCAATGAGGTCCTGAATAAAGTGGCAAAGTCACAGACATTTGTCTATCTTATGCCCTTTAACACAATGCATTTTGCAATATTCATGATCCTTATACCATGAAGGTTTAGGAGCATTGTCGTTAAATGGTTGTGTTGTAGGATAAGTCATCATGTGGGCCACATCCAACTATTTTTGTATGACTGGCAACGGTTCATTGAGAGAGGTGAATTTTCTTCGTTTTGGTAGTGGTTGAATCAGGCCCTTGGTTAGTTTAAAAGGTTGACCAGTTTGGATAGTTTGAACGCGTTTGGAATCAGTGATTCCGTCTCCCACCACATTTTTGTTTTTGTTGAAAATCTTCAGCTTTTCCATAGGTTTGACACTTTGGTTGTCGTTGGATTGGTTTTTGAGGGTGCCTTTAGCAATGAGAGCCTTTTCTATCCGAATCCCTTTCTCGATAACCTCCTCAAAAGTATGGACATAATGCATTTGGAGGTGGAAGGTGATATCCGGGTTGAGATTGGGAATGAAGATTCTGACCAGCTTATTTTCAAGTAAAGTGCAAGGGAAGTGACTAGCTATCCCTCTCCATCATTGGAGGAAGCTAGAAAAGGTCTCATTTGGGCATTGCTTGGTGCCGCACAAGTCTGCCATGGTGATGTCACTCTCTATGTTATACGAGAAGTGACGCATGAATCTTTCTGCCAATTCTGGCCAAGTGAAAATTGATCCTCATGGTAAGCGTGTAAACCACTCTAATGCCTGACCTCCAAGACTCTTGGGAAAATGTCTGATGAGGTAATTATCACTATAAGACACCTCTTGACATGCCATGTAAAAATATTTAACATGATCCCTTGGGTCTCCCTTTCCTTTGTATTTTTTAACTTTGGCATATAAAATTTCTTTGGAAAGGGTTGAAGGGTCATTGTCTTGTCAAAAGGATAGGGGTATAGTTCTTCATATTGATATTTCCTTATGCTCCCTATATTTCTCTCTTGTAATCTTGCAAGTGTTGCTTTCATAGATTGCACTTCTTGTGCGAGAAATTTTTCTTTAGTGGGAGAAGCAGGGATGTAAACATGATGGTACCTTGTGTCTTCTTCTTCTTGGTTTTCCCGATGGAGTTCGTTGATCATACCCTTATGCCTCAACTTTTGAACATTTTTGTTTGCGTCTTTCTATACAAGGGAAGTAAGCAAAGCAAGTTGTCGGCTTAGGTTGCTGATTTGTTGTTGGATTGTGGCTTGGTTTATAGTTTCTTCTTCTAAAGGTTCTTCCTCCTCATATTGTGGAGGTTCTTCACCTGCCTCTTGTTTGATCTTGTTTCTTCATGGCACTTTGATTAGGGGGATTTTATACCCTACCACTTTATCGTTTTCTGTGTAAGAGGTAGAAGCTTGTTTGTGTGTTAAAATATCTTCCATATTGATAAGGGGATGTTCTTCCTCAGTAGTGTTGTGCATAAGTAATATTGGCTCATTCTCGGTGGGTAATTTGGCCCCTAATTTGAGGACCTGTGCTAACACTTTGTCCTTGTTCCTAAGAAGAAACTCATCTATAAGAGTAGGGTCAAAATCAAAGTCCGCACACTCTAATTCATTTCCGATATGGTCAACCATTTCGTCTGTTTCCTTTTTTACAGAAAATAGTGGTCCTAGATCGTGTCTGATGAATGGGTTTGACCCTTGTCTGTTAGAGGTTTCCCAAGCTTTGCACCTATTTTTCCTCATATGTTTGTTTCTTTAACCCTAGACACGTCTTGGGAGCCATGTTTTCGTGAAGGTGTCACTAGGGCGAGTTGTAAATGTGCTCAAAGTTTAATGACTACCCCTAAGTGAAATGCAAGATGTACATGTTAAGAGTAAATTAACAATGTAAGAATACCAGTGTGATAGAGTGATAAAATCACCAATGAAACAATCATTTAGTATTGAAACCTGACCAAAAAGAAGTATCTCCTAGACTACGCTTCAAAGTAATTTGCGTCGTAAGATGATCAATAAGATGTCTCCACTTATGTCAAGTTCAAGGGAATGAACAAGACGTAAGTAGATACACGAAGCTAAATACGATCTCCTAATCAAGATATATGATGAGCGAGTTCAAATCTGATTAAGACCTATATCTAAAAAAGTGCCAATTACGATTTGCGAATGACACAACAATATCACCAAGATATGTTAACCCACTTTGTGAGAAAGTGAAGTATTGATATCAAGGTGTTATTGATATAACCTGTACAAATGGTAACATCCAACACTCTTTGAAATTGAGGTAATAATAGAACCAAACCAAAAATCTCAAAGTATAGCTAGGAATAGTTAAAAGTGTGTGCAGCGTAACCATACAATATAGGTATTTATGTCGAGTTTACAAGAAACAAGATGTAAATATCGAAATTGTAATGATACGATACAAACAAGCTAACTCTTCTAAGGAAGTCCGCGGTAACGAACCATGCCTAACTATAATGATGACCTTGACATGGGTATCAAGATCACAATGGCTACCAAATGACGTGAAAACACCTCCGCTCACTTTAGATGTTTAACTAACCCAACCACAAACATGGATGGGCATAAACGGACATAAAAGTGAGATAAATAGTCGAATGGCAACAAAAAGGTAATCACACCTCTTTTGATCTACAAAGTGTCAAAATAATGTGAAGGAAATAAATTTAAAAAAAAATACGAAAAATGCTAGCCTCACTTCAGCAGAGTTTCACCTCGCCCTAAGGCCAGTAAAAACTAGGTGAAAGTAATGCGTCACACGTTTCTCAATATGGTTCACAACTCAACACTTTTTTAGAATGGCCAAAGTGGGATCCTGGCCAAAGTATATTTGCCTAGGTGATTCTCTCATCCTATGTGTTACAAAGTTACCTCGAGCAAGCGTGATTTACCCAAAAAGTTGCACTGACTAGTTTGGGAGTATCTTAGCTTTACTTTACCCCTTTCAAGAATAGTAGGAAACTAGTGTGTCTACGAGTACTATCACTGGGGTCGCCACACGGACAATTGGTAACGCTATCTCACAAAGGAATCACTAGTCAAGTAGGTAGTGTGGATCATTTCCCATTTTGTCCACAAGGTTCCCTCTTACGTGGACTACTTTGGGGTTCCTGGAACCACCCCCATTGTTGTAGATTAAGGCGTTATGTCAAAGGGGTTATGTTCTAGTTGAACAGAGAGGGACGTACCCTTTTCCGAAACCTGCAATACAGTGTTTTGAATATGTTGTTCTTTTTACCTTTTTTAATTAGATGTGGTTTGCTTGAACAACGTTTGGCAACCTGCAAGAAACATGTGTATTAGAAGTTTTCTGACTTTTGTTTCGAGTCCTTCGTTCTTTGACAAACATTTTTTTTAGTCCTATATGACAATGATTAGTAGTTCTCCATTGAAAAGAGAAGGCATCATTTCTGATTCTCTAGATCGTCCAAGGACGCAAGAGAAGAGCATACGTGATGTCTTCACAAATATCAAAAGATAACCAAATGGAACAACACTTTAATTCAACAAATGCCAAATTGACCAATTCTAACTCAAATACTCTTAACAATCTTAAAGTGGCAAAAGGCTTCAGAATTGTTTCTGATTCCCAATATTGCCCCAAGGGACGCGAGGGAAGAGCATACGTGATCTCAATCCTGTTAGTAAACAATGCAAAATACTACATAATCAAATACCAATATGTAAAAATAGCCTACAAAGACAAATATGTGATTAGATAAACCTACAAGAAAGTTAGCACATCAACACGCTAATGTTAAAAAAATGCAAAAGGACACTTGCGCCCCTTTTTCAGCACCTGCGCGTGGGTTAGGGCATATGCGCCACCAAAGGCTATTTTTTCAGCACACAGTGTACCTACGCCATCCGAGAGATGTGTGCACCCCTAAAACATTGCATGCACCACTAAAACAACACATGCGCCACTCTGTGGATTTTTCAGATCAATTAAATGCCTGCACCACCCGAAAGGTGTATGTGCCATGAAAATATCATATGCGCTACTCTGAGAAAAATAGATAGAATAACCATATTACCAAAAAAGTATGCTTGTGCCACTTAAACTACATGTACGCCCTGGTTAGGGCGTGTGCACCGTTCTGACAGGTTTCAGACTGCAGCAAAGGTACAGTAGGAAATGACATGTGCACCCGGGTTAGTGTACCTGCGCGCAGGTTAGAGTGGATTCGCAAGGGTTAGTGCACATGCGTCAGGTAGATAGAATGACAAATTTTAACAACACGCTTGTGCTGCCAGAGAGATGTGTGCGCCCCTAAAATCATGCCTGCGGCCCGAAAATTGTGTCTGCGCTCCTAAAATTGTGCCTGCGCCAGACCTGCAACCAAAGTATGAAAAAAACGTAGAAAACTTCACAATACTCTAAATTTTGACAAGTTAGTTTTAAAATGGCAATGACCCATTAAAATTAAGGCTATAAACATGAAGTAACACATATTAAATGAGCAAAAACTCCAAAAAATGGAAATTAATTGCTACATGTGCCAAAACAATGAAATTTAAACTAAAATGCCATGGGACTAAGGGTCCCACCGGTGTGCCAAATGTGTGCAAGTGTTTTGTGTTTTTTAGCTAAGTTAGATGGATGAGAACTAACACCTAAATAGTTCTATAATAAATCTAATGAACAAAATCTAAACACCATCACAAATGAGAGCTAAACAAGATTAATACCTAGCATAATGCATTTAACTTTGAATTAAATAATGCTAAAGTATTTAAACCTCTACTTCCCTAGATTACCAACAAACAAGTAAATGGACCTAAATAAGCTCCATGATAATCAATATTTGGTTGTCTTTGATATCTCCAAGAACCTAGGAATGGGGGCTTATCAAAGTTGGGCTAAAAAACCCTTTTAACACCTCCCATATGACATAAGCACTTTAGGCTAGAAATAGGAAGGTTAGCTTCTCAAGATGATGAACTCTCAAGAGAAGCACATGTGCAAGCTCTTAGTCTATTTTGCTATATGCTTTGCATTTGATTCTCTCTATGGAGTTTAGGTGTAAGTAAAAAGGTAGATGGAGGGCTCCTTATATAGCCCAAAGGATAAAGGATTCAACACATCCTCATGAATGTGGGATAAAGGTAAAACATGATTAGGAATGGATAAAGTTGCTTTATTAAAGGTAACCTTACTTTAGAAGGGTTTAATACATGTTCAGCAAGTCATGGGAGTTGGAGGGTGTTTTAATTAATCAAAGGTGATTAACTAATAGGTAGGTATAAGCTTATAGAAGCCAATTAGAAGAATATTAGTACAATTTAGGCTATTAGAAAGGGATTAAATCAATTAAATATTGATTTACTAGTTAAATGAAGGGGAAGACTAATTAATTAATCTAGATAGAGGAGGTGATTAATTAACGGAAGGTCCTTAATTAGGTTGTTAGCTAGATATTCAACTTAATCAATTCGAGTATTGTAATTGATTAATGACAACAAGAGGGAATATGAGTGCTTTTGACGATAAGTCGTCAATTTGAGAGAAAGGGGATAATTAGCGCAATTTAAGTATTTAAATTGCTTGGGTGTAATTATAGGTGTCTACACACACACACACACACACACACACACACACACACACACACACACACACACACACACACACACACACATATGAGTATATAATGATCAAATATCTCTACACTAGTCTATTGTGCACCATACTTCTATACTGCTTATGACATGTGTTATACCATGTTCTATATGATGATCATAGTACTTACTTCTAGACAATAACTCGACTATGATCCATTCTTTTTTGTTTTAATATTCTTAACATTTCTCTATTATTGGCCTTGGGCTCTTATTTTGGATATCATTATTTGTTTACACACTACATTGCTTTCTTACATCATTTATTACTCACACTTAATTACTTTCTTTCACCATTGATTATTTCCTGACATTTGTTGATCTACCTACTCCATGATTTAAGTGTTAAATTTTTTTATTGTTGTGTGACATTGATTTACTTGACTGCTCTATGTTACTGCATGTTGTATTCCTTGACTATTTCATGATATTGGTTGAATTGAATTATATTTTATCTTTTGTGTTTTGTTCCCTTGTTACTATATGAAATGGATTGACTTGATTGTTTCATGCTCTTACATGTTGTATTCATTGATTGTTATTTGACATTAATTGAATTAAATACTATATGAACAGTTATATTTACTATATGACAATGTCTTCCTTGGTTTCTTTCAACAATTATTTGAGTTGTGATATTATTTTCTCTAATTTCCCCATGCTCTTTTATGTTATCTATTATGTTTTCTACATGCTTGTATTTTTTATACCATGTTTTCCTTATATACGTGTCTACTCTATGATGTGTTTTCTTGGTATAGTTGTATGCTTTATGTTTATTTTCTCATAATGTGATATATCCATTGTTTTTTTAATTTATTATCACTCACATTCCAGGGGACTTCTAGCCCTCTTTTTTCCTACAAAACACTAATCGTTATATCCTTTAGAATGGAATAAACATCCTAAAACACATTAATATATATATATATATATATATATATATATATATATATATATATATTGGTAAGATTGAACATATTATGATGTATTGATTAGATTTATTGATTTATTACTTTCAGATACACATCATTATGAATTACTTTGCTTAAAACATACATTTCTTTGACACACACTCTAGTTTATACATATTGATTAGCACACCTGGACTATTCACGTATTTTCTTGGCACACATTTATTGATTACATTTATGGATCTAGGCCCTATGGTTAATTTACGATGTGATTATTTATTTTTGGTAGAACCTCTTACACATTGGATTTTAACATGAGTGGATTTTAATAAGTGCTTTCTCACCTGATTCAACCTTATGGAATATAAATGATTCATAGGTATATTTACTAACCTAGGGAAGTTCACTCAATTTGTGATTACAAAAATGATTTTTAAAAATTGGATAATCAATCAAAAAGGTTTAGGTGAGGGCGTTTTTAAAATATAATTTGTCAATGGAGTAAAGGAAGATGTCATGGAAGAAGTAAAAATATTTAACCTAGATACCTTATTAGAAGAAATTATGTTGGAAAAATTAGTCGAAGACAAATAGTCCCAACATCATCCATATAAACCATCACACGTGAAGGATCCACATCCATCTTAATCAACACCAAACTATGACATCCAAACCACAAACTCTCAAGTTCTTGACTCATGAGGAAATAATTTTTCACAGAGACAAAGGGTTATGTTATTATTGTGAATATAAATACACTCCAGGATATAAATTTATTTAATATAAAATATATTTACTAGAATTTGAGGCACCTTCCATGTCTGAAACATAATATGAATTAGATGGTAGATCAAAAGATGAGAAAATTGATCATATTAGTCCAAGTGAATTTTTTTTCCCTAAAATTTTAATGCATGCTCTACCTAGGATCACCACACCCCAAATGATGAAATTATTGGGATAATTTAAATGGAATCACCTAACCATCCTCATTGACATGAGAAGCATTCAAACTTTATTGACTCGAGCATGGCCAAATAGCTGTATTTTTATGTGTATTAATGTGAGGTGATTGTATCTAATGAATGCTTACTATATTATATGGTAAAATGTTAGAATTTCCAAGTTTTAATAGGTAGTTAACATATCAAATCAAACATGTTGTAACTTTCCCTAGGTGGTTACAAAATCACCTTGAGTGCTTTTTGGCTTCAATCCTTAGAAATCACTCTATGGTATTTTTATGAATTATGGATGTAATTCATAGTTATATGACATACTCAAGTTATTCGTTATTAATACATGGTTAAATTGGTAAAAAAGGAATCTTTGGTGTGGTATTGTTGGAGCTCAAAATTACACCCTACCCTGAATCATACAGATTCAAGATTTTGAGGCAACATGGAATTGTCTCACAATTTGGGATTCACAGCTTGAGACAGGCCTTCGAAGAAGGTCAACTTCATTGTTATGTGGATTTGGGAAAACCTGCATAACACAACATATTTCTAACACTAAAACTACTCCTACAACTAATTCCTACTCTAACAATTCCAAGGGACCAGAGAGAGAGAGATGTAAGAAAGGTAAATCACAAGCTAAGGAGCATTGATAGCACTAAAATAAGGTGGAACTTCCCCAAATACAAATTAAGTATATGCAAAATGTGAGGCTGAGATCACAAAATACACACAGTTCAGTGTGAAAAAATAAAAGAAAATGAAAATGTGAGAGAGAAAATTATTCACATCAAACACTGTGTATTCAAAGGAAAGATATAAACCCCATTTGCATTAATCAATATATATATCTTACATATAGATTCAAGGCAAGAAAAATCACCACTCGTGAGTTACAAAGTTTGACATCATTATGTTTTAATTTTCACAAGGAAGAGCTCAAAAATATGCTATGCATGGAAAGAGGGAGAAGAAACCATACAGAGTGTGGAAGAATTTGTATTTATGCAATTTCATGCTAAGAAGAGAGAGGAGGGATAATAGAAAAGGACCACCAAGTTAGAACTGAATGCTCTAAAAAATTCATTGAATGAGTGTAGGCGTCATGAAATCTTACATATTTTTCTTGTAGTATAGGCATGGATGCCTCTAAATGTAGCCAATAACTATAGCAAGACCCCTTGATTCTATCATATGCCATCAAACTGATCATAACAACACCATACTTCATTAAATTTCAGTGTTTGGGGTAATTGTCTCTCTAGTTCCAGCTTAGTGCGTCCTTGAGACCATTCACAAATTTTACTTCATTCTGCAACCATTTTTATGGTTTTTAAAATTTTCCTTTATCCACAGACTCCCAAAAAATTTCCCTGCATGTTTTGAAGAGCAGAAGTACCTTACACCACTCGCGATTGTATAATCCCTTGATCCATGGAATTTTAAACTAATGACCAATCCCTTCATTCTGCGAGCTTGGAGAGTCCACAGAACACTACAAATTCCTCAAATCTATGGAACAATAAGTTAGTGCTCCATGGATTTTAAACTTAGTTACCTTTATAATATTCATTTCATTATTGCGCATCCAAATAAGTTTGTTCCTATATCTCACGGCACCCTTATAAATCTATTCCAATCTTTGGATTGACGACCCAAAAATCTTAAGTCCTTTAAGTTCTTATTCCTTTGTTATGCGGGTTTAAGAAAAACCCATGGAACACTAAGGTCTTGCATTCTGTGGGCATTTTGCGATAGACTAAGCTAGTCTCCCATGACTTTTATAGAGCATGAAAATGGTTAAGTCCACTTGATGAGTTGTTCAAAATTACATGGGATGTAATTTTGGACAAGTATCTCAAATGTTTTAATTTAACATGAAAAAATAGAGATGTATGTAGCACTAACAAAATTATAAATCAATCTTCAAAAGAAATAAAAGGTGTTAAAATAACCTCATGCATTACCATCACAATGATATTATGAACATACCATACAACTAGATCTAGTGATTCAACCACCCAATAAACAAATATATCATTACCAATGCATGTAATAAGCTAAACTTGAAAAGAATGTCAAGGAATTGTTTGACACATGGATAATTCAATGATGTGAGTGCATGATCATCCCCATTTTTTCCATTTTCATAAGATAGATAGATCATGGTGATTATGAGTAGATTTTTTAGAATCAAACATACTTGCAATGAAGGAAAAATTCCCAATTCTAGAGATTTATGAATTTTTGGATGAATTATTGGGGACTGTTTCTTTTCTATGCTAGATGTGAGATATGGGAAACATCATATTTTATTAAAAGAGGAAGTTATACCTAAAATATACTTCCATACCCATGAAAGACACTATGATTTTTTGTTGACGCCTTTTAGTCTCACAAATGTGTCATCAACCTTCTGTCATCCAAAACAACACCTCCTTGTTATTTTGGATGACTCATCAAGTTGAAGACCAAGGATAATTATTTTTTAGCATCAAGGTCCAAAAAATGGCTAAGTATAAAAGTCTTAAAGTATTTGTTTTGGGAAATTGGACTTTCCACGGATTCCTAAAAGCTACAGAACGAGAATTTAGTTGTTCAAGCCATATGTGGGTGTCAACAGCAGTCTGCCATGGGTGTGAAAGAGGTTTTAAAGGAAAAAAATATGTTCACATTCACAAAGGGATCGAAATTTGGCTAAGTGTTGAAGCATGTAATGGATGTAAAATAAGAAATAGTATTTAAGAAGATTAGATATTTAAGATTTTCTAGACTAACACTTAATTTGTTATAAATTTAGAAAGAGTTGTTGATGGAAGATAACAAGAAATAAGTCTAAATAGTAAGGAGAATTTAACTTATAAAACTTGAATTCCATGGTTAACTTGACCATTTTTGTAATGATTACAAAAATAGAAAATCAATTCTTTAATGATTATGGAAACAACTTCATATGTCAAGTGTGAAATCTTGTCTAACGAATGTGATCAATTAAATCTAATATTTAAAAACCTCACTCATTTTTCTGGTATCAAAAGTATAAAATAAGTTAAAAAAATAGGAATTACATTTGGGGGTTTATCTCAAATAAACCATCTTTAAGGAAAATGTATTGAAATAAAAAATCAATGTAAGTCAACAAGCAATCACGGGTATGCAAGTGTCTTAGCCAAATTTCAATCCATTGCATGCTTTTTAACGAATCAATTCTTCTCCAAAATCAAACCCTAGTTTCATTATGGTTCATATATACATTTTATCTTCAGATCCAAACTTGATTTTCATCTATCACCTACTATTAAATCAGTTCTACAAATTTTTTCCTAAGGTTTCATGCTTTATCCTTCACTTTGGGTCACTTTCTAGGGCTCCCAATTTTTAAATCATCTTTTGTTTCATATATCAAGCATAACAAATCTATTTTAAAAAACCTTTGAGGTTATTTTAAATTTTTCTCTATATAACAAAAACCTATTTTTGTTTTCCCTAAATTTTAGTACAATTTTCATAAATTCAAAATTACACTTTTTACTAATTAAGACATGATTAAAAAAAAAACACACTTTTGGCCAAATCCCTTGGAGATTTTTATTTTAATTTATACAATTAAAAATGACCTCTTTTTGTTTTGAAAAATTCAAATTCTCTTTTGAGATATGGTTTTTTTATTAATTTGACAACAATCACTTTTTTTCTAACATCACTCTTTGGGTCTTATCTCCATGATCTCTTATTTTTAAGTCTCATATACATTTTTCTATATAATTTGGGGTTATCTCTCTAATTTTATGTTTACCATCATGGCCTATGATACTACTTCTCAAGTATCCTTGTTTCATTTACTTCAACGACGCCCATCATGTAGAGATACACTTACACAACTGTTGAAATAAGTACAACTCCTTGATACTACCACACCTTCCCAGGTGAATGAAATTTTGAGTCATATTTCAACTCCTTATAATAGAAATAATGATACCTACCATAAGGATATCTTAGAATCTATTAAATTTTTGCATCATGCCTTTCAAGATCAACTCCAAGCCATGAATGCTATAATTTTATCCCTCAAGGATGAGATACAACACCTTTCGAATAATTCTAATTTGCACAGATAAATTATCTTTATATGCCTCATGTTGTTTATAAGGCCAATAATATGATATGTGATATAGGTGTTACATGTTTTCACATAAGTGACGGTAAAATCCTCCAACATAAAACACCTCTTTCATTCCATGAGCATGTTAAACAACATGATATCTTATTCGAGCTCCTAAATCATCGGTTAATCACTTTGTTTCCAAATAATTGTTATCCTCATTATCAACTTACAAAAGCCAAATGCCAATCATTATGTAATTATCATGGCATTAATATACATCATGAAAATAATTGTTATGCTTTACAATGAAAAATCCAACAACTTGAGCATAAGGGATTTATTTCATTCTCTAAGCAACATTTTTCTACACATCTATCTCTAGTTTCCACATCTCAATAGGTTCCTAAATATATTTCATCTATGACTCATGATAATAATTCCATATTGAATACCTCAAGTTATACCATACTAAAAAACTCATCATTTACACCTAAGTCATTTCCTACCACCACACTAGCAGTATCAGTTGAGCCACCACAAGCCCCTCTTAAGGATGACACAACAAAGGAAGCTACAAACATCTTTATTCCTTCATTGCACATCGAGATAGATTATGAAAACACAAGTATCAATGACTTACCAAATGATTTATGGATCTCCACAAGCATGGGAAATTATAAGCTAAATCCAAAGTATACTTTTAAATAATCTTTTGAGAACAACATGGATAACACTATTTCAACCCCGCTACTCAAATCTGATGATAATGATGATCCTGATCCATCTTACTATTGTGATGAATATAAGCACCTTGTTGAACACTTGCCACATCTTGATCATATTGATGAAAAATATGACACTATTTCACCAAAAACATTACAGACTTCTCATTGTTTAGCTACAGAGTATAAAGCAACACAAAAGGAAAAATATAACATCCTAGTACAATCACATGCGTCTTATTTAACATTACTTCATCCACTTGTGTTTATTTCTCTCACGTCATTTGATCATGGGCCCTTTCATAATTCTATTATTACATAGATCATAGTGACATTCAAATATGGGGGCATCCTAATTCCCCCACACTACCCAATGCCATACTCTTGTTCTTGGTTCATACTTAACTATTGAGGGATTTCCTACATGAACCTCACTTTACATAGACACACATCGAGGGGAATCCTTATTCCTCCCTTATAGCTTGTTTTATTTCATATATTTGCAATCAAAAATCCAAAAACATTAGCTTAGATCATGATTGGATGCATTCTTCATTGCTTATATTACTCTATGTTGTACCTTTTCTTATCATGTTACTACGGTTCATAGTATGCTTTATCATTTTTCATACACACATGTGGGTTCACATGGCATCGTGAGGTGAATGCATGTGACTTACAGGTTGTTCCATGATGTATGATGCTTGGTCCTATCCATTACCAGTCCCATTGAGGCTCCTATGGGCATCTACCTTTTCTCACTTACTATCAAGTGCTATCATTGTAATATTTCATATTTTCATTCCTATCTTCAGATATTACATTATCGCATACTATTTATCTTTCATAACATGCTAACTAGTGCTTCATGTGTACCATTTTCCTTATAGGAATCCTTCCAATCATGATTGTCATATTTTCTAGAACTTTTTTTTGTCATTGTTTGTGGGTTATGCCCTAGGTTTTCTTGTTACCTTGTTTGCACAAGCCTTAACAGATATGATTGTCTTGTGACATCCTGAGTGGTATCCCATGTATATAAACCAACTACTTGTGTCCTTGATTGTTGTTTTCCTATATGCTTTTACTAGTTTTTATTTCAGTGTGCATTGTTTGTTTGTCACTAACACTTATAAGATAGCATTTTCCCATTGGTTTACTTACGCCATGGTGCGTACTATGTGTATTCCCCTCCCCCCTGAAGGATTCTTATATCATATGTGTACATCAGTTTCAACCTTCCTTGTTTGGGCTTCGTTCACATTTTTTCATCTCATACACCCCAAATGAGTGGGTGCAAAAATTGGGTGAACATTTTCACCCTCCTAGTAGTTACAAAAACATAGCTAGTATGAACATAACTAAACAAGGCTGGAAACAAACTTGGCCACAAAATGCAACATGGAAAAAAGTGCCTAGAATAGACATGAATTCTTGGGCGCTAGTGTCCCACATAGGTGCTCATGTCCTGGGGGAAAAACAGTTACAAATAAGTTTCAAAATTTGTATAGTCACAATTTTCTCTAGTTTTAGTAGTTACACAACCAATTTCATATTACAATCATTTACTAATAAGAACTAACTACTAACTCAGGAACCAAAGCATGAACTAAATAAGGGGATGACACCTAGGGAATATTTAGGAAAATGATATTCCTGTCATAATGTGTCACCTAAGGTAAGTTACAGATCATGTTTGTGATCATTTGTAGTGGTACTTATCTATAGGGAAGCAATAACGGTTAGAGGGTAAAACAAACTTCTCTCCCAATACATTTTCCCTTAGCGATGACATGATGCCTAAATCCAAAGTTTAGTATCGTGATGCTCAAATACCTATTTTGGCAACATATACCCAAATTCTTCATATTATTCTAACCAACTCCTAAGCAACAAGGCTACAAACATGAATAAATTTCTATCCATTTATATTTCAACATTTTAGGTGTACTCTAACCCCTTGGTTTAGCTTTTCCAATTCACATTTCCAATTTTACATATCATCCAAGTTGAAGTTTAATTACATTTACCAAGAGCATTGAATACAATTGTTTTCTTTTGTAAGTCCCATCTCATCCCAACGAAGGAAAATCACACAAGCAACTATGAAGCAAATCTCAAGCATGCTCTGGAAAATATGACATTCCAAGGAACTACACAACATTGCTACCACTCCATGCACACAAAGGTCACCCCTAGGATCCTTATCCTTCCCTCTCCTTAGAATTTCATGGTACACATCTTGCACTATTCCATTCAACACGCTGCAATACTCATTCAGCATGTTATTGGGTACAATCTTCATTTGAATCTCCAAGGTACGCTTTTATTTTCTACTTTATGCTACTAAATCCTTATTCAACAACATAAAGTGGTGGAAAATATAGTAACTAAATAACACACTCACTATATACATCTAACATCTAAATATGTCATTTATATGGATGATTCCTAAGCAAGATAAGTACTCATTAACACTCATTTGCTTTTTTTTGACATTGATTTTATCCTTTTCATCTTTATTGCTTGTTTTTTTTATTGAAAAAAGATAGTTTTTCATTCTAGTTGACATCATACTCAGCTCTGATTTCACTATTTGACCTTTTGAGCACCTTACACAAGACCGCCCATTAGAGATGAAAGTTCTTAGTTGCTAGTGACCCATCTAGGTGCCTATGTCCTCTTTATCTCTTTATCTGATCTTTCAAATGTTATTTCTCTCATCTTCTTTTATCACCCTTAGTCGTCCTTTCACTTGTTAATGAAAAAACTTAAGCAAATGAATCATATATATATATATATATATATATATATATATATATATATATATATATATACATGTCTAATTTAACCTCATTAAGGGGGAAAGAGTTCAAGAGGCACATATTATTACAAGGAGCTAATATTTTTAATATACTAAAAGGATTTCATTTTGGAACTGCATACTTCACTATATAAGAGGGTTTATTCTTAATTCCATACCACACATATTACATTGGGAAAAAATAGTTATAGCCCACTATCTATTTGTGTGACTGACACTAGAGAAACCTAGCTCAATGAACATAATTTAAATCACACACCACTAGAAATACAATGAGTTTGAAATGTAGTGTAACGCTTGGTGACAATCACATTGGGGTGACCTCCGAGGTTGTAATGGAATTACTTGGATAAATCAAAACACCAGCACCAATATAAAACCAAAGGACATCAAAATGTAGATAAATGATCTCAATATGTAAATATAATAGCTTATCCACTTCAAGGGGGAAACCTCCAAACCATACAAAAAAGATTTAAGTGTTTAATATATGCTTAACTACACATTACTATCTCTTATATATACCCTTCTTATGTTTTGGCCACCACTAAGGCCGACCTACTAATGATATGAATGAAATATAAAATGATAAGAACATATAAATAACCAAGGGAATGTGTGCCACATGTTGGCATCTCCATCTGATACACTATATATGATTAAGGGCATAACATGCCCTTCCCCTTTAAAGAAACATTGTCCCCAATGTTGAGAAGATCCGGGTGTTGCTACAGGAATGCTATATCCTCCCATGTTGCATCTTCATTGTCCATATTCTTCCACTTGATCAAGTACTCAGTAATAAACTTTGTCCTCAATATTTTAGTGTGTGTTTAAAGGATGCATTCAGGTTCCAAGATGATTATCCCCTACTCATCGATCTCAGGTAACACTATTTGGGATGATACCCTCTGTCTAATTAATTTCTTTAAGAAAGAAACATGAAAGACTGGATGTATTCTGGTTGTCTACGGAAATTATAATTTGTATGCTACAGTACCAATCTTATACAATACTTGTTAGGGTTCATAATACTTAGGTGAAAGTTTGTTATCCATGTGTTTTTTTAAAGACATTTGCTTATATGGTTGTAAACACACAAAAACCCAGTCACTGAATTCAAAATGCCTTTCAGTGCGATGTTTATCAGCCTGCTGCTTCATGTTGTTTTGTGTCATGGCCAAGTTCTCCTTGAGACTAGAGAGGACCTCCTGTTGATGTTGAATGTGTTCTTCCACTTCTCTAAGCCTTGGTTATCCTCTCAACAATGATGTGATGGATGGTAGATGGTACCCATAGAGTGCCAAAAAAGGAGACATTTTGGATGAAGTATGGAAGGAAGTGTTGTACCACCATTCTACATGTGGCAACCATTGGACCCATCTCGCTTGTTTATTTGAGGTGAAGAAACAAAGATATCCCTCCAAACACTTATTTAGTTCTTTTTTTGCCCATCAAACTGGGGATGATAAGAAGAGCTACGAGCTAACTGAGTACCCAAACATGAGAATAAACCAGTCCAAAAATTACTAGTAAATATAGGGTCCCAATCACTTACTATAATCTTCAGTGTCCCACATAGCTTCTGAAATGTCCATGAAGGTTGTTACTACAGTGTTTACAACAAATGGGTGTGACAAGGCACAAAAATGAGCATATTTGGTGAGTCTATCCATCACAACCATGATGATATTTTTTCCTTCATATTTAGGCAATCCTGTGATGAAGTCCATGGAAACCTCTTCCCACCGCTAGCTAGGAATAGATAGAGGTTGTAGAAGACCAAGGTACCAAACTATTTCACCCTTATTTTAATGAAAAACCATGCATTTAGACACAAAATTTTGGACATCCCCTTTGAGCCCTTCTCGAAGAAATCTTGTTTAATTTGATGATAAGTCTTCAACAATCTAGAGTGCCCCCTACTAGAGAAGCATGAAGCTCAGATAGAACCCTATTTATAAGGGTTGAGTTCTTACATAGGTATAATCTATCTTTATACCATAAAGCATCCCTTTTCCATAAAAAAATTTCAGACATGCTTGGATCATTCTGGAGATTATGAATGAGGTTTTGTGTAGTTGGGTCATTTCTCCATTCAGACCTTGCCTTCTCTACCCAATCTTCATGTAAGATGGATGTGGCACATAACAATGCTGCAGTTGATTCATATTTCCTAGAAAGAGCATCCACAACTACATTCTCCTTCCCTTTCTTGTAGATAATCTCAAAATCATATCCCAACATATTTTAGACCCATTTTTTTCTTCAGAAGATAACTGTTTCTCTAAGAAGTATTTCAGACTATCATTATCTGCCTTCACTTTAAAGTGTCTTCCTATGAGATATGGTCTCCATTGCTTTACTGCATGAAGTATGGCTAGAATTTCCTTCTCATAAGTTGGCTTTGACAAATTCTTAACTTTGAATTGATGAATCAAAAAGGTAATAGGATGGCCTTCTTGCATGAGAACTACCCCCATACCAGACCCTGATGCATCACATTCAACAATGAATGTTTTGGAGAAATCTGGAGTAGCCAAGAATGGAGTGGTGTACATGGCCTCCTTTAACTTCTCAAATGCTTTGGTAGCATCCCCATTCCAATGGAAAGAGTCCTTATTTAATAAATTTTTGAGAGGTGTTGTTATACTTCCATAATGCCTTACGAATCTACGATAATATCCTCTAAGCCCCAAAAATACTTGGAGATTCTTTAGGGTTTTTGGAATCTTCCACTCCATTATGACCTTGATCTTATTAGGATCCATTTAAATACCTTCATGAGAGACAATGTGACCCAAATATTAAACCTCCTTGACTCTAAAAGAACACTTAGAGAGATTTACATAAATTTGATGTTTCTCAAGGGTTTCCAAAACCTTATTTACATGATGCAAGTGTTCCTCCCATGTTTTTCTATAGATTACTATATCATAAAAGAACACTAAAAAAAACTTCTTCAGTAATGGTTTAAAAATAGAATTCATAAAACTTTGAAATGTAGAACAAAGATTGAGCTTTGTAAAGTAAACAATACCATGCAACTCATCAAGAAAATAATCAATTACAGGAATAGGAAACTTATCTTTGACTGTGTACTTATTAAGTTCCCTATAATCGGGACACATGCACCACATGTCATCTTTCTTACACGCCATCACTACTGAAGAAGAATAAGAACTCTGACTATGATGAATGATTCCTTCTTCCAACATCTCCGGTAAAATCTTCTCAATCTCACTCTTTTGCACATATGGGTACCTATAAGGTCTAATGTTGGGCGATTGGCTCCCTGGTACTAACTGAATAACATGATCATGATATCTCTTTGGAGGTAAACCCTTTGGCATATTTTCAAACACAACAGAGTGTGCATCCAACACTAATTGCATATCTGATGGTATAATGTCCTTAAACTAATGTGCCTCCAATGAAAATAGTTATGTCATAAATCCCTCTATACCCTCTTTTAGCATTTTTGCATATGATGAGAGCTCACTAGCTATGGAGATTTTTATCTTAAGCCTCTTAACTCAAAATTCCTTCCTTTAGATTAAAAGTGCATGAACAACTCTTGGAAGTTCATTTCAATGGTTCTCAAGGTGGTAAGCTATTGAACTCCTAACATAATGTCTAATCCTCCCATAGAAATGGAATACATGGGGCTATTTAGTATGTAATCTCCCATGGTGAGCTTAATGTTATGGAATTTTCTTGAACATGTAATAGTACCTCCATCAAAAATCATTACTTGATATTCGGGGGCTGGATAAATAAAATAGTTTGGGTGCATTACTAACTTATGATTGATGAAGTTGTGAGTACTTCCTGAGTCAATCAACACTGTGATCGTCTCCTTTTTTAAGAATCCAACCACCCTGAGGGTTTGGGGGGTGCTAATGCCTGAAATTGCATGGGATGAGATCATTGGTTGGGGATCTCCTAACTCCTCCTTTGGATCAACCATGACCTCCAACTCTTCATCTTCTTCCTTCTCTTCATCTTCACTAGGCCCATCAATGTAGAACAACTTCTTTTCAACACATATATGTCCTGGTCCATATTTACTGTCACAATTAAAACATAACCCTTTTGCTCTCTTTTCTTCATTTTTTTGAGGTTTCAATATAACTGGATGAGGGAGTACTAAAGGCAAGGTGTTGCAATCTCCGATATTAGTGAAATTTTGTCACCTGTTTCAAACCAATTTTTCCTCTTCCTGACGTGCCATAATCATAGAATCGGAAACCTTATGAGGATTAAAAATACGCACCTCATGCTCAATGTGATCCTTAAGACCCCCAATAAATAGGTCATTCAGATTCTCTTCAGTAATATTTTCCACCTGCAAGGAAAGGTTTTGGAATTGATGAATGTAATCCTTAACAGATCATGTCTGTCTTAACTTTGCTAATTGGCTGAAGTAATTCTCTTAGACACTAGAACTATAGTGTAATTTCATCTCTTTAGTGAAGATTGTCCATGTAACAACAAGACCACTCTTTATCCTCTGAGTACATAACCATCGATACCAGACGAATTGGTCCGGTTCAAGATACAAAGATGCCATGATCACCTTTTATCCTAATGGGATCTAATGTAGATCAAATAAATTATCCATTTGGTTAATCCAATTGAGTGGATCCTTTCCATCAAAATTACGCATCTCCACCTTCGAAAACATTTTACGGATTTGCAGAGTGTTTGTATTTGGATTGGGCATGCTCAAAGATCCACCCTAGCTCATTTGTCTATTACTTTGACGTGAAGATCCACCTTGGTTGATAGAAGTATGATTACCCATTATATGTGTACTGAATTGTTGCATAAAATCCTCCAATCATTGTTGAATCCTTTCTACATCTTCTTTGTTGGCCACCCTAGACTCGAGGTTTTGCAGGTCAAACTCAAGTTGGCTTACCTTATCGTCCGTCGAAGTAAACCCTAACCTTGAGGAATATGTAGTCACCCCTTCTAACTCCAACTCCTCATTTCTTGAGTGTTACTTGGAGTGATGAGATGTTTTTTGCCTCTTGTGGAAGGCCCTTCCATGATGCCCCAAAACAGTAGGATTTAGGGATCAAGGTAAAATTTTAGGGTTTGGGAGTTTGATAGGAATTTAACCAAATATAAATAAACTTATAGAAAAAACTCCAATGAATTTTTATTCTCTTTCCAAAAATGTAAAGAACTTGAAAAAATTTCACAATTTGTAACCTAGCGAGCGAATTTATGAAAAACCCTAAATTTACAATAAATTTTGCAAAATAAAGCAAAAAAGTTTGAAATTTTCAGGGAACCTTACTTGGAATGATTCATAACTATGGTACAACAATATCCAAAAAATTTGCTCTGGTTCACAAGATATAGTGAAAACAAAAAAATTAGGGGTTTTGCCCTAATTTTGGCCTAGATCACAGCTTTGATACCACTTGTAATGGAATTACTTAGATAGATCAGAACATCAACAATAATATAAAACTAAAGGACAAAAAAATGTAGATAAATGATCTCAATATGAAAATATATTAGCTTAACCACTTCAAGGGGACAACCTCCAAACCATACAATAAGACTTAAGTGTTCAATATATGCTTAACTACACACTACTATCTCCTATATATACCCTTCCTATGTTGTGGCCACCACTGAGACTGACCTACTAATGATATGAATGAAGTATAAAATGATAATAATGTATGAATAACCAAGTGAATGTGTGCCACATGTTGTCATCTCCATTCGATACACTATATATGATTAGGGCATAGTAGAGGTGAGTCCAACTCAAGCATATACATTATTTATTCATTTAACGTGTGCTTGAGTATTATGCAGGTAGGTAGGGTTTTTTTGTAGGTACATGTGGTGTGATAGATCGATTCTGATGCAACCTACAACAAATAAGGAGTGACATTAAGTGACATAAAAAGAACTAGACCCCGAGCTATTCTACAGATGCCAACGCCCAAAATAGATTGTAGTGCCTAAGCAGCCCTGTCCCATTCTAGGCGGTTATGTCATGTCAATTTCCAGATCACATTTTTAGACGCAGAGCTTACACAATTCAGGATCAACTGTTCCAGATCATTCACCATCCCATAATCAATCCAAACCTACAGTTACACGACGAGTCATTCTCTAAACCCTATCTATCGCTCTTGCTTGTACGTTTTTGGTTTGATCTCACATGTTTACTATTTTATCTATCTGATCAATAATTCTCTTACATTAGATTTTATTTTTGTTAAATCGGGTAGTGGATAATCGAAGGGTAGACGCCAAGGAATATGCAAAATATATGTGCAAGTTACATGAAGACATGCACGAAAAGTTGAAACAAAGTAACTAGGGCTGCAAGGAGTGCACATATGAATCACAAAATCAAGGAATTTTTAAGGCAATTAGGTGTTAGCGTATTTGCACAAGGAAAGGTTTCCAAAGGGAACATCTAATAAATTAAAGTTGAAGAAAATTGGGTCATGTAGGGTACTACAGAAGATAGGGCCAAATCCATATAAGATAAAGCTACCCGAAGGATGGGATATTTCATTGATATTCAATGTTTCAGACTTAGATTAGTTCCATAACGGATAAAGTAGTGCATTAGATGTTGAGGATCGATACACAAAAGAACTAGATGAGAATGTGCAAAGGGTAGCATAAGCCTTAGATTGGAGAAGGAAAATACCAGAGAAGAAAGTAGAAGAGTTTGAGGCCATCTTAGATTCAAAGGTGATAAAGAGGATGTACAAAAAGGAATATAAGGAGTACTTGGTGAAATGGACAGATTGCGCAGAAGAAGATGTGACTTGGATAAGTGCGAAGGAGCTTGGTTAGTTTGGTCGTACTCCGGAGCCTAACTCGTGAGATTGAGTTCACTTTTTTCTTATCTGGGGTTTTTGATACTAGAGCATCGTAGGTTCAAAGATTTGCATGTATTTTGGGAATTTTGGCTAACTATTAGAGTGCGCGCAAGAATCATAGAGGTCAGCTACAATCAAGAGCGCAACAGGGTATAACACAACAATGTATGAAGGTTTTGAACAAAGTTAAGGACTGTGACTTGAGTGATGAAAAATGACATGCAAGGAATGTGTAAATATGCGTACGATGTTTTAACGAGCAGTGGAAATTGGAATGAGCAATGGAGTCGAACCTTGGGCAATTGGATCTTTTTACAATCTTGCGCATGAAGATAGACTGTGTAAGGAAATGGAGTCTACACACGTAGGAAACGACAAAGTGGTAGGTGAGGATCTGGACCGCTAACTCAGCAAGGGATGTCGAATTTTCCCGACACATTTCTCTCAACTAGATAGGGTTGTTGAACATCATTAATGCACAAGAATTCAAATTCTAGATTGAGCGGGCTCATGAGAAGGTTTTGGAAGAATTTGCAATTTTCAAATGGTTGGGAAGACAAATCTATAAAAGCCTACGCAACATTTCATTTGGGAGCCTCTGGTGAACTTGGAGAAGGATCGAGCCATTGAAGAGATACAACTTGAGAAGTCCACAAAACACCACCCCGTGAAGTTCCTAAGCTCGCTGCCAATTTATGTAACTGGCCTTATAGAGTGAACCAATTGTAGATGTCGTTAGGGCCTTTGATCTAATGAAATTTGTGTAGCCTTAGAGTCAATTCCATTATGTTTTCACTCTGCAAACAACCTAGAGTCATCTCGATCCAACTGGCTTGCCGTCAATATCTTTTTAAATTGTTAAATTTTAAGGACTTCTTAATCTCTTCACCATTGCTCAATGCCGTCTCTCTCTCTTTATATTGTGCCTCAATGTGTTGCTTCTCGTATTATTGTCCTAATGATGGCTCGCAAAAGTGACTTGAAACTTCGATCTAAAAATTTGAAATATATTTTAATCCAAATATTCGGGATTGTGAAAGCGTAAAATCTCTTTGCTACGGTAAAGAGAGTTCACAATATTTGGCAGTGTAAAACCACTTTCCGTATGTACATTTAAGACGACAAGCACGCGTGTGCAAATTCACATTTGAATTTGGTTAAATTGAGTAGGTACTACTACTTAAGTATATCGTGTAAGTATTGCATTTTGTTTTAGACAAGTCTCTTTCTTGCTCCTTTCACTATCAACTTTCATGGAGTAACTTGTTGTTGGAGTCGGCAGTGCAATAATGAAAATTAATAGTTACCTACTTACCTAGTCAAGTTTCCATGGCTTCAAAAGTAGAGACGAAATCGAATACGATTCCGTTTAAAAACACAATCGATGACGTCATAACATACGCAAAGTGTGATAGCGTGGCATCCGCATGCCCCCACGTCCCCATAAAATCTGCAACCCAGGTGGGTATGCACACGTGTAGACAGTTCATTAGCCGGAGCCGCCCAGCAAGAATCATCGTCCAATAATAATCCACGTGGGCAAACTCGCGGTTGGGGTATTTTTATAAGTATTAAGCAGCAAAAGGGTTAAACGCGGGTATGGCGTCATGTGCGACGTCATGTGCGATGCCACGCGAAACCGAAAGCGCATAGATTCATTTCGCTTGGAGTGGGACCCAGCGACCGCACGGGTGTAAAAAGGCAGCGGTGGGTCCCGCGGCTGCCATGCGCCGAAACTCTTTGGTAATGGTATGATAACCCCGGTTGACGATGGGTGCCGCGTGGCCGTGGCAGTGCCGGTGGGGTGGGTTAGTTTGAAACTTTGAAGCGGAAAGCGGAAAGCAGGCAAAGGGAGTGTCGGCCGTCAATGTGACCGTGGGCTTCGGTCGGCCACTAGCGGGCCTCGTTGACCACTCACTATTTTCTCATCATTTTGTTTTTGTCAGCGTCCACACCGGATATTCACATAATATTGTTAAGCCCTCGTTTACCTAGGCTACATTATTGACAAACACCCTTTCCCTTTCTTACTTTTTTGGTACTTCTCAATGTCTTTGTTTGAGTACGTTTAGGGCATACCTAGGTATGCCATCTTCTTTCCCTCCACTTAACTTCTTCTTCCATACTCTAAACGCAATAACGACACGTGCCGAGTCCTATGGCCGGGGCCGGGGCTGGAGCTAGGGTTAGAAATGATTTTAGTCATTAAATATTTTGAAATAATTCTTATATATGTAAATCTTTAATACATTTTATGAGTAGTGTATAAATATCATTGTTTTGTATTTTTTAAGGGTAATATTGAGAAATTATCATCACCTACAAATTGTTTGACAAATATAAGTGGCTATCAAATTCAACCTTGGCCAAAGCTTGTGTTCCCCACCTATTTTATCCCCCCCCCCCCTTCCCAGTGGGAGAGTCAATCATGTGTTCACGCTCTTAACTCTTTAAATACGAATTAAATGTGCATGTCTCTAAAGTACATGTGTTTGTTATGGTACAATTTTCCCCCCTTTTCGGTTTTAAATAACAACTTCATTGATTTCATTTGCGTTTGTCTAGTGATTCAATTCATGTTTTGATGTGTATTTCCACAGTGTGTACATGGGTGTTTTTACGAGAAAGACATTTTATCCATAAACATACAACTAAATCTGAACACCTCTAAATTATTAAAATCACACTCAATTGTTAAATTAGTTTACTACAATAATTAACAATAAAATACTAAAATCAAATTCGATTACTAAATTATTTCTTGTGCTAACTAACAATAAACCATTGAAATCAAACTTAATCGTTGAGTTATTTCTACAAAATTAATTCGCACCAAAACACCAAAATCAAGTTTAATTGTTGTTTTAGTTATAGTGTAATATTTGACAAAGTGATGGAGGGACGTCTAGGCTTCTAGGAAATCATGTATTAACAAAAAATAATTGAACAACTTGGGTCAACTTGTGTTTGCATTTTATGTTGTTGGTAGGCCATACATTAAAGAAGTGTATTGATAGTGAGCTGCAAAGTACAATCTTGCATTATGTGGAGCACACAAGCCCATTATGCAACATGTGTTGAGTGTGAAGTTCCCATGTGTAATATCTTGGTATATTGCACAATCGTTTCAATGTGCAACATTGTCTGCACAATCTTGTTTGTCCACGAATTTGGAATAATTGAATGTTTGAAGCCATACATATCGAAAATGATGACAATTGTGTTTTTGGGTATATTGATGCCTTTTTTGAGACTTTTGCATTCAAATTTTGTTGGTTTACGAGTCTTGGTTATGGCATTAAATGACTATATAAACAAAGTTCAATTGCCTCAGGGAAGTACTTCAAATTTTTAGAACTCAATTTCAAGAGTTTGAGTTTTGGGAACTCAAAGAAGAGTGTGGATGCGAGATTAAGGCTTGAAGCAACATGTCTTATAGTGAATGATCCAACATGAAAAAAGTATTGTAATATAGTACTGTAACACCAAAACCTAAAGGTATTAGTGAAATCTGCACATCAGTATCATATCATCCCACCATACTCTACAACCCAAACTCAGGGCCAACAAACCTCCTTGTAACCCACTTTACTTCGTTCCGTGAACCCCTTTTGGGAACCAGATGCTAGACTGGACTCTAGGTCGACATAACTCCTTGTCACCTGCTCTGCGACTCAAACTCGAGTGGTTGAAATGTTACACCAAAACCTCAAGGCATTAGTAAAATCTGCACACTAGGATCATATCAAGTACATGGAGAATTTTCCATATGAATAACATGCCATAAGAGGAGAATGATTATGTGACTTATGTTATATTAGGTTGTATCATTGGCATTCAATCTAACTATGCTATTTTCTCTAAGCCGATGAATAATAATCTTGTTTTTGTTTATGTGATTAATATTTGTGTTCATTTTCTCTTTTTGATTTAGTAAAAATGTACTTATAATTTTATAAAACCCTAATTATAGAGTAACTAATAGAAACAATGAAGTACAATTGCTAAGTATAAACTATGACACACGTAATAAGCTAATAAAATATGAAACCCTAAGTACAAGAGAGAGGAAAGGACTTATTTGATTTGCACTTTTTCCTGGAACTGATCTGGAGTGGGAAAATGATGAACAGAAAGAGTAGACTATCGTAACTATGCATTGTAAATTAAGAAGCTGATGAATAAGGCCAAGCCAGGGTTTCTGGAGTAGGGCTAGGGCGCCTAGGTGCTGGTGATTGCTAGGAGGCACTCGTGACTACGTAGGATCTTAGAATCTGATGTTTGGAGTGTCATAAGAATGCCACTGATAGTTGTTGTTAGTCACATGTATGTTGCACTTTGATCACTGAAGACGTCAGTAACCTATAAAGAGATGTTCACTTGATAAAACCTCAAACTACATCGAATCCCAAAAAAGAAAGATACAATATGGGGAGTTGAACTGACCCTGACGGTCACCCGACTAAGTGAACTTACGATCGATTGCTACACTACATCTCAGACTCCATGTAGTTCTTATGAATGTGTGTGAGGATTGTGCCCTAGGATGCCCTAGTGAAAGTTGCACTTGATAGCGAGATAACTAGACGTAGCAATGTAGATAGAATGTGTGGATGGAAAAATGAGCTTCACCTTCCTCTAAAATGTATGTAGTAAAAGCAGTCCCTTATCCCTTCAATGGATGTTAGATGGATGCCTTTAGTGATCCTAGATACCTTTATAAACAAACGTAGGTGATGATAATAGATGCTTAGAGCTTGGTCCTTAAAGTATCGACTGGGCTATAGGGTGTAAAAGACTAGAAAGAAGACAAAAAACAAAAAAAAGAGGCCAAAGATGGTTGTCAATTACTAGTTTTCTCGCTTAGGAATCATATAAATTTAAGTATGCTTTTAGGACCTAGAAATGTACCCAAGTGCATGATTTTGTGTCTACATTTACCCCCACTTTATGTTGTTGAATGAATACTTGATAACATAAAGTATATAAGGGATGTGTACCTGATAATCATGAAGAGTGTGATGGTGATAGTGTGTCGAAGAGACAAGTGAAAGTGTGAAGTGATAAAAATGAAGTGTGGAAGCTAAGAAAGAGGAAGTGACCCTAGGGGTGAAGCTTATGGTGTTGTACCATGTTTTACTTGTCGTTTTTCTTAATGCAGGGCTACTTCTTGCTGTGTATTAAGGACGAACCTGCAAAAGAAGAGCGAAAGAGTAGTCAAAGCCATATATTATGAAAACTCTTGTAAAAGTATGTAAAAGCATGTAAATGTGAAAAAGTCATAAAAGCAAAGTATGCACCTGATAAACATGAGTGTAAAAGGATAGAAAGATGTCTTGAAAATGTTGTCGAAGAGCAAGTTTTTTGGGTGATCTCACTCCAAGAACGAGTTTTTTGGGTGATCTCATGCCAAGAGAGATTTTTTTGGGTGATCTCATGCCAAGTGTGAGGTCTTTGGGTGATCTCACACCAAAGAAGAAAAGTGCTGGGGAGAGAGGTCTAGTTTTACTCTCCTTCCATGACCACTTGCCAATTATGCACCATTGCAAATGGTGTGATCCTATTTTTTTCTGAGATGTACCGTATTAGTTCTGAGTTGAAATGGAGAAAGAATGCATTTTGCTTGCTGGAGGACTGTGCCTGTACTGTGAAAGATGATTTATGAATTGTTGTAAACTATGCTAATATGAGAAAGTAACTATATCTACCCCCTAGACATAAGTTCCCAGGAGAGGTCAGGAGCAACCAGGTGCTAGTGTCTGTATCCAGGCACTGGATTTGGCGCTGGATGGAGGACCATCTAGGCTTCTAGGAAATCATGTATCAACAAAAAATAATTGAACAACCTGGGTCAACTTGTGTTTGCATTTCATGTTGTTGGCATGCCATACATTAAAGAAGTTTATTGATAGTGAGCTGCAAAGTGCAATGTTGCATTATGTGGATCACACAAGCCCATTATGCAACATGTGTTGAGTGTGAAGCTCCAATGTGTAATACCCTGGTATATTGCACAATCATTTCAATGTGCAACATTGTCTGCACAATCTTGTTTGTCCATGAATTTTGAATAATTGAATGTTTGAAGCCACACATATCGAAAATGATGACTAATTGTGTTTTGGGTATATTGATGCCTTTTTTGAGACTTTTTTTGCATTCAAATTTTGTTGGTTTACGAGTCTTGGTTAGGGCATTAAATGACTATATAAACAAAGTTCAATTGCCTCAGGGAAGTACTTCAAATTTTTGGAACTCAATTTTAAGAGATTGAGTTTTGGGAACTCAAAGAAGAGTATGGATGCGAGATTAAAGGCTTGAAGCAACATGTCTTATAGTGAATGATCCAACATGAAAAAAGTATTTGTAATATAGTATTGTAACACCAAAACCTAAAGGTATTAGTGAAATCTGCACATCAGTATCATATCATCCCACCATACTCTACAACCCAAACTCAGGGCCAACAAACCTTGTTGTAACCCACTTTACTTCACTCCGTGAACCCCCTTTGGGAACCAGATGCTAGAATGGACTCTAGGTCAACATAAATCCTTGTCACCCACTCTACGACTCAAACTTGAGTGGTTGCCTTGATACCAAATGTAACAAAATGTTACACCAAAACCTCAAGGCATTAATAAAATCTGCACACTAGGATCATATCAAGTACATGGAGAATTTTCCATATGAATAACATGCCATAAGAGGAGAATGAGTATATGACTTATGTTATATTAGGTTGTATCATTGACAATCAATCTAACTATGTTATTTTCTCTAAGTTGATGAATAATAATCTTGTTTTTGTTTATGTGATTAATATTTGTGTTGATTTGATCTTTTTGATTTAATAAAAATGTACATATAATTTTATAAAACCCTAATTATAGAGTAATTAATAGAAACAATGAAGTAAAGTTACTAAGTATAGACTATGACACAAGTAATAAGCTAATAAAATATGAATCCCTAAGTGCATGATAGGGAGGAAAGGAATTAGATGATTTGCACTTTTTCCTAGAACTAATCTGGAGTGGGAAACTGATGAACAGAAAGAGCATACTATCGCAACTATGCACTGTAAATTCTAGAGTTGACGAATAAGCCCAGACCAGAGTGTTTGGAGTAGGGCTAGGGTGCCTAGGTGTTGGTGACTGCTAACAGGTGCTTGTGATTGCGTAGGATCTCAGAATTTGATTTTTGGAGTGTGGCAAGAATGTCGCTGATAGTTGTTGTTAGTCACATGTATGTTGCACTTTGATCACTGAAGACGTCAGTAACCTACAAAGAGATGTTCACTTGATAAACCCTCAAACTACATCAAATCCCAAAAAAGAAAGATGTAATATGGGGAGTTGGGATGACCTGGTGGTCACTTGACTGAGTGAACTTATGATCGATCGATGCACTACATCTCAGACTCCATGTAGTTCTTATGAGTGAGTGTGAGGATTGTTCCCTAGGATGCCCTAGTGTAAGTTGCACTTGATAGCGAGATAACTAGATGTAGAAATGTAGATAGAATGCGCAGATGGAAAAATGAGCTTCCCCTTCCTATGAAGTGTATGTAGAAAATACAGTCCCTTGTCCCTTCAATGGATGCTAGATGGATGCCTTTAGTGATCTTAGATACCTTTATAAGAAAACTTAGGTGATGATAATATATGCTTAGAGCTTGGTGCTTTATTTTTGTCACATAGCTTTGTATTTATATGATTCCCTTGGTTAAATATCATAATTTATAACTGGAACATTGACCCATAAGAAAATAAGATGCCCAAAAGATAAAAGAGACCCAAAAGAAGCGAATAAGATAGAAAAGGGTCATGGGCGCCCAGGGGGATGAGGGCTCCTGGGTGCTGGTGTACGAAGTCATAAAATATAAATATGTAAAGTATCGAGTGGGATATAGGGTGTAAAATACCATAAAGAAGACAAAAAACAAAACAATGAGGCCAAAGATTGTTATTAATTACTAGTTTTCTCGCTTAGGAATCATATAAATGAAAGTATGCTTTTAGGACCTAGAAATGTACCCAAGTGCGTGATTTTGTGTCTACATTTACCCCCACTTTATGTTTTTGAGTGAATACTCGATAACATAAAGTAGATAAGAGATGTGTACCTGATAACCATGTAGAGTGTAATGGAAATAGCATGCCGAAGCGACAAGTGGAAAGCGTGAAGTGATTATAAAAAAAATGAAGCGGGAGCCAAGAAAGAGGGAAGAGTAGTGACCCTAGGGGTGAAGCTTATGATGTTGTACCATGTTTTACCTACCATTTTTCTTAATACAGGGCTACTTCTTGTTGTGTATTAAGGACAAAATTGCAAAAGAAGAGTGAAAGAGTAGTCAAAGCCATGTATTATTAAAACTCTTGTAAAAATATGTAAAAGCATGTAAATGTGAAATAGTAGTAAAAGGAAAGTATGCACCTGATAAACATGAGTGTAAAAGGATAGAAATATGTATTGAAAATGTTGTAGAAGAGAGTTTTTTAGGAGATCTCATGCCAAGAGTGAGTTTTTTGGGCGATCTTATGCCAAGAGAGAGTTTTTTGGGCGATCTCATGCCAAGTGTGATTTTTATGGGCAATCTCATGCCAAAGAAGAAAAGTGTTGGGGAGAGAGGTCTAGTGTTACTCTCCTTCCATGAATGCTTCCCAATTATACACCACTGCATATGGGGTGATCCTATTTTTTATCGAGGTGTACCATATTAGTTCCAATTTGAAATGGAGGAAGAATGCATTCTGCTTGTTGGAGGGCTGTGCTTGTACTATGAAAGATGATTTGTGAATTGTTGTAAGCTGTGCTGATATGAGAAAGTAACTGTTCCTTTCCCTTGCCATAAGTGCCCAGGACGAGGTAGGAAGTACTTAGGCGCTAGTAGTCTATATCTGGGAATTGAAGTATGTGGCTAGATAGGGACCAAGTTAAATCTAGGGATCCATTCTTTTACTATATTATTTATGTTCCTGTACTAGTATATAGAACTGTAGCTTGAGATGTTATAATTTATAACTTGAACTTGACCCATAAGAAAATCATATGCCCAAAATATAAAAGAGACCCAAAAGAAAGCTAATACATAGAAAGGGTCCTGAGGGCCGCCCAGGGGATGGGGCTTCCTGGGTGCTGGTGTACGAAGTCATAAAATATAAATATGTAAAGTATCGAGTGGGATATAGGGTGTAAAATACCATAAAGAAGACAAAAAACAAAACAATGAGGCCAAAGATTGTTATTAATTACTAGTTTTCTCGCTTAGGAATCATATAAATGAAAGTATGCTTTTAGGACCTAGAAATGTACCCAAGTGCGTGATTTTGTGTCTACATTTACCCCCACTTTATGTTTTTGAGTGAATACTCGATAACATAAAGTAGATAAGAGATGTGTACCTGATAACCATGTAGAGTGTGATGGCGATAGCATGCCGAAGAGACAAGTGAAAGCGTGAAGTGATAAAAATGAAGCGTGGAAGCCAAGAAAGAGGAAGTGACCCTAGGGGTGAAGCTTATGATGTTGTACCATGTTTTACCTACCATTTTTCTTAATACAGGGCTACTTCTTGTTGTGTATTAAGGACAAAATTGCAAAAGAAGAGCGAAAGAGTAGTCAAAGCCATGTATTATGAAAACTCTTGTAAAAATATGTAAAAGCATGTAAATGTGAAATAGTAGTAAAAGGAAAGTTTGCACCTGATAAACATGAGTGTAAAAGGATAGAAATATGTACTAAAAATGTTGTAGAAGAGAGTTTTTTAGGAGATCTCATGCCAAGAGCGAGTTTTTTGGGTGATCTTATGCCAAGAGATTTTTTTGGGCGATCTCATGCCAAGTGTGATTTTTTTGGGTGATCTCACGCCAAAGAAGAAAAGTGTTGGGGAGAGAGGTCTAGTGTTACTCTCCTTCCATGAATGCTTCCCAATTATACACCACTGCATATGGGGTGATCCTATTTTTTATCGAGGTGTACCATATTAGTTCCAATTTGAAATGTAGGAAGAATGCATTCTGCTTGTTGGAGGGCTGTGCTTGTACTATGAAAGATGATTTGTGAATTGTTGTAAGCTGTGCTGATATGAGAAAGTAACTGTATCTTTCCCCTTGCCATAAGTGCCCAGGAGAGGTCAGGAGTACTTAGGCGCTAGTGTCTATATCTGGGAATTGAAGTATGTGCTAGATAGAGGACCCAAGTTAAATTATGGATCATTCTTTTAACTATATTATGTTATGTTTCTGTACTATGTATATATGAACTGTAGCTTTGAGATGTTATACGGGGTGAATAATTCACCCAATGTATGCCCCCCTCATTTGGGGTACATGTGATGCCGCTAGTAGAATACGGCCCAAAGGAGAGGACCAGATGATGATATGAAATTGTGTCCCAATAGGGGGAGGGGATGTGCATGGTAGAAACCATGGAAAATGAAAACAAAGTGGATAAATAGATTTGTTAATGTAATCAAAGCTAGTATACACCTAGAAGAAATTGTAGTAAGCAAGTAAGAAGACAAAATAGACCGCAAAAAATGGGTTTCATACATGGGACATTGCTCACAATGTCACAAGAAAATCAGGGCCGAAGCGGCCAAAAGCATATAATGTGCATACAAGACAAATGGTATAGCCTACAAACAATAATATATAATGAAAAATAATAACAAGCATGATAAATCAGACAACCATGGTGGCAAATAGTCCTTCAAAGAAAATGCTTCACATGAAGCACCATTTAGCATGTTAGAAAGATAAAAAGTATGTCAAGACGTGTATGTATCAATGTAAAGTGATGTGCTAGTAAGAATAGAAAATAATATGTAATGGAATAATAACACCTGTGATGTGTGAGAAAGTAGATTCCCCAGGAGCCTCAATGGGACTAGTGAAAGGGACTGTGCAAAACATCATTACTGCATGTAGAAATATGTAGATGATCTACATTCACTCAAAAATACCAAGTGAATGTGTATGTGTATATAGAAAATATATTGACATATTGAATATCTAACTAGCATAGTAAGAAAAGTGTACGGGTAACATAAGCAAGTAAGAGTAAATGCAACCAAGATATGCAATATGTTGTGAAAGAGTGGAATGCAATGTGTGAATGTGAGAGGAGAAGTGTGCTCCTTAACAAATGTTTATATATGAGATGAGGTTAATTTATAAAAGACCCCTCAAAAATCAAGAATAAACCATAGAACAAGAGTGCGTCATCTGGAAATGGTTTGATAATGTGTGCTAGAAAGATAGTGTAATGTCCCCTTTCCTACGCCATAGGCCTAGGGGCCAACTCGAGTCTAGGCCTTGGTTATACCCAAGGGGCTATGGACGCTGTGAGCTATTAGGTATGAATATCTAGTCCAGTTGTTATAATTTTCCGTTGACAGGAGTATAAAGTGCTTTCCAAGGGGCTAGATGTTATGTTTTATCATTGGAAGGGGCCACTTAACTCCTAGTATTCTAATTTTGCGTTTAGGGTCACCTTTTGGACCATGGCGACTTGAAAAGGAAAAAGTAACTTTAAATTACTTTATTGATTTGGTCTTCCCTAGGGGAAAATGTGACTTGGGCTTTTTAGGGTTTCCTTGGCATGGAAAAAGTTATATAAGGAGTGGAGGGGTGAAAAGATGGAAATTCATGCATACACTTATATTTCCATTCATGTGCAACTATTATTTGCAAATATCCAGCTTGTGGAGTAAGATTCCATGAGAACCCTAGCTATGGTGGTGAGAGATCCACCCCTAGCTAGTAGGGCACTCTTCGGTGGTGAGAGATCCACCCTAGTTTGTCATTTTTGGAGTTGAAATCAGGGCTTTCCTTTAGAGATATTTCTAGAGGGTTTTAGTGAAGGGTTTTGGAGGAGAGATTTCAGCATTTTTTAGGGCAGATCTACAACAACCTCTTTAGCAAGGTCTAGCATCAGTTTGAAGGCATTTGCAAGGGTTTCCAGCCTTCTCCTAGGTGAGGCAACTTGTTTTGGAGATTGCATACCTGTTTTGAAGGTTGGGATATCATATCCTATATTTATAGATAATATTTCCAAGGTTTCATAATTTTTGCATCTATATTTCAGAAGATATTAATTATAGAAGTTTTCAGCTATTTAGGGTACGTTGTAATTTTATGGCAGCATTCTGTTATTCAAAAAATTCCAAAAACAATTCTATAATATCTATTATTGTATTAGCAAGCTCCATTTAAAATTTCAAGAGATTTGAGAAAGTATTTTCGGAGTTATCCATTATTTTCTGTTCGCTTCCCTAGATTTAATTTTCTACAAAAATTAGATTTTTGTTTGGCTGCAATTTGTCTATATTCTACATATTTTAAAGTGGTATCCTATAAGGGATATTGTAGTGGTTTCAGAGCAATTGTTTCTCTAGCCTGTTGGGGTTGAAAGATGGGAGACAAAGACATTGAGAATATGGGTGTGGATCTAATGAAACAATTGTTCACCAACATGGTAAAACAACAGGAAACCACTAATCTTTATTTGAGCCAGCTCACGGAAAGATTAGCCCAAGGCATGATAGACAAAGGGGAAGCTAACAATATGGGACAACATGGTAATAGAGGTGAGAGTGGACATTTAGGACAGGGGTCCCCTCATGCTTCTACCAGACCTTTGGGACTCCACGAGCCTTATTTTTTGAAGGATTTGGAAGTTTCACAGACACGACAACCCGCAAACATTGTGGATGAGGAATATTGTTGGGAGAGGTACCAGAAATCGAGTAAGGGTTTCTGGGATAACATGCCATTTCAGGAGTATTGTAAAATAAAGATTGGTAGCAGGCCCAGGAGAGATCACCAGACATAGGTACCTGAGTTTCAGAGGAGATTGGGACAAATCTCTATTCCACACTTCGATGGTTCTAAGAAGTGTACCGGGCAGTCTTGGATTCAGAAGTTGAAGACTTACTTTAACTTGAATCCCATGCATGAAGAGGATGTAATTAAGTTTGCTATCCTACACCTCGAGGGAGATGCTCACGACTGGTGGCATCATGGATTGATTACACAGGGACACATGCATATAACTACTTATGCAAATTTTAAATAGAGGTTGATGAGAAGATTCTACAGGAGGGACCTAGATAGGCACTTTAGAGAGTTGACTCACTTGAGGCAGACAGGTTCTCTAGACCAGTACATTGTGGATTTTCACAGGTTATCAGTTATGGTATCTGATGTTTCAGAGATGAGGTTGACTTTACTCTTCATGACAGGGTTGACTGACGTTTTAGAAGGATTTGTGAAGGCATTTGAGCCTTCTTCTTTGCATGAGGCTATTAGGAGATCTCGAGACTTGGAGTTATCCACTCCAAAATTGAGGGTTCCACCTCACATTCAATAAAAGGAACCTCCATATGGATCAGACGAACTTCAGCAGAGGGAGCCTCCACTGAGGCAGGAGGTGGCTAAGAAGCCATTCATTTCTTGAGAGGACATCGATGAGTTGAGGCGAAAGAAACTATGTTTCAATTACCGCACACCTTGGGTTCCAAGACATGATTGTAGAGGCAGAGGGAAGGCCCAATTCATTGAGGTCTTTGAGGAGAGTGAGGGTGACAGAGGTGAGGATATAGAGACTCACAAGATGGATGATGGATATGGAGTTGTGTTGGATAGTGCTGATGCAGTGTGGGAGGAGGAGACTTTTCCTCCGGAGATTATAGCCACATTTTCTAGTACATTGATGTATAAGGCATTTAGGATTAGAGTAATTATGCAGGGTCAGTGAGTAGTGGTCCTCATTGATAGTGGGGCCACCCAAAACTTTATTGATGCCTCATTGGTTGAGAGGCGAGGATTACAGATAGAGGACTTTGAGGCTTCAATGTGGTTGTAGCTAATGGAGAGTCTATGAGGTGTACATGGCGGGTACCCCAATTGAGCTTCACGATGGGTAACTATATAGTTACTGATAATTTCTAAATTTTTGGTATGGGAGTGACCAACATAGTGCTGGGAGTGCAATGGATTCACTCTCTTGGTGAGTTTAAGACTAAATTTCAGATGATGGAGCTGAAGTTTAAGTCCGAGGGAAAGAATGTGATTTTGAGGGGATTATCTACAGGAGCACCTAGGGTGGTTGCAGCTGAGGGGATAGAGAGGAATTTTTGGCATGATGAGGGGTTGTATTATTGTAGATTAATGTGGAGTATGATGGATGTGGGTGTGACCAGTAGTTTTGCATAGGAGACAATCACAGAGATTGGGGTTATAGGTTTAGATCATCTATGTTGATAATTATGTTGGTTATCGGAGGTTTCAGTAGATTGGAGATCTCATCTGCTTGTTGAGTACTCCAAGAACTGACACACTTGTGAGATTCTGGATGGTCACATACAGGATGACACCTAAAGATTAGATGATGATATGATAATCTATCAAGACAGATTATACCTTGTGTTAGATTCATGGTTGAGGATCGAGGTATTGCGACATGTGTATTTTTCTTTCATTATTAGACACTTGAGCTTCAATGAGACCTACAGGCTCATATCAGAGAGGTTCAGATGGCATGGGTTGAGGTAGGATATCCTCAAATTCATATAGGGATGTACGGTTTGTCATTATAACAAATAAGAGCTTACAGGTTCATCATGTTCTGAGTTGACATGGGATAGCACTCCTATGTATTTTACTACTTCTAGGCATAGTGGGCATTTCACCCATGTGATAGTCAGTGGAGGGATGGAGTTGACTCAATTTTTTGTTGATTCAGTAGGTTCACACTCATCACAGGAGGTGAACTATGTAGAGTTGACATTGTCGGTTGACCATTTGCTGGAGTCTTGGGGTTTTTCTGCCACAAGACACATTGAGATGCATTATGAGTTGTACTCTCACACTAATGTGGGTCATGTGGGAGGGTTAGCATGATTTGTGTGTATACATGTTATTTCACAGGTTGATCCAGGGGATTCTACAGGATTCAAAGTGGACTTGCATACTTGGGAGTTGATCGAAGAGATAGCGTCAGGTCCCATGATGATGGCATCAAATTGGTAGGGATTGGACAAATTGGCAATCCTGATGTGGGTACTAGTGGAGAGTCAGTTTGGGTATCATTCCACTTCACGAACAACATTGTTCTCTATACAACATGGAATTCATGATGACTAAATGGGGTTTCTTGGTTACTTCGGATTACACTGATCTTTGGTTGACTGCAGGGTGAGGTGGAGAAATTTACTTTGTGGTATTCAATTTTTACAGCATCCAAATGTGCATTTTCTTGAGGAAAAGTAAAATTTGGTAAGGGAGGACTATAATGTCTCCTTTCCTATGCCATAGGCCTAGGGGCCAACTCGAGTCTAGGCCTTGGTCATACCCAAGGGGCTATGGACGCTGCGAGCTATTGGGTATGAATATATAGTCCAGTTGTTATAATTTTCCATTGACATGAGTATAAAGTGCTTTCAAAGGGACTAGATGTTAGGTTTTATCATTGGAAGGGGCCACTTAACTCCTAGTATTCTAATTTTGCATTGGGGGTCACCTTTTGGACCATGGTGAATTGAAAAGGAAAAAGTAACTTTAAGTTACTTTATTGATTTGGTCTTCCCTAGGGGAAAATGTGACTTGGGATTTTTAGGGTTTCTTTAGCATGGGAAAAGTTATATAAGGAGTGGAGGGGTGAAAAGATGGACACTCATGCATACACTTATATTTCCTTTCATGTGAAACTACTGTTTGCAAATATCCAGCTTGTGGAGTAAGATCCCACAGGAACCCTAGCTTTGGTGGTGAGAGATCCACCCCTAGCTAGTAGGGCACTCTTCGGTGGTGAGAGATCCACCCTAGTTTGTCATTTTTGGAGCTGAAATCAGGGCCATCCTTTAGAGATATTTCTAGAGGGTTTCAGTGAAGGGTTTTGGAGGATTTTGGGTATTTTAGAGGAGAGATTTTAGGGTTTTTCAGGGTAGATCTACGATAACCTCTTTGGCAAGGTCTAACATCAGTTTGAAAGCATTTGCAAGGGTTTCTAGCCATCTCCTAGATGGGGTGACTTGTTTTGGAGATTACAAACCTATTTTGGAGGGTTTCCACTTCCTCAAATTCTGATTTGAATGTTGGGATATCATCTCCTATATTTATAGATAATATTTCCAAGGTTTCATAATTTTTACTTCTATATTTCGGAAGATATTAATTTTAGAATTTTTCATCTATTTAGAGCACACTGTAATTTTTTGGCAGCATTCTGTTATTCAAAAAATTCCAAAAATAGTTCTATAATATCTATTATTGTATTAACAAGCTTCATTTAAAATTTCAAGAGATTTGAGCAAGTATTTTTGGAGTTATCCATTATTTTCTGTTCGCTACCCTAGATTTAATTTTCTGCAAAAATCAGATTTCTATTTGGTTGCAATTTGTCTATATTTTACATATTTTAAAGTGATATCCTATAAGGGATATTGCAGATAGATCATGAAGCATAGATCATAAAGTGTAGAAGCAATGAGGTTCATTTCAAATTTAGACCTTCAGTAGTCGAGTATGAAACATGGATCTAGAGTGTGTCATAGGGAAATGGTTTTGAAGTGTGAGAATCAAATACTAGAATGATGTAGCGTGAAGCACAAGTCATGAAATGTGTAGTGTGTGAGGTTAATTGATGTAGTATGACATCAATAGTAAAGTGTGAACCTTAGCACAATATTGCATCATAGGGAAGTGACAATAAAAAGTGTATCAAGTTGTGTAAGATTGCTTAGAAATATGAAATATAAAACACAAATCGTATGAGTAGAAATGATATACACTTGATGATGGTAAGAGGGGGGGGGAGAGTGAGCATGATGCCCCAGTGTATAATGATGAGTAAGATATCTGATGAAAGTAAAGGGTAATGGTCCTCCACCCGATGTTTGAGGCAATAAAGGCATGTAACCATGATCTGAGATCAGTGGTGTATGAGACTGAGGAAGTACATGTGACGAAGGCCTAGGTGGTGATGAACACCTATGTATAGGATACCTAGGAGGTGATGAACACCTATGTGTAGGAGACCTAGGAGGTGATGAACTCCTATGTGAAGGGCCTTCTTGAATAGGGGACTTAGTGGACCGATGAGAACGAGTAGGTCATGTACGAATAAGAGAGCTAGGTGTAAAATATGTATTAGATTTAAGAGGCCCAGGGGGAATAGATGCTTTAGCTAGTGCAAGGGAAACCTTAAGAGGAGGTTGAGGCTACTGTGTGGATGGTGGAACACCTTTGATAATGACAACTTACTTATTGTGAATGAATTTGAGACACAAGTGGTTCATGGACAAGATAGCTTGAGTGGCGCGGAGATAAGGAAGACCTAAGAGCATGTCACAACCTTTGATGACAGGTGCCAAAAAGAATGACAAAATCATGGTGAGAGACATAATTATAACTAGAAGTTTGACTTAGCCATAATATTTGGGAACTGGGTATGAAATATTAGCTAGTGGATAATTGATAACAACGAGGAGTGTGATAGAGCACACACCCATAAGAACCGATGGATTGATCATTGTGTTATTGATAGTATGCGACCTAATAGAAGGATGGATGTGAAATTCATTAGAAGAAAATGTAGCATGATAATGATGATTAGAGAATGTAATGAGTGGTAGAGATGCATTGACATTAATAACTAGAAAATCAAGAGGCCTTGATGAAGGAGGAGGCATAATGCGATATGTATGATTAGCAGAAGAATCCATGACTCGTTTTTCATGCTTAGGTAGAGGATCATTAAATATTTTGAGTTTTTTTGTTTTCATTGAACGACTTAGATGTCGAAGGCTTAGGGAGCTCGATTACATTGTTGTCAATAAGATCTTGAATGAGATGTCTGATTTTGAAACATCAATCAATAGGATGCCCAATGCATTGATGATAGTCACATCTAGTATTTTTGTCATAATTACATCCTTTAGGGTGAGATGGATCAAGATTTAGTGGTGGTGGAAGCGTAATAAGATTTCTCTCAATAAGTTTTGGTAATAGAAGGCACAAAGCATAAGGCAATTTTGTGAATGTATGCTTCAGAGGTTTCCATTGAATATTTTCTGGAGTAGTGACAACATTAATAGTAGCTTTTTCTTTAGTAGGTTTGGGAGATGTCTTGAAAGTAGATTTACTTTGAAACCAATTATAAGATGATGAAGCATGATCATGGTACTTGAGTTTTCCAATAGATAAAAGTTTGATTTCACGTATCTTAAGAGTATGGCATAGTTGATCAAATGATAGAAGGGTCTCAAAGATGACACTCTCTTGCAATGGAGATAAGAGACTTTAGACAAACATATCTTGTAACTTAGAATTCGAGAGAACATTGGTAACATTAGCTAGATTGCTCTTATAGTGCAATACATAGTCAACTAGATGCTCATTATATCCTTGTTTAATTTGTGCAAGTTGAGCATAGAATATTTTAAAACTAATATTGATAGCAAAATGAGAGAGAAAAACATCAGCTAAATGTGTGAATGATGTTATTGAATGAATGGGTAAATTGTAGAACCAAGACATAACATAATCTTGGAGACTTCTAGGAAAGATATTTGCTAGTAAAGTATGATCATTCGTATAATCTAGACATGCCACATGAAAAGATCTAAGATTGCTACGCCCTTAACCTATTGCTTGTGTTAGGATGTGAGTAGCTGACTTGTGGCTTACCATATTATTTTATTATGTCATTTATACTTTCTCTTGCTTAGTAGGTCAGACTTGGTGATGGCCATAACATATGAATAGTATATGTACATGGGATTGTAAGTAGTAGTTGATCATCATTCGAGCATTTGAGTCTTATTATATGGTTTGGAGGTTGCCCCCTCGAAGTGGCGAAGCTATTTTAATTGCATATTGAGATCATCTATCTACAATATTGTGTTATTTTGTGTTCAATTACTACTCATAATTTAAATTATACAAGTAATTTCATTACAAGTGGTATCAGAGCTGTGATCCGGGCCAAAATTAGGGCAAAACCCTATTTTTTGTTTCTGCTATATCTTGCGAACCAGTGTGTATTTTTCAGATATTTATTTACCATTGTTGTGAATCATTCCAAGTAAGATTCTCTCAAAATTTTAGATTTTTTTCTTTATTTTGCAAACGTCATTACAAATTTACGATTTTTCATAAAATCACTCCCTAGGCTGCAATTTGTGGAATGTTTCCAATTTATTTACATTTTTAGAAATCTATCAAAAAATATTTGTATTATATTTTTTATGTTTTTTCCTAATCGGCCGAATTTGTATCAAAACCCTAAACCCTAGGGTTTGACATCATGTCGAGGCCTTCCACAAGATTCAAAAAGAATCCTATCACTCTGGGTAAAACCCCAGATAAGGATGGGGTATTGATTGAAGAGTTGGAGCCAAAAGCGGTAAATAAAGATTCCTCAACACTATGGTTTAACTCAGTTGATCATAAGGTGAGCCAACTTGAGTATGATCTATGAAATGTACAATATGAGATGGCATGTAAAGGAGATATAGACCAAATCAATCAACGATTGGATGATATCATGCAACATATAAAGGGTAAACAATATGTCCCAAATCAGCCCCAAATCAACCAAGGAGGATATTTAGTTTAGAATAATGGGAAAAATAACCATGTTGGATCAATTTTCCATCCCACTTAGAATCCAACTCATTCGCAACCACATAACATGATGTCAAAAGTGGAGATGTGCAAATTTGATGGGAAGGATCCATTGAATTGGATAAATCAAATAGAGATTTTATTTGAGTTACATCAAACCCCATCAAGAAAAATGTGACCTTGGCATCCCTGTATCTTGAACTAGACCAATTCATCTGGTATCGATGGTTATGTGCTTAGAGGCAGAACAATGGTCTTAGTGTCACTTAGACAATTTTTACTAAGGAGTTGTAATTGCACTATAGTTCCAGTGTTTCAGATAACTACTTTAGTCAATTGGAAAATTTACAACAAACATGATCAGTCAAATATTATGTGCATTAATTATAGAACCTATCCTTAAGGGTGGAGAATATTATAGAAGGGAATTTGAATGACCTATTTCTAGGAGGTCTTAAGGACCACATTGAGCATGAAGTACATATGTTTAATCCACTCAAGATTTCTGACTCTATTATCATGGAACGCAGAGCAGAGGAAAACTTTATTTGTAGTAGGAGGCAACCTTTCACTAACACCAAAGACCGTAGTACCCCTTCCCCATCATTCACTCGACCAATTAGATTGAATCCTCAAAAATGGAAGAAAAGAGAGTAAAAGGATTATGTTTTAACTGTGACAACAAATATGGACCAGGACATAAATGTTCTGAGAAGAATTTATTCTATATTGAAGGAGGAAATGAGGATGAAGAGAAAGCTAAAATTATAGGAGAGGCCAAGGAACTAGTAGAAGATGAAGTAGAGGATCACCAACCTACAATTTCTTGCCATGTGTTGTCAAGTATTAGTACTCCTCAAACACCCAAGGTTATTGGATATCTAAAAAAATAGAAGGTGACAGTATTGATTGACTCAGAGAGTAATCATAACTTCATAAATAGTAAGTTAGCTTCCCTCCTCAATTGTTTTATTTACCCAGCTCCAGAAATGCAAGTTATAATTGTAGATGGTGGGACAATCAATTACATAGGAAAGTGTCATAGTATCAAGCTCTCCATGGGAGACTACATGTTAGACTCACCTATGTTTGCTATTTCTATGGGAGGGGAAAATATTGTTTTGGGTGTCCAAGGGCTCACAACCTTGGGTACTATAGAGATGAATTTCCAAGAATTGTTCATGTGATTTCATTCAAAAGGAAGGAAAATACAATCGAAAGGGATGGTAACTAAGTCTCCATAGATATTAACTCTCATCAAATGCAGAAGGTTATCAGAAAAGGAGTAGATGGATTTGTAGCAAAATTATTTTCCATAGAGGCACAAAATATAGAGTCTTTAATGCCACATGATCTTCAGAAGAATGTTGATGCTCACTCGTCTATTTTTGATGCAATTCGAAAGGGACTACCACTAGTTAGGGATCATGATCATGCCATTTAGTTGATTCTAGAGAGCCAACCACCTAACATCAGCCATAAAGATACCCATATTCCTAGAAAAGTGAGATCAAGAAAATGGTGCAGGAAATGTTGAAGGAAGATATCATTAGGCATAGCCAGAGTGCATATTCTTCACCAGTGGTCATGGTACGTAAGAAGGATGAAACATGGAGGATGTGTCCATATTACCGAGAAATCAACAAGTACACCATCAAGGATAAGTTTCCTATTCCAGTAATTGATGATTTACTTGATGAATTACATGGTGCTATTTATTTAACAAAATTAGATCTTTGTTTGGGGTACCATCAAATTAGAATAAGAGAGGAAGATGTTCATAAAATAACTTTCAGGACTCATGAGGGCCATTATGAATTTTTGGTAATTCCCTTTGGTCTTAAAAATTCTAACATTTCAAAGCTTGATGAACACTATTTTTAGGCCATTTTAAAGGAAATTTGTATTAGTTTTCTTTGATGACATGTTGATTTAAAGTAAGACATGGGAAGAATACTTGCAACATATAGATAAAGTGTTGGAAGTTTTCGAGAAACATAAGTTATATGCAAATCCATCAAAATTTTCTCTTGGTGTACAAGAGGTAGAGTAATTGGGTCACATTGTATCCCATGAAGATGTCAAAGTTGATCCTCAGAAGATCAAAGCTATGGTGGAATGGCCAAGGCCTAAAACTCTAAAAGATATCTGAGGGTTCCTAGGACTAGTATGGTACTAAAAAATATTTGTAAGGGGATATGGTAGAATTATAGCTTTTCTCACTGCATTTCTAAAGAAGGATTCCTTCCATTGGATAGACGTAACCACTAAATCCTTTGATCAGTTGAAGGAAACCATGTGCACCACCCCATTTTTGGCTATTCCTGACTTCTCAAAAACCTTCATTGTTGAGTGTGACACTTCAGGATCAACATTGGGAACAATTATAATGTAGGAAGGAAGACCAACTGCATTTGAGAGTCACCAATTCAAAGAAAAATATCTTCTCAAACCTGTCTATGAGGAAGAAATGATGTATATTCTTCATGTGGTCAAGCAATGGAGGACCTATCTAATGGGCAGACACTTCAAGGTGAAAACTGATCATGATAGTCTTAATTAATTTTTGGAGCAAAGGTTATCATCTAAGGAACAAAAAAAGTGGGTAATAGAAATGTTGGGTTATGATTTTGAAATCATATACAAAAATGGTAAAGAAAATGTAGTTTCTGGTGCACTGTCTAGAAGGGATACATTTGCATACACAATACTATGTGCAATGTCCATGTTGAAGGCCGATGGGGTAGATGAAGTGAGATTGGAATGGGATCAGGACAAGGATACACAATCTCTAATACAAAATATCAATCAAGAATCTATAACATCTAACAAATTTGAGTGGAAAGGTAATGCCCTATGGTACAAGGATAGGTTATACTTGTGCAAAGATTCTGAGTTGAAGCATAAGATTCTTGTAGACCTACATGCATCGCCTGTTGGAGGACACTCTGGGTTTTTGAAGACATATCATAGAATAAAAAGAGAATTATTTCAGGAAGGAATCAAGGGTGATGTAATAAAGTTTGTATCAAAGTGGTTTGTGTGCCAATAGAATAAAGGTGAAACCATTAAGACACCAGGTCAATTGTAACCATTACCAATTCCTAGCTAGAGATGGGAGGAGGTATCCATGGATTTCATCATAGGATTGCCTTGTTCAGAGGGTAAAAATGTTATTTTAGTGATTATGGATAGACTCACAAAATATGCCCATTTTTGTTCCTTGTCACACCCATTTGTAGCCAATACAGTCACAATTATTTTTTTGAAGACAGTTCAAAAGCTACGTGGAACCCCAAAGATAATTGTAAGTGAATGTGATCCTATTTTCACAAGTAATTTTTAGACAAAATTATTTACATGTTTGGGTACTCAGCTAGCTCACAATTCATCTTACCATCCTCAAATTGATGGGAAAATGGAAGTGGTTAAAAAATGTTTAGAGGGTAATCTACATTGTTTTGTATAAGATAAGCAGGAACATTGGGTTAAATAGTTACCACTTGCAGAATGGTGGTATAACACATCTTTTCGAACCTCTTCTCAAATGACCCCATTTTTAGCATTATATGGTTACCATCCACCATTTATCACTTCTTCCTCGAGGGTGCAAACTAAGGTCAGAGATGTTGAGGAACACATTCAAAATCAATAAATGGTTTTTGCTGGTCTGAAGGAGAATCTGGAATCGACACATAACATGATGAAATAACAAGACGATTAACACCGTAGTGAAAGAGATTTTGAAATTGGTGACTGGGTTTTTGTACGTATGCATCCTTACAAACATATGTCCCTGAAGCAATAGAAAAAGGAAAACATAATTTCTCCCAAATATTATGGTCCTTATCCAGTTCTACAGAAAATTGGAAGTGTTGCGTATAAACTAGAGTTGTCTCAATCTTCACACATACACCCAATATTCCATGTTTCCTACCTGAAGAAGCTTATTGGACAAAAATTTGCAGCCCATATAAAGCTACTATAACTTGATGAGGAAGGAAGAATCATTTTGGATCCAAAAAAGATTCTACAAACACGTACTAAGAGGCTCAGAACCAAAGACATTAAGGAATATTTGATCAAGTGGAAGAATATGAGTATAGAGGATGCGACCTGGGAGGATTAAGTTTTTCTGCAGCAACATCCAAAATTATTCAACATTGAGGATAATGTTGGTTTGAAGGGGAAGGGTATGCTACGCCCTTAACCTATGATAGTGTTAGGATATGAGTAGCCAACTTGTGGCTTACCATATCATTTTATTATGTCATTTATACTTTCTCATGCTTAGTAGGCTAGCCTTGGTGATGGCCATAACATATGAATAATATATATAAGGAATTGTAAGTAGTACTTGATCATCATTCGAGAATTTGAGTCTTATTATCCCCCTCAAAGTGGAAAATCTATTTTAATTGCATATTGAGATCATCTATCTACAATATTGCATTCTTTGGTGTTCAATTTCTGCTCATAATATGAATTATAAAAGTTATTTCATTACAAAGATGCTATTAAGGGTCACCATGGCCATTAAAGGTGGGTATCTTAGGGGTGAAGAAGTTTGGAGGAAGTACATAAGTGGAAATGGTGGGTGTGAAAGGGGTTTGAAGGAGTAAGGATGAGTCAAGAGATGGAAATGCATGAGAAGTAATTAACTGAAGTTGATGGATATGAGTTTACAGATCATGGTATAAAGAATCTAGATCAGGAGTGTTTAAATAAGAACCAGGTTGTGCATTAGAAAAATTTGTTTGAATGAGAGGAGTGATAGGAATAGGAATGGAAGTAGGAATGTGAAGGGGTTGGGTAGAAGCCATGAAAACCGAAGAAGATCCTACAAGAGGCATAAAAGCAGCTTCTCAAGAATGTTTGGTAGCAAGTAAAGCATTGAGAATATGCGGAAGATGTTTAGCATTGTCACACAAAGATTGATGAAAATTAGTAAGCTTGTCTAGTTGTTCTTGATCAACATTAGTATCCTCATCATATGATTGTTCACTATCAGATGTTTCAATGTCTTTGAGATGAACATTCCTTGAGTTAGAAAAGGGATTATTAGATTCAACCATTGGTTTAAGAACCCTATGAGTAAATGAAGGAATCTCTATATGCTCAAAAGAACCAAACCAACCACTATGGGTAATGAGCATAAGAAGGAAGATTTGAATGATGAGTTCACGAAATGATTTAACAAAACTATACTTATTAACTTTTGTAAAAACCTAATTGTAAAGTAATTGATATAAAAAATGAAGTAGAACTATTAAGTATAGACTATGACACAAGTAATAAGATAATAAAATATGAAACCCTAAGTACAAGAGAGAGAGAAAGGGGAAGTAATTTAGTTGATTTACACTTTTTCCTAGAACTAATATGGACTGGGGAAACTCATGAAAAAAAGAGCAGGCTGTCCCAACTATGCACTGTAAATTCTAGAGCTAACGGATAAGGTCAGACTAAGGAACCTAGAGTAGGGCTAGGGTGCCTAGGCATGGGTGACTGCTAGGAAGCTATGACCGAGTGTTGCACTACATCTCAAACTCCATGTATTTCTTGTGTGTGTGTGTGTGTGTGTGTGTGTGTGTGTGTGTGTGTGTGTGTGTGTGTGTGTGTGTGTGTGTGTGTGTGTGTGTGTGTGAGGATCGTTACCTAAGATACCCTAGTGCAAGTTACACTTGATAGTGGGCTAGATATATATAGCAATGTAAATAGAATGTTTGGATGAAAAAATGAACTTCCCCTTCCTATGAAGTGTATGTAGAAAATGCAGTCCCTTGTCCCTTAAATGGATGCTATATGGATGCCTTTAGTGCTCTTAGATGCCTTTGGATGCAAGCTTAGGTGATTATAGTAGATGCTTAGATCTTGGTCCCTTATTTTGGTCACATAAATTTGTATATATATGATTCCCTTGGTTGAATTTTGTAATTGACAACTGGAAGGTGGACCCATAAGAAAATAAGTTGTCTAAAAGATAAAAGAGACCCAAAAGAAGTGAATAAGATAGAAAAGGGTGAGGGGTACCCATGGGGGATGAGGGAACCTAGGTGCTAGTGTCTGAAGTCATAAAAGATAAACAGGTAAAGTACCGACTGGGATGTAGGTTGTAAAAGACCACAAACAAAGTAAAGATGCCAAATATAATTGTCAATTACTATTTTTCTCACTTAAGAATCATATGAATGCAAATATGCTTTTGAGACCTAGAAATGTACCCAAGTGCGTGATTTTGTGTCTACATTTTCCCCCACTTTATGTTTTTGAGTGAATATTTGATAACCTAAATTAGATAAGAGATGCGTACTTAATAACCATGTAGAGTGTGATGGAAAAAATGTGCGGAAGAGACAAGTGAAAGCGTGAAGTGATAAAAATGAAGTGTGGAATCTAAAAAAGAGGAAGTGACCCTAGGGGTGAAGCGTATGGTGTTTTACCATGTTGTAATTGTAGTTGTGTTTGATGTAGGAATACTTCTTATTGCGTATAAACAAAGGACCCAAAAAATAAGAGTGAAAGAGTAGTCAAAGTCATGTATTATGAAAACTCTTGTAAAACTATGTAAAAACATGTAAATGTGAAAAATTAGTAAAAGGAAAATGTTCACCTGATGAACATGAGTGTAAAAGGATAGAAAGATGTCCTAAAAATGCTGTATAAGTGCAAGTTTTTTGGGCAATCTCATGCCAAGAGAGAGTTTTTTTGGGCAATCTCACGTGAAGAACAAGTTTTTTGGGTGATGTCATGTCATGAAAGAAGAGTGTTGGGGAGAGAGGTCTAGTGTTACTCTCCTTCCATGAATGCTTCCCAATTATACACTATTACAGATGGTGTGATCCTATTTTCTTATGAGTTGTATTATATTAGTTCCGAGTTGAAATTGAGAAAGAATGAATTCTTCTTGTTGGAGGACTATGCCTATAATGTGAAATTTTATTTGTGAACTGCTTTAAACTATATTGATATGAGAAAGTAACTATAACTCCCCCCTAGACATAGGCTCCCAGGAGAGGTTATGTGTGCCCAGGAACTAGTGTCTGTATCTGGGCATTGGAGTCTGTGGTGAATGGAAGACCCAAGTCAAATTTTGGGCTGTTAATATAACTACATTTTGTTTTATTCCTATACTATGCATATCTAAACTGTAGCTCTAAAATGCTGTATGGGGTGACTGATTCACCTAATGTATTGATTTAATAAAAATACACTTATAACTTTTGGAAAACCCTAATTTAGAGTAACTAATAGAAAAAATAAGTACAACTACTAAGTATAAACTATTATACAAGAAATAAACTAATAAAATATCAAACCCTAAGTGCAAGAGAGAAAGAAGAAAGAAATTGTCTGATTTTCACTTTTCTTAGAACTAATCTGAATTGGGGAAACTGATGAACATAAAGAATAGACTGTCGCAACTATGCACTATAAATTATGGATCTGACAGATAAGTCTGGACTAGATCTCCTAGAGTAGGACTAGGGTGTCTAGGCACTGGTGACTACTAGGAGGCCTCTGTTACTACAGAGGAGCTCAAAATCTAATTTCTGGAGTGTTGCTAATAGTATCTATTATTCACCTGTATGTCACAATTTGATCATTGAAGATGGCTAATAACTTGCAAAGATATGTTCACCTATAAAACCCTCAAACTTCAAAAAATCCCAAAAAAATAAAGATATAATATGGGGAGTCAGAATGACCTCATCGGTCACCTGATTGAATGAAATTATGATTGAGAACTACACTACATGTTAGACTCCATGTAATTCTTGTGAACGTGTGTGAGGATTGTGCCCTAGTATGCCCTAGTGCAAGTTGTAATTGATAGCGGGCTAGCTAGATGTAGCAATGTAAATATAATGTGTGGATGGAAAAATGAACTTCCCCTTCCTATGAAGTGTATACAAAAAATGCAGTCCCTTGTCCCTTTAATTTATTCTATATGGATGTCTTTAGTGCTCTTAAATCCCTTTTGATGCAAGCTTAGGTGATGATAAGAGATGCTTAGAGGGACAAGGGTTCCTGTGCGATGGCATTCCGAAGTCATAAAAGCTAAACATATAAAGTAACGGCTGGGCTGTAGGGTGTAACATAACATAAAGAAGACAAGAAATAAATCAAATAGGCCAAAGATAGCTGTCAATTACTAATTTTCTTGCTTAGGAATCACATGAATGCAAGTATAATTTTAGGACCTAGAAATGTACCCAAGTGTGTGATTTTGTGTCTACACTTTCTACCTACATATATTTTCCTTATATTTGGTTGTTATTCCACACTTATTTTTTAGGGATGTGAGGTGTAAGGATAATATTCATCGGACACCCTCACCTTGTCTACATAATTTGGTATCAGAACAAGGATTTCTTTCCTTGTGAGTAGAAACACGATAGATATTTCTGATTTTCCACATTTGCGATGTGTGGATATAAAATCATTGCAAAAATATTCCAGTGGGTAATTTTTGGGTAGAAGGTCTGAGAGAGTGACACAATAAGTTTGTGGCTTTCCATGGTATACATTATGGGTAGAAGGTCATTACCGAAATCTTCTAATGGGTTCCTATTGGGAAGAGGGTGTGATAATCATTGGCGGTTTTCCATTTTCAAGAGAAGTGGGTAGAAAATTATTGTAGGAATCTTCCAACAAGAGGTATTTTGGGTAGAAGACTATGAAGGTAGTTGATATAAAATTTTAGATAATATAGAATGACACACTAGAGGAATACTAATACATGAGGACAACATAACTAGGATGTAAGAGTTGAGGACCTGGCTGAAATGATGCAAACTATGCAAGCTCGCTTGGAGGCCAAGGAATTTGTAGAATGATGAGGTGTTTTGGTGGAAGATAATAGTGATGATTCAGGTGGAACGATGTAGTAGGGAGTGTAGGCCATGAATGTGAATGCAAATGTAGAAGGATAAGTTCAAGATGGTCTTGAAGATAAACTACTTCATGTAATTACTAAAATGGGGAATAAGGAAAGATTGGAGACACTGTGTTACTATGGTAGCTTAGAGCCAAAACATATCATATATTGGATAATGAAGATGGATAAATATTTCAAGTATGAAGATATGGAAGATCCCAGGAATTTCAATTTTGTATGAAAGAAGATGAAAGGTTATGCATATATTTAGCGGGAGCATATCCATACCAACCAAGTTCTTTGTGGCAAGTAAGAGATTAAGAAATTAGATAGGATGGTGGCGAAGTTCAAGGTGAAGTTTTTTATATAGATTACTTGCTCCATTTATTAGAAGGTTATAAGGTCACCAATAGAGATAACTTAGTGTGAAGGAACACTCTAAGGAATTTTACTTATTTTCCATTAGAGTGGGACACGCGGAAGATGATATGGAGAAAATATCTAGATATATGACTAGATTTTGAGTTGTAATTTAAGATGTGTTTAACATGTTATAATTTCATTTCATGGAGGAAGCCTACTATTATTTAGAGGTAGAGGAAAAGTTGGCATGTAAAAAATAGAGTGCTAACCATAGAAAGGGGAAGGATGTAGAAAAAGTAAGGGTAGAGAAAATTTTACACAAGGTGAAGATGAGTCGTGTACAATACCAAAAATTGAAGGGACATATTGAGGAGGTGGAAATGCATCTAGGAGTATAAGATTATTTAAACATGGAAGAGGTCACAAATTCAATGACACATGTTTTAGGTTTGGAGAGACTACGCATAAAGCACATGAGTTCTTGCATGCCCAAAATGGTGGTAAGAAAAGTGCATACATTACATGAGCATATCCAAATGTATTTTCAAGTCACATAGAAGAACCATATATGGGATAAGTATTGATGTTCAAGAATGCATTATTAAAACTAGAGAAGGAATAGATTGATATTGAACAAAGAAATTTTTTATTTAGGATAACATGCAAGTCGAGAAGAAAAGTATATAAGATAATAGTGGATAGTGGATAGTGGAAGCACCGATAATGTGGTGGATAAGTTGAATTTGAAGATAATTGAGCATATGAATCCATAAATGATTTCATGGTTGTATAAGGGACACCTACTTTGGTAAAAAAATAACGTTTGGGTAAATTCTAGATTGAGAGATATGAAGATGAAGTAGTGTGTGACATCATGTCCATAGACAAATGACATGTGCTACTTGGTAGGCCTTGGAAGTTTGACTAAAAGGTGAAACATGATGGATGCAAAGAAGTATAATTTGAACCCATTATAGGAGAAGAGTGAAGCAACACCAAAATTTTTATTTCTCTCACGTAAGAAAATCCATAGTGAAGTAAAGAATAATAGTGCATGTTTTGTGCTCATAATGTATATAGAGAAATTCTATAGAATGAAACAAACAATGCAAATAAAATTAGACAAGATTGTCCTTTTTATATCCTTTTAACCTTAGATGATATTCTTGAAGCTTGGAATGAGGTACCAGGCTTGTTGAATCTCTTGATCAATTTCTTTTTGGATGATCTGAAGGTATTTTAAATGGAAGTAGATTTCAGCTATGAGAAAAATGATTGAATGTATGATTTAATTATTGATTTGTGATCAATTGGACAACGTAACGATATGTGATATTGAATGAAAATTCAACACAATAATGATGCAAATATCAAAGTTTCTAAAGATGATAATTGGAGAGGAATGAGTGATTATTTATAGATGATGGGAATATAATCCCAAACCCTTTGATTTATGTGATTGAACTTATCTGATATAAAGCTAACTAAAGTATGATTGGATTGTTTAGTCAAGTTTCCAACTTGATTGAAAGAGTTGAACTACCATTTTGAGCTTACACATGGATGAGTTCATCATTGAGTTGGACAAAGGTTTGCACATGTATTTGAATATTTTTTAGCTTTTGCATTGAAATATTAAATTGCACGTTTTTTGTTTTATTAACCCAAAAAAGTGATGCGTACCTTTTAGCTTTTGGAGATATTTGCTTTAATTTTGGAATGTCATGCTTTATGGTGATATGTTTATTTAACTCAAATGCATGATATGATTTAACCTAAACTTATCTTCTTGCATATATATTTGATGATTTAATCCTTAATTGATTCGATTTACTCTAGTTAACTTGAGATGTTAACTTGTGAAGTTGAAGTGGATAAGAGATGAGGTGGAAATGGATATATGCAGGATTTTTTTAATTGTTTAAAAATCAAATTAGCTGATAAAATTAGCTAGTAAAATTAGCTAATGGGATACAAGATAAATAATAAGAGTGATATGATTAATTAATTGAATCATAGGAATGAGATATGAGTGTAATAGGATTCCATTAAAGGTAATAGAATAATTTTCGATAATTTGATAACCTATGGTCATAATATGTAGTATGAAGTGATTATGGGATGATTCCAGTGGTTTACAATGTCGGTAATGCAACATCTGTTGGAGTTTTCGTAAAATGACGAAATATATCACAAAGTTATTATGAAGTATGAAGTAATGGTCGTAATGTATCGTGAAGAAAATACAGGATGATTTCGTAGGTTTAGTGAATTCATAATGCGATATTTTAGGGTGTGTGAGCAAATATAATGTAAGTTTCCCTAGTGAAGAGTATGGATTCCTCAACGGGTCTATACATTATCTCTCCAAGGAAGTTCCCCCTCAAGCGGATGGGTGACGTGAAAAAGGTGGAAAACCACTTGATAAGAGGAATATGAGGCTAGTGGAGGATTGACATATAAAACGGGCTCAGAAAAGGAGAGATGAAGGGTAAAAGGGAAAAATTAGGATTTCAGACTTGAATAAAGGGTTGGGTAGGAGAAAAATCATTGGTCATTTTTTATTCTATAGTTTCGATGATGGTGGATGATACATGGTAGACATATGATGGTGTTTGTGATTAATGATTTTTTTTGATATGATTTTTTGAATGAGATGCATGAATGAATGTAATGACAATATGACTAACATTTCTCGTAGCTTGAGCTTACATTTACATTTTGTATTTTGGAGCAACCTGTTTTGCTATTACAAAATAGAGTTAACACCATGATTATTGAAGAACCATGATGATCAACCCATTATGTGCGTAAACACACACACACACACACACACACACACACAAATAATGAAGTAAGAAACAAACCCAATATACACAAAGGCTATAAATGAACCAGGATGATAAAAAATACTTGTATTTGGTCTATAATAGCTATCAATGTAAAAAAATAGAAATAAAGACAATTAACTATCCCTAATGTGTTCCATAATGATTATTGATTGAATTAATTTTCCCCCAGAGCAAGGACACATGCAAGGGGTAATATTAGATTAAAGACTGGGGTCATGTGACATTGTTATAGGATCCGTATGGAAAATTGATTTGATTGAGTTTCCCCCAAGAAAGGATACATACAAGGGGTAAGATTGGATCAGACTTGAGTGGCATCAAATGACAGTCTTGTTGGATCCACGTTGAAGATTTATTTGATTAATGGAGTCATTGCCTCCAAACAAGGATACATGTAAGGGAGAGAATGAGAGATGAGATTTCCCCAAGCGAAGATGCACTCTATGGTTTTGATTTGTTGTAGGATATTTGGAATGATCATTAGGATAAGAGTTAAAAGTTTGATTTTGAGATGATTGTTGATTTGTTGTTTTTTGTATTGTTTGGAAGAGTACCTCAATGTTTGATAGTTGTGTGAATGTTTTGAAGTTTGTAGATAATTTTTGTCCATTTTTTTGAGTTTTGAATAAATGTAGATGTTTTTGATTTTGGGACAAAAATATTTACTGATTTTTGGATTTTTGATTATTTTTGAATGTTTTTGTATTTTTGATTGATTTGAATGTTTTTGGATTTTTATTATTTTTGAATGTTTAGGATTTTTTATTATTTTTGAATGTTTAGGATTTTGGAATGTACGATTTTGTTTTTAATTTTTTACTTAATAAAGGGTGCACTATTTGATCATATGTTCAAACAATTGTAAATATTTCATTCTGTTGATAGAATGTAGATGATATAGTGGTAGGATGTAGAACTCCTCTCTTAACTCCATGCAACTAGTAAGATGCAAGGGATCAACACCGAGATCCAAGAAAGACATAAGAAAAATGAGATAGTGATGTGTACATGAATATGTTGGATGCAAAGACACAAGGTTAACAATGGTCCATTTGGGAAAATGTGACTCATCTCCAATTAAGATTATCTGACCGATTCCAAGATGATTTCACTTTATAGGCCATGACTAGAATTAGACCTATAGGTGGCCTACTGTTAGCAAGATCTGGTGTAAGGAATAGTTTTCTATCTTAACATGAGTAACTAAATTGATTCTTTGGATTTTGTATGATTCAGAAATTTTAATTCATTTTTTTAAGGCTCTCTGTTACTTGATTTTTTTTCAAAATGACCCCCTAATTTTTTCCCCATACCACTAGTAAGAGGTAAGAATTCAACACCAAAGACAAGATGTAGGTGAGTAAGGGTTCTTTTCTCTTTTCCCAGTCTTAGGATACCAATAAAAAACATGGGCTCAACACCAAAGGTTGTGAAGGATGAAAGGTGTAATGATTTTGAATTTTTTTTGTATTTTTGATTGATTTTGCCTTGTTTGTGTATTATTATTATTTTGGAAAGAAAATTTTCCCCCAAATCATCATCCCCACACAACTAGTAGGATGCAAGGGCTCATCACCTTAGAATGAGATCAGTGGAAAAAATATCTAGGTAAAGAAGTTTAGTGCTTTCTTGTTAATGAGAGAGCTTCTTTGAAATGATGATTTACCATCAGTAAGATTCTAGACAAGACCATACATAAATAATATGGAATGGGATGATCTAGAACAAGGATAATATACACAATACCCCATAGGAAAATGATGAACCCACGTCTTATAGGTGAAGAGTGTGAAGATATGATAATGAAATGATAGAGATATTTACAAATGGATGAAATGATTAAAATTTTTTGTACAAGAGGCCTCCCTTAGTGTGAAGAGTACCCATGAATAAGAAGTTTCTTCACTTTTTATTTTCAAATAACGTTGTGATGAGGGGTTTGATATGCCTTATCTTTTTTCTCTTTTTTGTCTTTTTGATTTTTTATGTATTAGGGTTTGTAATGGACTCATCATTATTGAAGAGGTCCATGTTTTTGAATTTTGATTGGTCTTGATGTATGTGTTTTTGAATTTTGATTGGTCTTGATGTATGAGATTTGGGTAGATGAGGTAAATGATTATGTGATTTGATTGGTCCTAACTTATGAGACTTGGGTAAATGAGATCCAAGTAAACAATGTGGATGGAAAGGTTTTTGATGAATAGGTTGGTATTGGCTAGATCATCAAAGAGTCCATGTGTAATTTGAGTTTTGTAGTTCATACTCTTCAATACCTTTGTCAATGATATCCAATGTAGGTGGAATAAAAGATATTGATGGATAAAAATATATAGATGGTTGGGGTTTGAAAATAATATCAACATCAATGTTATCCTTAGACATGAATGGAATGACATGGGGAGTGAAGGATTGATCTATAGATGGGCCTCAAGGAATCTTAATTATTTTGTACAATACATATCCAATATTGTTTTATTGTCTATAAGAACTTTATTGATTTTATGATTAGTGATGAATGCTTAAACACATAATAAATTGATGTGTATGATGTTAGATTTTAAAAGGTCACGGGGACCAAATGATAGGATTGAATTATTTGATGAAAGATTCATGATTACTTATAGAAATGGTTGTGTATTGATACCCTTAGGAACACAGACATCATGAATTACATGTGTAATGATGTCTTGAAATGTAGGTTTTGTTTTGGTCATATCCATGAGAGGGGTTTGTGTAGATGCCTTCTTTTCTTGTTTGATAATGTCATGAGAAATAAACTAAAACTTTGCATTAGATGGCCATTGTGAAATAGCCATGTAGACTTAGGATTGGATGTTTGAGGTGTCATGGATGGTGTCCAAACTTGTTTTTGTAGTGTTGCTATAACAAGGTTAGGGGTGTTGGTTTTGATGGTAGCCATGGTGTTAACTATAAGATCTAACAATGAAATGATAGAATCAAGCTCAACATTATTCAATTATTGACCCTTATCTTTAGCTTTTTCATTGGTATCGTGAGTTGGATAAGGGTCCTGGAATACTTCCAATTTCACATTTGCCATTTTTGTATTTGACGTGTTTTTGACTTTATCCTAGATGTAATGAAAGATATATTTGAACAATGATTCTTAATATGGCCATTGATATGGTGGTATTCACAATATTCTAATTCTTTTTACCATGTAGGCTTTGGTTTCCCTTCTTCGAAGGGTCTTGTGATTGGATAGGGTACCATATTAACACTCGCTAATTGGAAGAGGACACTAGAAAGAATTTCTCCGAGAGGTTTGAATTTTCTTTATTTGACTTTATGTGGAGTTGTTTCTTTACTAGATATTATGATTGGTTATTTATTTATTTATTTAATTGATTATTTGAAGGAATTTTGATAAGGCCTTTATCAATAAGGGTTCTCTCAATTTGGATTCCTTTTTTGATTACTTCTTTGAAGTTGTTTAGAGAATGCATTTGCATTTGGAATGATAGTTCCAAATTAAGATCTGGTATGAAAATAATTATCATCTCTTTTTCAAGTATCAAGCAATGAAATTGGTTTGTAATTCATTGCCATCATTGAAGGAAAGAAGTGAATGTTTCATTGTTCCTATGATTTGCATTGCAAAGGTCCATTATGGTGAGTTTTGTTGACATATCATGATTTTTTCTAGAAAATATCTAGTCTATATGTTACATGTGGTTGCCATTATTTAGTGAAATTAGTGTTTGATTTGATATGCAATTTTTGTGAAATTAGTGAAAACAGTGTTTCAGGTTGAATCAATGGATATTCAATTTTGATTCAATTAAGTTTGGATTGGATATTAAAGTAGGTTAGGAATGATTTAATGAAATGTTTTCTTAAATTTATAAGACACGAATTGGGTGTGATTTGATATGCTTAAAATTGGATAAAGTGAATATCTAAGTATAAGACCCCTAATTTAGTTTGATTCGATTTGGTTTACTTAAAAGGCTTAAATTGTGGTTTGATTTGATTTTGATAAAAATTGGATTTGATTTGTTTTGATTTGAATTCAGATTTGATTTGATTTTCTTAAATTTGGGAGTATGTATCTGAAATTTAAAACTTTTGATTTGGATTGGAAATGCTTATACTTGAATATGGGTATCCAAAATATAAGACTTTGATTGAGATTCGATTTGTTGATTTTTATAGGATGATTTGGACTGGAAAAAAATTGATTGGATTTATTTTTTTTGTTTTACTAGATTAGGATTTAGAAGGGATAGGGTTTTTAGTTTTTGATAAATGATTTTAGAATTGGATTGAATTTGGATGATATGAGATGTGTAACACAAAATTTGTTAATATAACAATCTAAAAAGTAATAAAATTATTTGGCCCCATTTTTTTATGCTTCCTAGAGATAAGAATTTCACTCACCAATCCTTATCAGAATGAGTACACGCACCAAAAAAATTCTAGTTGTGGACTATACCTAATTAATCAAGAATGGGGTTATTACCACAAACAACGTTTAGTCTTCCTCATGGGTGATATTACTCAATCAGGATGGGGCATAACCCTTTTTTCTATCCAATCATCTCAACGCGCCAATTACTTTGGGGTTATTGTGGCACTCCTCACAATGAGTTTTAGGGCTTAAGCCTAAGTACTTCCCACAGTTAAGAGAATGGGTATTTACCCTTATCTGAACCTACAATGCAATGTTTATTTTATATTTTTAATTTAGCAAAGTTTTGATTGTCTTTGACCAAGGAAACATGCTTGTAAGGTATTAGTAGTTTTCTTTTTGATTTTTACAAGATGTTTCTAGTGAAGTGGTCATGCATAAAAGTGATTAGTAGTTTTCCTGCAAACACAATGTTAGAATAAAAGAGCAACAAAAGATCATAGTTGTTTCTAATTATCAAGATATCTCAAGAGAACGAGAGAAGATCATATATGGTTTTTGATCAAAATAGATGTTAGAAATGAAGGAAATAAATGGAAAATAAGTATAATTGATTAGAAAAAGTTGTTAAGAAAAGAGTTAGATTAGAAACTGAAAATGAAGTGAAATGAAATACTTTAAATTTTTAGTTCTGATAGGGGTTCCTTGCAGAAGGCATAACTTTTCGCTCATTACTCCGTTTGAGGTCTTATTTATATTGTTGGAAAGATTAGAACAAGGTCTATCATGTGAAGGGGACTTAAAACTATTTTGATGTGATTTGATACCCAAAAACCATCAGGAAAAGATTAAAAAGTTGAGATAAAATTATAGTAAAAATATTTGGAAATAAATAAATAAAAGCCAAATCTATTTTAATGAATTAGGTTGTAGATCAGAGTCAGAAATGCATAGAAAATAGTAGGGGAATAATAAAATGTTGGAAAAATTTGAGAAAATAAAATTAAAAATACCATAGAATGCTGGCATACCTAGTATGATGCAAACAAAATTTATGTGACGCTAGCGCAAATAATGAGAGGGTAAGGATTGTAATAACAAAATAGTGCAGATAATGTAATGCTAGCATATATAATGTAATGCTAGCGAATGTAGTGCAATAATAGTACAAGTAAAGAAACAATAGTAAAAATATGAAGATACTAACACAAGTATGAAGATGCTAGCATAAATTTTTTAACACTGGCACAAATTACGTGCTACGGTAGTGTAAATTGTGTCATGGTAGTGCATGTAACTTGTAACTACAAAACAAAATTTAAAACACAACCAATTTATTTGGTTTTTTGAAATTGTTCGCAATTTACTCCATGAAAATCCCTACAAATTGGTCATTGATTCTAAAATAGAAAGAAGAATAAAAAATAAGGTTAATTTCATAGAAAATGATGAAGAAATGAAAAATATGTGGGTTTTTCCTACTGAGCGTGCCATAAATGTATATAGAGAAATACTATAAAATGATATAAACAATGTAAATAAAAGTAAACCAGATTTTCCTTTGTATCTCCTTGCAACCTCAGATGAGAATGTTGATGTTATAGTATTTTCTTGTTCATTTCAAATTAATGCGTTAGCTACTAAAGAAAGTACACAACTAAGAAATGATGGAGGATTTATGTTACCTCTGATGCGATGTGATGGACAAATGGGCACAAAGTAGATGATGGATCCTTGTTACTACAAGCTGATAACCTACAAATAAGAATCACTAAACATAAAATGGATTAGATATGATATGTGGGGGGTTTGTTGAAAAAGTGGATCCAAGAAGCGTTAAATCCCTTGGTGGATGTCAACCCACGTTTGATAAAAGAAAGTAAAGTAAAGGATGAAACAATATATAACATGTAGAAATAGAAGTATTACTGAATCTGAAAAATGACTAAGATGGATCTAAAAGATAATTTGATTGAAATGAATGTAAATTAAATGTTACCTGGTTTTGGTTGATGGCGACCCAAACTGTGTAGAGGTAGGTCGATGGTGACCTAGTAAGGTAGATCTATAAAATGAGATAAATATGCAGGCTTGTAAAATCATGAGTGCAAAATGGATAGTAACAAAGGCCTGTGGATGCTAGAAGATGACTTGTAGGATGTTCTCAAAGGTAGAAAACACCCAAGAATGACAGAGAATAGTAGTAAGGAAGGATCAATTAGCAATTAAGACCCTGGTCAATGATGACCAAGTTGAGTCGACGATAAATTTAGTAGATTTGGGTAAGGCCGAGGTCAAAAGGATGAAATGGGAGACATGCAAGCAAATAGGATGGAAGAGAAGGTTGTTGAAGAAGCTATGAGTGTTGCTGAAGCTAATATGAACCTAAAAAATGTTATACATAAGAAAAAAAAAGATAATATGATAAATATAAAGCCACACAATGATGATAATAATCTCATGAAGGATGGTTGTGAGTGATGCAATCATGTTGAAACGAGTCTAGGAGATCTGTAACTGTTGTAGGAATGCTCAGGCACAAGAGAAAGTTCATAGGTCATGAGGAAACTCTAAAATTCACATGTATATGATGATTATGGAAAGAAAATACTTAGCTTTATAGGGTCGAAGGTAACTGGGCTGGGTCACCTCTGACTACAAGGAAATTTTCCCCAATGGGGATATTTTTGTGTTTTGATTGGCATTTTGGGATTTCTTAAGAGTTAGAAGAGTGCTTTAAAGCATGTAGGTGGGCAAGGGATTTTTAAGGATGTTAAGGAATAAATATAGAAAAGATAAGAAAGTTATAGAAGTAAGGGTATGTATGTGTTAGTATAAAAGCATCCAAAATAGAAGGTTGGTTAGAGCATATAAGATATTAAATAATTAGTTAATTAATTAATAGGAATTAATTAATTAATAGGAATTAGATGGGAATTAAATGTGATAGGATAGAATGTGGGCACTTTAACTTAAATAAAAAGAGGGGACAAATTAAATTAAGAAGGCCTGAGGTAAAGACCATGTTAAAATACACACATGCGGGTGGACGAATTACATATACCAATTTTTGGTGTTTACATTTTTCCCCCTTTTAATGATTGGTTTGTGCTAGCAAGCCATGAGCAAAAAATGATGAGGCTTGAGAATTGATGAAAGCTATATGATGATCTCCCCCTTAAATGGGGGATTGATGACATCAAGGGAAATTGATGATGTGTTTGAAAAAGGTAGATGATAAAGGACAGGTGGGTAAAGAAAGAAAAGGGTAAAAATGATTACCAAGGCAAGATGCCCCAAGAAAAAAGGGATCGAAATAACAATAAAAATAATGACGGTGACTCCAATATCACATTGGTAGAGGAAAATTATAGCTTCAATAGAGACAGACTACAACGTTCTATGGGCCAATGAGTGGGTGAAGATGACTGCAGTATGGATGCAAGCTGCGATGACTAATAGGTCATAGGAAAACATCAAAATATGCAAAACTAAATGGGAAAGGTATGCGAAATCCTTCGTACATGAGGAATCAAGCGAATAGGTATATGTCCATAAGGGACGAGGATGAACAGTTATGGTGTCCCAATATAGGACACAAAAAAATGCTGAGAAGGAAAAATGAAAAGTGGGTGGAATAATATGCCCCAAGGTGAAGTAAATATGGCCACAAAGGTGGAATTTGAGATCATGTATGGATAGAGTGAATGTTGAAATAGCATTCCCAAAGGGGGGAATAAATATGGCCTCAAAGGAGGACTTCGTGCATGGATCAGATAGAATTGTGAAATGAAATTCCCAAAGGAGGAGGTAAGTATGGCCATAAAAAGTGGACTTTGAGAGTATAACCATGCATGGAGGAAATAAATATGGCCACAACTATGCAATTTGTGATTGGATGAAAAATTCCTAGAGGGGAAATAGGTATGGCCACAAAAGTGGAATTTGAAATTAGATGAAAAATTTCTAGAAGGGAAATAGGTATGGCCTGGTAAGAGAGGGGAGATAGGTATGGCCAAAAAAGTGGAATTTGAAATTAGATGAAAAATGTCCAGAAGGGAAATAGGTATGGCCTGGTAAGACTTTGAAATTGGATGAAAAATGACCACAGAGGGGAAATAGGTATGGCCAAAAAAGTGGAATTTGAAATTAGATGAAAAATTCTCAGAGGGGAAATAGGTATGGCCTTGTAGGACTTTGAAATTGGATGAAAAATGACCTACAGGGGGAATAGGTATGGCCAAAAAAGTGGAATTTGAAATTAGATGAAAAATTCCTAGAGGGGAAATAGGTATGGAAGAATTCCATAGGACTTTGAAATTGGATGAAAAATTCCCAGATGAGGGAAAGTTCATAATAATTATTTACAAAGGCCATGTCGATGGACGATTGATGAAGAATTCCAACAAATGACCCAAGGAATGCAAGATAGATGAGGGAAAGTTCATAATAATTATTACAAAGGCCAGTCGATGACGACTGATGAAAATCAATGATGACCCAAGGAATTCAATGGTGACTAGGTATTGGGGCTTATAAGCCCAAGGTTTGTTTAGCAAATCTCACTTTCACACGCACATTTGATGAGCAAGACCAGAGTGATTAAATAGAAAAGTGCAAAATGGAGGTCGTAGGAGCAGTGAGGGAATGAAAGAGGGTGCAGAGGATGGTGAGTAACAAAACCCACACTTGTTTTCAATGTTAATTTTATGTTTTATTATTTTTTTTAATAAAAAGTGGATGACGCCAAGGGTAGTTGGGGGTGAACTAAATGGGCTGACGTCGATCCATCCCTAAGGTGTGTCAATCAAACCTTAAATGCATCGACCCAACCTGGGTCGGCATCGACTAGGGTTAGATTGGATAATTTAGGGTTAAATTGGATTTTGAATGAATTTTAAAGAATTTTGAATGGACTTAGATCAATGATCTAATGTATACATGTTTTATTTATGGTTGCAGGCCAAAGAGACCCTATATTTGAGAGATCAGGTTCCTACTATATATGAGCATATTAGAGGAGATGTGACATATACTGAGTGGGATCACTTGGCCACAGTGGGGTAAGATGGATTTAGATATTATTAGAGGATCCCACGGGATGTGGTGATTATGAATTATTTAGTGGAGATATGGGATCAATAGACTTGTACATTTTGGTTTAGGATATGGGAGATAACAGTCACCTTGGAGGATGTGTATTGGATTCTTAGGTTGATGATATAGGGGAAACATATAGTTCCCATTACCATGAAAAATTGGCAGTGTTGATGTGGCTATTTGGAGCCGATGCGCCCCATATTAGATTTTCTTCAGGGATTTTTTCTTATGAGCTGAGGTATAAGGCTGGAGTGCCACAAAACTGGTTGATATGTATGGTGATGATGGTTGTGTCTTGTTATGTATTACCAAACTCTGGTGGAGCTTGATTTCCATGGGCACTAGCTGGTGTAGTGGTTGATATTATGGATCACCAAATAACATTTTCATTCAGGACTACTCTGTTAGCTCAGGTTTACAATGATATTTCCATGTATAGGGAAAGGTGAAGATCAGGACTAGATGTTGGTTTCTTATTCCACTGTTGGGTGTATGAGCACAAAGTATTGATTTGGCCACCAGGGATTACATGAGTCATTGATGACTATATAAAGTTAGAGGTGGGATTTTTGAGATAGAGGGACGATCAGGCCTTTGGAGACATGAGTGAGATGAGTGTGGACTGGTATGTTGATAGGTTGGCTGAGTTAGATGTCGATCAGATTAGATGACATCCATACTGAGAGTTCCCTGCATGGATTGGTGTAGACACAGAGTCGACAGGGATGAGGAGGAAAAGATGGATACAAGGGAGATGACCGGAGATGATCGAGGCCATTTAGTTTGATTGAGTGTGGAAAAATTTGGGATTTGTACAGACAGTGCCTCATAATCCTATTTTATATAGGAGGGAGGAGCTTGACAGAGAGTTTCTGAGTCCTATTATGACAGACCCATTGGAGGAGGAGCTTGCACCATGGAATGACGATGAAGATGTGGGAGTTAGAGTAGGGTACTTCAACTGGCATATTACAACATGGGTAGCTCAGGTGGTTGTATAGGGAGGATAGGAGGAGGTAGAGGAGATAGAGGAGATTGAGGTTGAGGTAGAGGCTCCTCCAGGAGGTGGTTGAGGTAGAGGTGCCTCTAGGAGGTGGTGGAGATGGTGGTGCTAGATAGTCCATGGAGGTGGCATGATTAATTTCTGAGTTGGATCAGATGAGGGTAAAGAGAGATACAACTCTATAGAAATGGGATGTGGTCACATAAGAGAGAGATCAAGCTATGTAGGATAGAGACCACTATCACATATAGAGGGAGGCCTACAAGGTCTGTTTTGGTGATCTTTCTACTATTTTGGTGACATAGTCGATTAGTGGGGCTTAAGAAACACCATAGGGGTCGGGATAGGTGACACCTCTTGGTATGATTTCCATGGATAGGTACAAATCCCTATCCATAGAGGCTAGGTATTATGAGGGGATCTTGTTTGAGAAGCTTCCGAAGACACTGTGTTACTGGGTGCACCTTCATAGGACATTGACATGAGGACCAGGGCTGTCTAGGCACACAGAAAGTGTAGGGCAGCCACAATGAGTGGAGGGAGGCCACGAGGGTGGTGGTGATGGGTAGGGATCATGTGTTGTACCTACCCTTGGAGTAGAGGATTTGAGGATTTTGGATTTATATTTTACATATTTTGATAATATCTCTTCTTTGAGAGAGGGTCCTTAGTGGCCAATTTATGATATATATATATATATATATATATATATATATATATATATATGACTATTATGTGTTTATTAGATGATGTGATGAATTATGGATTAGTAATGTGAGGGTGATGATTATTGTGCATTCATTTACATTTTATTTTCAATTTAGATAGCACAATGAAATAGTTAACATAATTTTAATGATGATATGGTTACTTTGGAAGTATATGTGTATGGGTAAAATGATGATATAAATGTGTTGTATGTTAATGAAGGCCATGATTATATGTTTTTCTTTTGAGATTGATCATGGTTATTAGAATGTATATGGTAAGATGTGATGTGAATGGAAAATAAATTTTAAAATTGATGTGATTAATGATGAACATAAGTTAGAATAAATGTATGTAGGATAGGTGGATGGCATATATGTGATTAAGATAAAGAAAGATGCACTTGCGGAGAAATGAAATAGGAATGAAAGACAAATATGATAGGATTAAGGATAGAACGTAACGTAACGATGGTGACCTATAGGTGTGAACAATAATATGTCATATCAAGGAATGTGTAAGGAAAAGATGCCTCCAATTGCATTGGAGGTAAACAAGAAGGGGATCTAGGTAACGCAAGGAACATGCTATCAATTTTTTTTAGAATATAACCAACGACAGTTGGTCATACCAAATATCATAAGGAGGATGGATAAAATTAACTCATCAACATAATGTCAACACAATAAAGGGGTTTAATATATAACTTGTAGGCAGGATGAGGGTTCTCCTAGAGTGGTGTTCCCTAAACCTATGCACCAGATTTGGGAAGGAGAAAGAGAACAATGATCAATGCTGGAAGTCTGCTAGAAGAAAGCTAATCAATGTGAGAAGATTTCTTAGGATGCTAATAAAATGGAATGTTGATCAATGCGGGGATCCTTCAAATTCCATAATAAAAGAGCATCCATCCTTCGAGGGTATGGTCTACTTTATACATAATATAGATGGCAAGAGTAATATACATGATAACCATCCTTTGAGGGATCGGTCTATTTATTTGATTTTGATTTTTTTTGCATGAACAACTATCCTTTGAGGGATCCATCTATTTTTAATAAATTTTATTTTTCACAAGAGCATCCATGATTTTTGATTTTACATGGGGGAGAGATAGGACTAGCTAAGTAGACCACTTAGGAAGGGATAATGAATATACAAGAGACACCCCTGGACCCTTTACATGGTTCCAATAAGTGAATAAGAGGGTGATGGATGTAATGATCATGAAGTTCTCCTCAAGAAGGGAGAACCTATCCATAAGGAACATGGTATGGGAAAAGCCGTGGTGCCCAATTTAAGGTCACGTCTAGGAAGTGATGGTAGAACCCATAATTCCAAATCATCATAATGAGAGATGGAAGAGGCTAAGATGGAGGAATAATATAAAGATATGACTAAAGGCACTAATAGACATGCTAATAGTAGAATGATCGAAAGTGCAATGTGTTAAGAGGTTTAACTTTTGGTTTACCATCAAGGGAGGCAAATCGATAGGATCCCGACCTATACTTACGAGTGATAATATATGGTCCAATCTAGTTAGGGGGAAAAATTTCCACGTTGGAGCCTTTTTAGAGTGGTGGCATTATTATGACGAAGTCACCAAAATTAAAGTCGCGTTAAGATAGGATATGATTAGAGCTATAGATGAGCGGAGATGAATACTATGTGATCCACTAAGGAAGCAGGGGAAATACATTTTCCTATTGAGACGAAGAGATAAATACCTAAAACAAAGTATGACACCCCCAAGTAGTGTAAAAATATGGCCACGAAAGTAGACTTAGGATGAGAGCAAATGGTCCCCAAGATAGGGAAAAATATGGATAAGTTTAGATAGGATTGAATGAGATGAGTTGGATAACAATTATAAAATATGTGTGACACTTTGGAAATGAGGAGGCGAGAATGATGGCCAAAAAAGTGGACTTATACTGAGAGAAAATGGTCCCCCAAGAGAGGGACATATTAGAGAATAAGCATAACAACTTAGAAATGAGAAGGTGAGAATAATGACCACCAAAGTGGACTTAGAATGAGGATATGGTGCCTCCAAGATAGGCATGAATATGGCCATAATGTTGATATTCAGGTAAAGCCATGGTGCTTCTCAAGGGAAGCACAAATATAACAATGTAGGTGGTTGCAAGAGGTGAAGATGATAGATAGATAAGATGTATAATATTGGATGAAGATAGGATAGATGAGATAAGACGATGTCAAGTATGGAGAGGAACTAACCCAGAAGTGGACTAATCCTATAAAGAAGTCCCCCTAACGTCAAAAGATCTATGGGGATAGGATGGATGGACTAGGAAGACATGAAAGGATAAATGATAAAGGGGGATGATATCCCGATAAGAGGGATATAGATAAGATAATGGATGTCAGAAGAGATAAAATGGATGTCAAATAGGTGCTATAGCAAGGAAAAAAAAGTCAATGAATAAGGGAGGACCTTCATTAAGAGGAATAATGTGTGAAGGAGGGATGATAGAAGATGATGTAGACAGATAAGGAGGCTGGGTAATCTGGATGGATGGGGATGTAGAAACAGGGATTGAATTAGTTGTGGATGAAATGGTAGAAGAAGAGGAAGTAACCCGAAGAAGGTAATTGTATGATGGAAAAGTGACAAGCGAGCATGGGAATCTACAAATAACTCTTCCTCATACCTGACCTCCCAAGGTCGTGTTGAGACAGCCAGTGGGGATGGAATATGCGTGGCGTATAGGCAAACTTAGTCAAGAAATCTTATGTCTTCGATGCGCACAAGTGGAATCTATGAATCTAAGGAAAAGAAGGCCCTCCTAACCTGAACTGGCGTGATAGATCGGTCGGTAAGGATGACTGCTCGAAGGCTCCAATCAATATCAAGCTCTGGCGTGATCCGATCTATAGGTTGTGGGATACGTGGAAAATGACCTGGGATGGTTTCGTGTATGTCTCCAGATAGGGTCATATGATGGATGATGGATATATAGCAGATTCTATGGTCGATTCTCTGGTCTAGTCCAGAAATATTTAGCTTTGTTAGCTGCTATGTCTAACAAGGATAATTGTGCGATGATGATAGGTGGAAGTGGAGTAGATCTGAATACTAATGTGCGTAAGCCAGCATCTATGTCTGATTGACCTGTGGACTCGTTGGGTTGTGAGATTTGTGGGTCACAACCGTAGATTCATGGTTGTTGTGGATCTACTATGGTCATGTGTGGGATCAGTCCCTAATCCCTAGTATCCAATAGTCGTATGCCTTTTTGGCCTCTATGTTCAGAATTAATAGTTGTGTAATCTTCTCAGAGTATCTCACAGGCGTTCCTACAACCTGAATTCTTAAGCTAGTATCTATGTCTATGAGAGTGTCTCCTGCATCTGGCTATGGGACCAAAGGGTCACAACCAAATGTTTTCTCTCTTTCAAGCCCTTCTAAAGTCATGTAGATATTTATCTAGGGTAATCTGTAGTTTGGCTGACTTGACCAAAATGTGTGCGCTTGGTCATCTTCTATATTTAACCCGCTTAACTGTGAGCTGATCTGTTGTAAGTCTGCTGTTGTTTGGAAGACTTGGATTCTAAGGTTCTGATCTATATCAGTTATTGCCATAATAAGATTGGGTTGAGGCACGATTGGCTCGAATACGTATTCTCTGGGCTCTCTAGGTCCCGTGATTGTCATACAAAAGAAGACGATATAAAGCTAACTAATGACAGAATAAACTAAATATGCAAGATATATCTACGTATATTTCTAAGTCTGATACTTATTGATAAACTACTGAATAGATTTTAAAGAGAAATTATCTAATATATCTAAAATTGACAACTAAACTAATAACGCAATTAAAACAAACAAAGCAACCGAGTATAGCTACTTGTCTGTGCAATTTGTAGATCTATTCTAAATAACCTGATAACTGATCTACTCTATTTGAAAGACTCTCGATCCTACCTCAGAAGTGAGGAGTGAATCATAGTTTCTCAGAAACTATCAATCCCCACAGCTTCCCTGGCAATATCGAAAGTAAAATTAACTGAAATGAAATGATTGGCTACTCTATTTGATATGCTTTTAACTAGAACTTTGAAAGCTAGAACCTGGATTCTGCAGAACAGTGGTGAATCTGATGGTGTGTGACCTTGTCCCCTCAGTGTGATCTCCTCGTTCCTTCGTGCTCACGTGGACCCAGAAAAGCATGTAATGCTAGCATCAATAGAAGTAGATATTGGAGCAATGGACAGCTTAGGATACAGACTGAATACAATGCGAGTAGGAGAGGGATAGCGCAAGAGTACAAAGCGTGGCTTGTGTAATTCCTAGCGGGATTTATTGCGAGTCATGCAACATAAAACATCCAGAACCAGAAACTATCCTGTTTGAGGAACAAAACCTACAACTTTTAATGGCTTCCTTTTAAAAAGAAAACTATCCTACTCTAATTGATTGGATGAAATAATAACAACATTTGCACAAGGAGAATATGTGGCTTTCTGACAGCTAAACAATACTAACCATGCATACAACAAATGAAACTATGAATCCTAAGCAAAAATTGAAAGGCTAAACTATTGAAATGAGAAATTCAGAGGCAAATTTGAGGGGCCATTTGCTTGAGCACAAGCCAGCTATTTATAGCAATTCCATTTACCCAAAGGTAAAAACCAAATTGATCTCTTAAACCATAAACAATGCCAAAACACTATTCCAGGGAACCAGAATCATAAATACAAGCAAAGGCGGTGAAAAAAGCTGGTAAACGTTGAAATTTATGTGAGTCACATTTAAAAAGAACATTCTGGAAAACACGTGTAGGACCACCGCCCTGAGCCTGGCGGTGGTTACAGGACCACCGCCCTACCTGGGCGGCGGTCACGAGACCGCCGCCCAGGCAGGGCGGCGATTTCGTAACTGAAGAACAAAATGCAAAGAAAAAGAGGGGAAAAGAGAACAACAAAGCACGCAGGGGCTAAGCGGGACATGTGGGATGTTAACGCATACTTGGAGAGCCTTTTCAGATCCCGAACACCTTGCGAGGAGACCTGTATCATCATTGGGGCACGTGTTATGTTGTTCCGGTGGTGTAGTACCCTACAATTTTGGGTACGTACATATTGCCCCCTCGGAGAATCACTTTAGCCATGAAGAGGCGTAAAACGGTGGATCTAAGTATGGCGGTCCCAAAATGGGAAGTTAGAAGTTATACCTGACATGTCCATGTGTTGAAATGTCACCATCCAGAATTCCTGCCACCTGTAAAATGAAAAGAGGACTCAAGTGCAGATAGACAAAAAGAGATCGAATAATAAATACTAAAACATTATGAAATGAAGATGTACCATTTGTGCGGGGATGCGAACTTACCTCCGTCGGTGCTCCAAACCTACGAAAAGGGGATTTAAAACAAGTCAGGGTGCTATATATGTAAAAGTGGGCCCATTTTCCTATTCATTTGCACGTGTTGATTTGGTTGATTTTGAGCTCTGGGACCCACAGTGACGGTTTCTCATGAGAGTATAGTCAAAACATTTGGGACGAGATCGTGATCATGCCTCCATGAGTGGAACACCGACCCGCGAGATCACAGGTTAGTTTTTCTTGATTTACCATTTTTATCCCCAAAAGATTAAAATGTTGAAATCTTTGTCATGGGGGGGTTATTTTCAAAAATGTCAGTTTTAATAGGTTTATCTAGGGGGGTGCCTACTGGGTAGGCTTTGTTCGAGTCAAAAATGGGCTTTATTTGTGTTTTTAGGTGCATCATTTAGGGCATGTGACCCGTACGGAAATTTGGGACACGACCGCCGCCCTGGGCAGGGCGGCGGTTACATGACCGCCGCCCTGATCAGGGCAACGGTTACAAGACCACCACCTTTAAGGCGGTGATTACGGAACCACCGCCCTGCTCAGGGTGGTGGTCCTTCACAGAATGCCTAAATAACACTTATTTGAATTCATTTTTGCATTTTTAGCATCTTTACCTGCTTTCATGATTTTTCTAATGTCATTTGGATACTAAATTACTCTTGTTTTGTGTGTTTTTGGGTGTATGCAGGCGAGGGAGGAGTATATTCGATGGAGCCGAGAGAGAGAGAGTGTGATTGGCTCCTAGCAGTATTAGATGCCCTTTCTCAGGATGAGTAGGACACTCTTCAGAGGGCCGGTATACTGTGCATATCACGGGTTCCGCATGTTGCACCATCTAGTCACATACTCTGTGACTTATTTTCATATTGGGATGCAGATCGGAACACTTTCTGATTACCAGGGGTCTGAGGTGAGTGGACCATTACTTTAGAGGATGTTTACCATATACTGGGGGTCCCGATCATCGGGAGATGGCTCACTCTTGAGACAGCAGGGTCACGGGCTCAGACAGTACAGTGGGCCTCGTATATGGGAGATGCAGTTATCTCCACTAGTTTGAAGAAGGGGGTGAGGGTCTGATCTATTCCTAGCCTGCCTATCCCCTTGATTCGCCAGGCCATCATGGGGATCCTTTCCTCGAGATTGATCGAGGACAAGGGAGGAGACACCTTATTATATTGTTGGTCCCCCATCATTGCACAGATTGAGAGACATGGCCGGATCTATGCCTGGGGAGCCAACATTCTTGGGACTACTTACCATGATTTGTACAGGGTGGTCCATTTATAGGGGCAGTCATTGAGCCATCTGACCCTGGTTATGAGCTGGGTCTATGAGCGTTTCATCCCCTATGGGAGAGGTGTGGAGGTGGCAGATCCCAGAGCTGTGAGGGTAGCCAGATGGATAGACATGTCGGTGCTCAGAGCACCTCATCATCCAGTCACCTCCTTGACCACTGATGACATGGAGGCCACACCTTATCAGGCCATGGCAGGTTTATGGGGTGAGGAGGCTCTTACTTTGATTTCTTGCTCCACCACAGGGAAGCTTGTTGACAGGGTGGGGAGGGTGGAGATATACCCTTTTGGTCGAGTGCCTCAATAGTTTGGCCTACCTTACGTGGGTATGCTTCCCCTGGTGGTGCCAGTATAAAGATCAGTTCAAGAGGCCAGGGGAGGTCCTAGAGGCCAGGGTTAGATAGTTATTACTCTTGGTGTCCCCATTATAGCTAGGTGGGTAGTACGAGCTTGAGGGAGAGTCGGTGCCCCTCAGGCACCCTTACTTCAGATTGCCACTGGTCTTGCCCACAGCAGTGATGACCCCATTGACATAGACTCTGAGTCTGAGGAGTTCACAGGGGGGAGACAGAGGAGGAGACCGAGGCTGAGGTCAGCGAGTCAGGCGGAGAGGAGGACAATGATCCTGAGTGGCATGACACTTAGGATATCTTACAGGTAGAGAGGGCGGAGCAGAGTGTGGAGAGGGTGACTCTGGTTTTAGAGGAGCCACTCTCTCAGGGCCTTGGTGGAGAGGATGAGTCCGTAGTGGGATGCTATGTTACTCCAGCCACGGGAGGAGTACCTCAGTCAGCGGCGACATCTATGGTAGGTGTTGACCCTAGGGATCCCTCTTAGAGGCCTGGAGATCCAAGTGAGTTACCATCCCTCTCTTAATATTTGTCTTTAGCTAGAATTTATCTTAGTTGATGTCTCTACTCTTGTTTGTTTTTGTTTTTATCTCTTGATTATTTATAATTGGCTTTTCTCCTTTGCTTACAGAGACTGCTAATGAGTGGCGAGATCTGATTCACCGGGTATGTACCAATACCTTGATGATTCCTATGGAGAAGACCTATGCAGAGCTATCTATGGATGCAGGGGAGAGTTCAGCAGTTGGTAGGCATACCGACATCTTTGCCCCTGTCTAGCATGTGGCCAGGATGGTGTCTACCCTCTGTACTGAGCTGGTAGGGTACAAGATAGTAGAGCACCTGATGAGGAGTCACTCTCATGGTGAGACCGCAACTGCTCCTCGGGATTGTGAGCCCTCTATGCACTCAGAGCGTCGGCGTATCCAGAGTCCTAGACATGGACGTGCACCCTCAGAGGGATCTCATAGGGGTTGAGAATCCACTTGGCTCTCTTAGACTGTTTGTATGATGTATTTGTATTTCCCGGGATCTTTGAGCATTTTGACCATGCTTAGCGCATGATGGCATTGTACAGGAAACTTGATCGTTTATATATATATATATTCTTTTTGGATCAGACTCTTGGCATTTATGACTTTGTTTTCCGTATGTAAACTATAATGTTATGTTTATATGTTTTCAGAATGTATGCAATGGAGAACAAATGATACAAATGTTTACTTTCCTTTTTGTATTTCGTGATGCTGATATATGATAATGTAGACACAATGTGATTTTAAACTCTAGTTTCTTATAAGCAATTTTTTGGTACTTCATATTTGTTTTGACAAAATGTGATGATAAACTGGTATGATGAGCAGATAAACTTGCCCCACTCCTAACTCCACGCAACTAGTAAGATGCAAGGGCTCATCACCGAGAGCTAGAAAGGGCACAAGTCATGAAATGTGTTGAAATGGTAGTAATGAGAGATAGACAAAGCTTCGGTGGAACCAAATTAGGATGCTACAAGCTTACTCTACTCGAGTGACTCCATAGTTTGGGATGTAACTTGCTTTGTAGTTTATCTAGACTTAGATCCGTAGATGGCCACATGGTAGACAAAATCTAGGTTTTAGGGTTTTAAACTCTCTTGGAATTTTGGACATCTGATTCATTTGTTTTTGACTCAAGATTTCAAAAGTTCATTGGAATTGTTTGCTTATGACCTTCAACGTTTATTTGTCAAGAGGACCCCCTACACCTTGCCCCACGCTACTAGTAAGAAGCGTGGGCTTATCACCATGGACAAGGTATAGGTGAGTAAGGGCATTCCCATCCTTTCCCAACCCTACGTCACTAGTAAGAGACGCAAGCTCATCACCAAAGGTTGGTAGGGCAAGGAAATGTGTAAAAATAAAATTTTCTGTTTGATCTATGTTTGACTTGCTTATTTGAGCAAAATGTCAGTGTGTTCTTATTTCCAAAGAGATATACATAGGGGATAGATGTGACATGATGAAGCTTCTAGAACAGACCATAGGCAAGGCACCTATCCTAGGAAGAAACCAAAAGTGAGAACAAGCATGCAGACCTTGGTATGGTTATCGTTAAGACTTTGTCATATCTAGCTTTATTTGATGAAATGATTCTGAAATGGTTGATGATGTTATGAAAATGAAGAAGTATGATTGGAAGGGTTATGCCAATACCATCAGAAGTTTGTAATGAATTTCTTTGAGAATAAGTTCCTTGATCACAAAATTGTATGAAACAAGTGGACAAAATGAACCTAACTACATGAAGATGCAATGTAGATATATTTATACAAATAGTGTTGGTTGCTTATACATAGAATCGTTTAAGATGCAAGGAATTGACTGTTTCATTGAATTCCTCACCTTCCAGTGTACATAAGAGATATGCACCATTTCCATAGTCTTTCGTGACTCGGTATGGGCCCAACCATTTGGGCCGGAATTTCCTTCCTTCACCAGTCTTTTTATCGATCCGGCTATCTAGTCTTAGAACTAGATCTCCTTCATATATATCTCATTCATAGACCTTTTTGTTATACTGTTGGCACATCCGGTCAGCATAAACTCTATGCTACTATTCAACATCTAACCTGGCCTCATCTAGGATTTCTAGTTGGGAGAGACGTGCTTCTCTATAAGCTTCTTCATCCAGAATCCCTTGTAATGAAATACGGAGACTGGGTATTTCAACCTCAAGTGGGAGAACTACTTCCACTCCAAATACCAGTGAGAAAGGAGTTGCTCCTATTGGTGTTCTTATTGAGGTTTGGTGGGCCCACAAGGCTGGGTATAACTTTAAATGCCAATCTCTTTTGTTTTCTTTCACCGTTTTGAGAAGAATGGCCTTTAATGTTTTGTTTGTTGCTTCAGCCTGCCCATTGGCTTGAGGGTAATACAGGGAGGCCGTATGATGACTTATTTTAAATTTACTACATAGTTCGTGGACCTCATCATTTTTAAAGGAAGTACCATTATCTGAGATAATGATTTACGGGACACCGTACCTGCAAATGATCTGGTTCAAAATGAACTTGGCGATCACGGAACCTGGTATAGTGGTAAGAGGCATAGCCTCTACCCATTTGGTAAAGTACTTAGTGGCCGTGATTATGAAGTTATGGCCATCTGTAGATGAGGGAGATAATTTCCCTATCAAATCTAGGCCCCACATAGAAAAGGGCCATGGAGTAGCGATTGGTTGTAGAGCTTGTGCCGGCATGTGAATCTTGTGGGAGAATTCTTGGCATTTATGACACCTGCATACAAACTCTACTGCGTCGTGTTCTAGAGTGGGCCAGAAATAGCCCATCCAGTGTATTTTGCAAGTGGTGGCATGGCCACCGAAGTGGCCTCCACACATGCCACTGTGAGATTCGTATAGATTTTTTTTGGATTCTTCTGTGTCAACACACCTTAGGAGCATTCCATCGAAAGCCTTACGATAGAGCACCTGTTCTATAATAACATATTTAGCTATGATAATGTGTAACCACCTTCTTTGTTGTGGTGTAGCATCTTCTGGATAAGTATGGTCCATGATATAATTAATAATATCAGTATACCATGGACATTCAGAGATGGGAGGTCTAGTTTCGACGTAGTATATGCATTCATCGGGAAAGTCCAGATCTACTAGATCACCTCCATCTAATGGGTTATCAGCTAACCAATCTGTAATGATTTGTCCCTTAACAGACTTCTGATTTACAAATGTTAATTTGAATTCACCCATTAAGGTTATAAAGCGTCCAGCCTTTTTAGACAAGGATCCTTGCGTGAGGAAAGTTTGTAAATGGTCTGTTTTTACAATGACTTTTGTTTCTTGATTTAGCATGTAATGTCTTAAGTGTTTGGTTGCAAATACTATGGCAAGGCATTCTCATTCTGCTTGCGTATAATGTGTTTCATAGTTGAGCAACGTTCGGCTAATGAAATAGATCGCACGTTCTCATTTGTCATCATCTTCTTGGGATAGCATGCAGGCTAGCGAGACATTGGTAGCTCGTGAGTATAAGATTAAAGGGCGGTCTGGCTTAGGTGGCATTAGCGTGGGTGGTGACAACAGGAAATGCTTAACAGCTTCGAAAGCTTCGTTGCAGTCTTTAGTCCAATCGGTACTATAATCTTTCTTGAGTAGATTGTTGATTGGATGAATGGCAAAGCTTAAATCGGGGATGAATCTTCGGATTGCACCGAGTTTTCCAAGAAATGACCTGATTCCAAATTCATCCGAAGGTGGGATCATTTTGAGAACAGCCCAGATTTTGGCTGGGTCTACATCGATCCCTCGTGACGATATAATGTAACCTAGGAGCTTCCCTCCTGTCACACCAAAGATGCATTTTTCTGGATTTAGTGTGACTCTGTATTCTATTAGACGTGAAAGGATGATGCAGAGTACTTCCAGGTGATCACAATGCTTCCTGGCCTTGGCCAACAAGTCATCTACATAGGACTCCATGATTTTTTGAATAAGATCATGAAATATGTATGTCATTGCCCGTTGGTATGTAGCACCAGCGTTCTTGAGACCGAATGGCATAACAACGTAGCAATAGGTTCCCCAAGGAGTTATAAACGTGGTTTTGGCTTGGTCTTGTTTAGATATTCTGATTTGATTGTATCCTGAGAATCCATCCATGAGAGACAAAAGCTCAAAGCCAGCTGTTGTGTCAACGATGACGTCAATGGATGGTAATGGGAAGTTGTCCTTGGGGCCATGCTTTGTTAATGTCTCGGAAATCTATGCAAATGTGTATCTTCCCATTCTTTTTGAGAACGGGAATGATATTAGATATCCATTGAGAATAATCGACTGGTTTGATGAATCCTACTTGGAGGAGTTTCATTACTTCTTCCTTTACCATGAGAGCTACCTTGGGTTTCATTGATCTCAATTTTTGTTTAACTGGCTTTGCATCTGATTTGGTGATGAGATTATGTACCACGATGTGTGGTGCAACCCCTGTCATTTCTTTATAATTAAATGTAAAATCCTTCTGATGTTCTTTGAGGATTTGAGTGTGTATTTCTACTTCTTCTGGAGTTAACGAAGATCCTAGTTTCAAGATCCTTGGGTCTTCCTCTGTTTCGATGTTAATATCAATTATTTCTTTGATTAAAGAAGTGTTACCTTCTTCAAACTTAGGTAGGGCTGGAAGTAATTCCAGATCGTCTCCATTTTCTACTGTGTATATGTTGAGTTCCTTTTGTGGGGGAAGCTCTATCATGGGATTTCCAAAGTAGGAAGATGAATGTGGGATTAAGGACAAATCTATCACATGATGGGTGAGATGTAGTGCTGCATAGGTGTTTAAGTAATCTAGAGTGGCTCTATCACTATCAATGTGGTCTAGGATAGTAGACTTGTTCTCATCTATGTTCGTTAAAAGAGGGTTTGACATTTTTTTTACCAATGGTTCAGTACGAAGGGATACCATGAAATTGGTACCTTCCAACTCGTTGTTTGGAGTGAAGCGTGATGCTGAGGTTGCTATAGAATCGAAGAGAAGATTTTGTTCTCATGGGATTGCTTCAATTGATATGAAGTCAAACTCTTTACTCAAATCCAAAACAGCTATTTTGTAGAGCTATAAGTGCTCAGCTCTGGTTTCATACACCTCAGAGACTTAGTTTTCTACCAATTGTGAGTCTCCTAATACCCTAATGTTATTAACACCAATCCTCTTAGCTAAGATGATGCCAAGGAGGAGGGCTTCATACTCAGCGCCATTTTTCGTACATTCAAAATTTATTTTAAAGGAAAATGGTAGGATTTTTCCCTCGGGAGAAGCAAAGATTACACCTGCCCCAGCTCCATAATGACATCTAGCTCCATCGGCATGAAGAGTACAATATTTAGCTAGGAATATGGATGTTGGGATATTTTTTGTGTTAACATCTTCTACTTCGATTACTTTTACCATGCAGAGATCCTCTGCTGGAAGAGAACCAACACCTAGGGTATATCCCATGCCTACAGAATCAAATGGTAGGAACATCGGTAAATCCTATTCTAATAATTCGATAATTTTTGTAGTATTTCCTAACGATACTATTTCTACAATGTTAGCCTCATCCTTGAGGGTTGGGATAGTCTTGATTAGGCTCATAGTCTCAAGATCTATTGTAGGTACCAACTTTTCTTCCGGTTTCGTGTGTCAGTGAGTTTATTAAGTTGGTTTGTTGGGAGTTCAAACTCTGAGTGAACACTTGGTCTTTTCTTTAAGTCAGCTAGGTGTATATCGAATGGATTTGGATCGCCTTTGGCTATGAACCCCTTTCCTAAATGCAAGAATCTTACTTCTTGAAATAATGTAGAACGGATTGCCTTCATATGGTGTATCCATGGTCGGCCAAGGATCATATTATAGTTGGTTTCCCGATCTATAATATAAAACTCAATCAGGATTGTTTTGGGTCCTAAGGTGACTGGTAGTATTGTAGTTCCAATCGATGTGGCTTTAAGGCTATCATAGCCTCTTAATGTATTTTGAGTCCTGGAACAATTCATTTCTCCATAGCCTAGCTTTTGAAGGAAAGATAAGGGGACTATGTTAACCGCTTACCCCATCATCAACCATTACATGCTTCACATAATTGTTATAAACCCATACCTGCAAATGTAAGGCTAGATCACCTCTGTGTGCAATCTCAGCATCTATTGGCATTTTGTTTATTTCGAATATAATATCGATATCCCTATCTGGATATCTTGGAGGGTGGATATCAAAGTCTATATGGTTTACCTGTGTTTCAGGAGGTCGAGTGATGTTAATTAAATGACCTAAACATAATGCCTCTAAAAGAGCAGCCCTGTGGGCAGGAGATTTCTTCAGTAAGTCCAAAAAAGAAATGTGCGGAGAAGGTTTTTGTTAGATCACTAATTAAATTGTAGGCACCCATGGGTTTTACTAATATTTGTTGGATGTTATCTGTCTCTGGCAAGTAACTTGGAATTGGCTGAGAGGAATACTCTCGTGTCCTTGTTACAGCTTCCATGGGTAGTTTGGCATCTAACTCCACTAAACTAACTATCTTGGGTCACGGCTGAATTCCTAATTGTGGTGCAACTAATGGATTTTGTGAAGTCGAGGATTCATGATCATTGTTTCTTGTCATTATGTCGTTATTTGTCCCATTTGGATTTAACTTGTTGTTATTGTGGTTTGGGAGCGGATCATTAAAGATTTTGAGGGGTGCATTTTGACGGGAAACTGCCCGTGTAAAAGTATTTGGTGTTGGTGATGCAGGATCTGCCAAGAACATATCTATGAAAAGTTGTCTTTGTTCCTCTAGCAAAACGTTGCATGAATTTATTGTAGTCATGGGCACGTTCTAGTGTCATGGCCTCAAATTTTGTGGAAACCACAATATGAGTTAGGATTGTAATTCCTAGGTTGCTGGCTTGGTGCATATTGTGGCCCAAAACTCTGATCAAACCATTTCCTATTAGGATTAAAGTTTTGCATTTGTTGTTTTTGGTTTTGGTTCTGGTTTTGATATCCAGTTGAGTTTTGCATTGGACCTTTGTGTAGGGTTTTTTCGTTGTTGTTGTTGTTGTTGTTGTGGATGATTAAAATCCACTGTATTGATTGTTGGGGTAAATTTGTCGTTTCGTTGGTTGTTCATTAGTGGTGGAGTATTCACAACAATTACCTTTTTAGCCTGATCAATTACTCCATCTGTTTTCACTCCATGATTTTTATTAAGGACTTTAGGTCCTTGATTGACATTATGTGGTAGTAGGGTAAGTCATAGTATTTTTGTTGGAGGTGATTAACCTCCTATTTTCTCCATACGACTTGCTACCAATGCTATCTATTGTCGCTTGATCTATTCGAGAGAGCACTCTCAAGTACTTCATTGTAAATCCTTACTGGGAACTTCTGGACTTCTTCCTTCACTTCTCTGCTGAGAGAATGAAGGAATAAATCACATAGTTCCATTTGGTCCATGTTTGGAGCACTAGGCGAAGAATAAAGGACTATACGCCACCTCTGGATAAAATGAGTGATAGATTCATTCTGTTCTTGCTTAATGTGCAAGAATTCTCTAATTCTTGTTCTCAATAGTTTGTTTATGTCAAATACCTTAATGAATTCTGAAATTAGTTGTTTAAATGAATGGATGGAAGCCTCAGGTATTCTATAATACCAATCAAGGGCGATGCCCTCCAAGGTTTTGGGGAATATTTTAACAACAACCCCATCCCAAGGGAGCAATTCTCAAATGGTTATCACGTAGGCTTTGATATGTGTGTTCAGTCTCCCTCCCCTTTGTATTTGGGTAAATCAAGAAGATGTCTTGGAAGCATGATGCTTCGTATGGAAAAGTCTAAGGGTTCTTTCAAATATTCTGAATAGGTCCCTATCGCGTAGGTTTTGACCATTGATGGTGCCTGACTGAGGGGGTGGTGGTGGAATGGGTTATTGATAGGGCGTAGCGTATGCATTGGTAGGGGCATAAGGAAACCCCTGTGGTTGAGAAAACATGCCAGGAGAGAAGAACATATCTCCCTATGGTGATTTGGAGTACATGTTTAAGTATGAAGTGGGATTGTCTAGGAATGAATTATTTTGTACTAGACCGGGAGGTACTGGAACTGTACTAGAAATGGCGGTTCTAGTTGGCATTTGTTGTGAATATTGAGGAGGCATGCCCAACGTACCTATTCCTGTGAGGAGGTCTACTTGGCTAGGATGGTGTGGAGGATTGGAACTTCCTGCCTGCATGAATTGAGAATTTTGATTTTGTTGAGCAAGTTCTAATCCCCTAACCTTTTCTACTAAAGTCAAAATGACTTCATTTGGTGAAGTCACGGTATTTTTCCTTAGTGGCATTTGTTGTATATCCATGATGTTGTATAGGCATGTGATATCCCTCTATGAATTGATCATTTCCCTGCCAATTTTCCCTAAGGGCATTTCCTATATGTAGTGGCATGGAGGTATTTCCTTGAAATGAGACCTCAAGTTGTGTTTGTAAACTTCCTATAGGTGGGTACATACTCCGAGAGCATTGTTCATTCTTGGCATAACGCACTGAATGATCATCATCTAAAACTAGGTATGGATCTGATTCTCTACTAATTTATGGTCTAAGAAGCACCTGAGGAGACGAACCAGATTCTCCTTTGAACGTCATATTGTTCAAGCCTGAAGGCTCTATTTGTTGTGTTTGAGTGAGCTGATCCAACTCCTCTATTTCGAAAGATGAGCTATATCTAGTCCTTGGAGGTGGAGTTTGTGTTGACAACTGATTGGCTGAATAATTGTCACCCCATAATGAGAGCAAGGGTGATGACTGTCTATTCAATTGACATGTAGTATGCCTCAAGACCTAGGAGAGGTCTCTACCATATGCATCGAATCCTGAGATATTCGAGGGGTATATGAATACCCATAGAATAATGGGAAGGAGGGAAGGTGGAAGAAAGATGTAATACTGAAAGCACTATGTTTTTCACGTTGGGTTCACCAATTTTGTACGATGGAAAAGTGATAAGCGAGCAATGGGAATCTATAAATAACTCTTCCTCATACCTAACCTCCCGAGGTCACACCAAGACAACCAGTGGGGATGGAATATACATGGGGAACAAACAAACTTAGTCAAGAAATCTTATATCTTTGATGCGCACACTAGTGGAATCTACGAATCTAAGGAAAAGAAGGCCCTCCTAACCTAAATTGGCATGATAGATCAGTCGGAAAGGATGATTGCTCGAAGGCTCCAATCAATATCGAGCTCTGGCATGATCTGATCTATAGGTTGTGTGATATGTGGAAAATGACCTAGGATGGTTTCGTGTATGTCTCCAGATAGGGTCATATGATGGATGATGGATATATAGCAGATTCTATGGTCGATTCTATGGTCTAGTCCATAAATCTTTAGCTTTGTTAGCTATTATGTCTAACAAGGATAATTGTGTGATGATGATAGGTAGAAGTGGATTAGATTTGAATACTAATGTGCGTAAGCTAGCATCTATGCCTGATTGACCTGTGGACTCGTTGGGTTGTGAGATTTGTTGGTCATAACCATAGATTCGTGGTTGTTGTGGATTTGCTACGGTCATGTGCGGGATCAGAACCTAATCCCTAGTATCCAATAGTCGTATGCCTTTTCAGCCTCTATGTTCAGAATTAACAGTTGTGTAATCTTCTCAGAGTATCTCACAGGCGTTCCTGCAACCTAAATTCTTAAGCTAGTATCTATGTCTGTGAGAGTGTCTCCTGCGTCTTGCTATGGGACCAAAGGGTCACAACCAAACGTTTTCTCTCTTTCAATCCCTTCTATATTCATTCAGATATTTATCTAGGGTAATCTGTAGTTTGGCTGATTTGACTAAAATATGTGTGCGCTTGGTTTTCTTCTATATTTAACCCGCTTAACTGTGAGCTGATTTGTTGTAATTCTGCTATTGTTTGGAAGATTTTGGATTCTAAGGTTCTGATCTATATCATTTATTTCTGTAATAAGATTGGATTGAGGCACGATTGGCTCGAATACGTATTCTTTGGGATCTCTAGGTCCCGTGATTTTCATACAAAAGAAGATGATATAAAGCTAAACTAATGATAGAATAAACTAAATATGCAAGATATATCTATGTATATTTCTAAGTCTGATACTTATTAATAAACTACTGAATAGATTTTAAAGAGAAATTATCTAATATATCTAAAATTGACAACTAAACTAATAATGTAATTAAAACAAACAAAGCAACCGAGTATAGCGACTTGTCTATGCAATTTGTAGATCTATTCTAAATATCCTGATAACTGATCTACTCTATTTGAAAGAATCTTGATCCTACCTCAGAAGCGAGGAGTGAATCATAGTTTCTCAGGAACTATCAATCCCCATAGCTTCCCTAGAAATATCGAAACTAAAATTAACTGAAATGAAATGATTGGCTACTCTATTTGATATGCTTTTAACTAGAACTTTGAAAGCTAGAACCTAGATTCTACAGAACAGTGGAAAATCTGATGGTGTGTGACCTTGTCCCCTCAGTGTGATCTCCTCATTCCTTCATGCTTACGTGGACCCAGAAAAGCGTGTAATGCTAGCATCAACAGAAGTAGATATTGGAGCAATGGTAGCTTAGGATACAGACTGAATACAATGCGAGTAGGAGAGGGATAGTGCAAGAGTACAGAGCTTGGCTTATGTAATTCCTAGTGGGATTTATTGCGAGTCATGCAACATAAAACGTCCAGAACCTGAAACTATCATGTTTGAGGAACAAAACCTGTAACTTTTAATGGCTTCCTTTTGAAAAGCAAACTATCCTACTCCAATTGATTGGATGAAATAATAACAACATTTGCACAAGGAGGATATGTGGCTTTCTGATAGCTAAACAATACTAACCATGCATACAACAAATGAAACTATGAATCCTAAGAAAAAATTGAAAGGCTAAACTATTGAAATGAGAAATTCAGAGGCAAATTCATGAAGGGGTCATTTGCTTAAGCACAAGCTAGCTATTTATAGCATTTCCATTTACCCAAAGGTAAAAACCAAATTGATCTCTTAAACCATAAACAATGCCAAAACACTATTCCAGGGAACCAGAATCATAAATACAAGTAAAGGCAGTGAAAAAAGCTGGTAAACGTTGAAATTTACGTGAGTCACAGTTAAAAAGAACATTCTGGAAAATGCGTGAAGGACCGCCATCCTAAGCAAGGCGGCGGTTACAGGACCGCCGCCCTACCTAGGCGGTAGTCACGAGACCGCCACCCAGACTCAGGGCGGCGGTTTTATAACTGAAGAACAAAATGCAAAGAAAAAGAGGGGAAAAGAGAACAACAAAGCACGCAGGGGCTAAGTGGGACATGCGGGATGTTAATGCATACTTGGAGAGATTTTCTAGATCTTGAACACCTTGCGAGGAGACTTGTATCATCATTGGGGCATGTGTTATGTTGTTTTGGCGGTGCATTACCCTACAATTTTGGGTACGTACAGTAATCCCTCTCAATAAATTTATGGAAGATGGTTTGAAGGGCCTTACAATGTTTGATATCATGACCTGGTGTATGATGATAGGCACATATACAATGGGAATTAAACCATGAGGTCTTAGGATGGTTTGGGTCAAAGTCCCTAATGGGTGGAAGTGTGATGAAAGAGGTCTGGAGTAAATGCTAGAGGAATTCTACATATGATTCGATATATGTGCTAGGATGGATCTTTTGAGATGATGTGGATGATGAGGGTAGATTGTTTCAAGATATTTGTGCTTTGGTTGTGATCGGTGCTCCAGAAGAAGAAGGTTTGGATGATTTAGGATTGGATTGACTTATAGGTGGAGGTGGAGATGTTCTTGATGAAGGAGATGGTCCTCAGAGGGAACCAGATGGTTTGGATTTGGATTGATTGATTGATCATGATGAAGGAGGTTGTCCTAGGATGGACAGTTGTGGTCTCAAGATGGAGGATGTAGACTTGGTATTGGTTGGAGGAATGTCTATCTTTCTATGGGTACGTACAAGGGATCGTTGTGGAAGGTTGTCAAGGTTTTTGGATTTGGATTTTTTAGGAGTGCCCTTGTTAGGGATGACAATGATTTAAAATGGTAGATCTGGAGCTGGTTTTATGGCTGATGGGGGAAGTAATTTTGCATGATTTATTCCAAGGAAGGTGAGGATTGGATTGGTGTAGGAGGGTCTGATGGTGTGGATGAGATGGGAGGGTCACCTATAGTTAATATAAGTTGAATTTCTCTCCAATATTATTCGAATGATGAAGGTGGTGTGGAAGAAGAGGGAGATAATGGAGATGTGGTCACAATGGTCAATAGAGTCGGTGCAGGTAAGAGCACAGAAAGAGAATCCAATATGGATTCTAAAGATGATACGAATGGAAAAGGTGGAATAGATTTGGGTAAGGTGGGAGAATATAATGAAATAAAATAGGTAGATGCGGGTGTGGAATCAATGATGGGAGTAGGTGTGGATATAAAAAAAGATAGGAGCATCTGGATGATGTGGTTGATGATGTCTATGTGCGAGGGAGTTGATGTAGATTGAGGATGAGTGGATGTAAAAATGAGGTGTTGTGTAGAAGAGGTATGAATGCCTTTTGTGTTTGTATTAGGTGTTTCAAGAGGCATTGTGGATGTGGATGTGGATTGAGAAGATGTTATGGGGGATGTAGATGTAGGAATAATACATGCTAAAGAGGAAGATGTGGATGAAATGGATGATGTGGGTATGGGTAAAGAAACATGTGATAATGATGTTAAGGAATACATGGGAATATTTGTGGATGTAGTAGATATGAGTTTAGTGATGGACGTGCTTGGGATAAGTGTGGATAATGGACGAGGTATAATAAGTGTGGATAAGGTGGTAGATGTAGATAATGCTAATGTAAATATGGTAAGAGTAAGACTAGATGTAGATTAAGGAGAAGCAGTGGAGGTTAAGGTGGTATGTAATGTGATAGTGGGTATGGTTGATGTGGGGATAGCCCTTGAAAGAGGCATAGGCACAATATCTAGGATGGGAGTAGATGATGAGCTAGATAAAATGGATGTGGAGGGAGGTGTCTGGTGTATGGTGTTGATTGAAAATGGGTTGAATTGATATGGGGTAGAAGGTGAAGATGAATTTGATGGTTGTGGGTTAGGGAATGGTTGATTGAAGATGTCAAGTGATGAAGATCGGATTGGTTAGGGAGACATATGATGTGGGGAAATAGAAACATGGTAGGATGGTTGGGATTGTATAGGAGGATTTGATATATGAGGGATGGGAATGTTGGGCATGGTGATGTCAGATGAAGCAGGGATGATACAAGGTGATGGAGGTGAAACAGGATCCACTGGTTGACGTGATCAAGAGGTGGTTGGTTTATGATGTAAGAAATTATAGATAGGGCTAGCAGAAGGCCCGAAAGTAACCAAGGGTTTAGATGGGACACTAGTCATGGTGGATTTTTGTGTAGAACTATTCGAGGAAAAGTTTTGTTCCATTTTAAATAAGACAAGTCAAGAAAAAAATTATTTTTATTTTTTTGATTATGAATGTGTGAAAAAGAAAAGGGGATGGATAATGAGGTACCTAGGAGAAGGAAATCTATGTCTGGTATCAAGTTTATTATGGCTTGGGAAGTCTCAAGAGACTTCCTGTTGGGTGATGAAATCCCAATCAGTCAAATGAATAGGATGATGTATTGATGTGTGATTTATATGCATGATTTTTCAGTTGTGTGTGAAGACGTGAGATGAAGAAGGTTAAACCTTACTTAAGATATGTGAGAAAGTATGATGCAGAAAAGAAAGGTTCTTTTTAAAACCAAATCAAAGTGTGATATTTTGATGAGGACACACACATGAAAGGGAAGTGCGATGTAGAATGGAGAAAATATGGCAAAAAATAATAATACCTGGATAAAGATTTTCAATTTTAACTGAACTTTAGGCAGGAAGAGTAATCTAGCAGCCGAACCAACATGAGCATGAAAAAAGTGAATCCTTGTGCTGCAATGTTAGTAGAAGAAAGAATAAACAAAATATATGAAAGAAATGAAAGGTACCACCTAAAGGGTGGTCCCATCAGGCGTGTCAGAAATGTTGTATTATTTTATGGTTTGTTTCAAATTAATGAGTTAGCTACTAAAGAAAGTACACAACTCAGAAATGATGGAGGGTTTATGTTACCTCTAATGCGATGCGATGGATAGATGGGTGCAAAGTAGATGATGGATCCTTACTGCTACAACCTGATAACTTGCAAATAAGAATCACTAAACAAAAAATGGATTAGATATGATATGCAAGGGTGCCCAAAAAAGTAGATCCAAGAAGTGTTAACTTCCTTAGTGGATGTCAACCCCCATTTGATAAAAGAAAGTAAAGTAAAGGATGAAAAAATAGATAACATGTAGAAACAAAAGTATTATTGGATCAGAAAAATGACTGAGATTGATCTAAAAGATGATTCAACTGAAATGAATGTAAATTAAATGCTACCTAGTCTGGGTTGATGGTGACCCAGTGTTTCACCTTTTTCTTAGATCGTTTCTTTGAAGCGTTGACGAAACAGATAAGGTAATAGGCATAGGAGGAATACTTGTTAAAATGTTGGTCGATGGGTTATTGCGCATGTATGACTTCTAAATCCACATCTGATCGTGACAGCTTCCTTTTGGCTAGGAGGAACTACCTATAATGAAAACAAGACCATCAGAAGAAATTAAACAATATGGGCAGTGAACTGCCTAGCGCAAGCTAGATCCATGAAGTATGGTACTTCCTAGATGGCTGTCAATCCACTATTTTAAACAAATTAATGCTGTAAACAAAGTAAATCCTATTATTATTTTAAAATGATTTAGGTATCTCACTTAAAACATAATAATAAAATAGACCTAATCTAACAGGCTAAGCTAGAATAGAATCCACAGGTCAAATGGTTGGTTCTGGGTTCTACAGGTATGATAAAGATCTCAGGTAGGTCACAGGTAAATGAAGGTGAGGTAAAATTAGGTGGATAGGTCTCTGTTTAAGGCTGTGTGGGAAAACACAGAGACCGGTCAGTCAGGGGTGACCGACGATGGTTATGTATAACCAGTGCCAGTTATTGTGAGATCTGAAAATGTCATAGAACAAGGTTTTGGTATCCTTTGTGATTACACAAAGGATTTTGGTTGGTCGAGATGAGATATTGGGTAACTGGAGTAGGTTTTTGTGAGGTTTTAAATGGGTCTATGAAGGTGAAAATGTTGGAGAAGGTCAATAGGGATCAGGGTAAATAATGAGCGATAAAATAATGATGAAATGAAATAAACCAGAGAAGTATGACGTTATACTTACTTGGATTTTGTTCCTGAAGGTCTATGTGTGAAGAATGGAGGTGCTGATGATGGTTTTGAAGGCTGCAAGTGATCACCAAATGAAGAAAATATTCTATATGGGCTGCATGCACACTCCTCTTTTCTTGGATAGATCAGATCGTGGCTGGGATGGCTGTGCCGGAGAAGATGCTCAATCTCCTTCCTTGGATGTGAGTTTTTTTTGGAATTGGCTCTTTGAAGATGTGTTATCTCTCTGATATGTTCTCTTTTCTTGTTAACTTTCTTGCTTCCAACTTCCAAGTTCCAACCTTGAGAATAAGGTTGTTTTGGGTTAAAAGGGGTAACCGACGGTGGTCCGGCTTAACCGGCGATGGTTAGGGGTAACCGACATCGGTCAAGGTGAGATTTCCTAGGTTTACTAAACTTAGGGAGATACTCATGATTTTCTTAGATCTCATGTCATTATCCTGCAGATTAGACTCGAAGCCTTTTGTGAGAATGTGGGAATGTGGTTAGAGGGAATGTAGGCATTTATTTTTAGGGTTTGGGTAAGTCTTAGTTAGTTATGGTAACTTGCTAAGAATAGGTATTAGGTTGAGTTAGCTTGGTGAGGTGTCTAAGTGAACTATATGTGTAAATATTATTTAAATAATAAATATAGTGAGGATAATGCATTAATTTAATTAAATTAATATTAGTGGGGTGAAGGGTATCATGGCTAGGTAAATGTAATAAAGGTTGCTTATATGTCGAGGGACAAAAGGGGAGCGTGACCTAATTTTAGTGTCTACACCCAAATTGTGTAGAGGTAGGTCGATGGTGACCTGGGAAGGTAGATCTATAAAATAAGATAAAAATTCAGGATTGCTAAAGCATGAGTGTAAACTAGATAGTAACAAAGGCTTGTGGATGCTAGAAGATGACTTGTAGGATGTTCTTAGAGGCAGAAAACACTTGGGAATGATAGAAAAAATAGTAAGGAAGGATTTATTGATAATAAGGACCTTAGTCAATGATGACCAAGTTGAGTTGACAACGACTGTAGCATAGTTGGGTAAGTCTGAGGTCAAAAGGATGAAATGGGAGACCTACAAGCAAATAGGCTGGAAGAGAAGGTTGTTGAAGAAGCTATGAGTGCTGCTGAAGCTAATATGAACCTGAAAAAAATTAGACATAAGAAAATCCAAGATAATATGATAAATATAAAACAAAGCCACATAATGATGATAATAATCTCACAAAGGATGGTTGTAAGTGATGCAAACACGTTGAAATGATGTCTAGGAGATTTGTAACTGTTATAGGATTGCTCAGGAACAAGGGATAGTTCACAGGTTATGAGGAAGCTCTAAAATCCACATGTATCTGATGATTATGGAAAGAAAAGCCTTAGCTTTATAGGGTCGAAGGTGACTATGATGGGTCACCGCCAAATACAAGGAAAATTTCCCCAATGGGGATGATTTTGTGCTTTGATCGGGATTTTGGGCTTTCTTAAGAGTTGGAAGAGTGATTTAAAGCATGTAGGTGGGCAAGGAATTTTTAGGGATATTAAGGGATAAAGATAGGAAAGATAAGAAAGCTATAAAAGTAAGGGGATGTATGTATTAGGATACAAGCATCCAAAATCGAAGATTGGTTAGGGCATTTAAGATATTAAATGATTAATTAATTAATTAAGAGGAATTAGATGGGCATTAAATGTGATAGGATAGAATGTGGGCACTTTAAATTAAATAAAAAGGGGGATGAATTAAATTAATAAGGCCTAAGGTAAAGACCATGTTAAAATATGCACACGTAGGCGGACAAGGTACAAATATGACATTTAGGTGTATATAGCTAAAGCTCGAAATGAAGTACCGAGGATTTTTTATCTCTTGATCAAATTATTTGTGGATGCTCCAAAGTTTTTCCAAATGGAAGTAGAATTCAGCTATGATAAAAGCAATTAAATGACTCATTTGATTGTTGATTTGTGATCAATTAGAAAATGTAACGGTATGTGAGATTGAATGGAAATTCAACACAATAATGATGCAAATCTCAAAGCTTATAAAGATTGTAATTATAGATACATGAGTGATTATTTATAGATGAGGGAAGATAATCCCCAATCCCTAATTTGTGTGATTCACTTGTCAGATCTGAAGCTAACTAAAGCATGATTGGATTGTTTAGTTGAGTTTCCAATTTGATTGAGGAGTTTAACTATTATTTTGAGCTTGCATGGATGATTTATTATTGAGTTGGAAAAGTGTGCACATACTTTTCGTATATTTAGAATTAAATATTAATTTCATGTATTTTTTTTTATTCACCCAAAAAAGGGACATGCCTTTTAGCTTTTGGATATATTTGCTTTAATTTTAGAATGACATCCTTTATGGAGATATGTTTAGTTAACTCAAATGCATGATTTGATTTAATCTAAACTGGTCCTCTTGAATATATATTTAATGATTTAATATTTAATTGATTTGTTTTTCTCTACTTAACTTGAGATGTTTACCAGTGAAGTTAAAGTGGATAAGAGGTGAGGTGGAAATGGATATAGGTAGGATTTATTTAATTATTTTAATGTGAAATTAACTAAAATAATAAGAGTGATATGATTAATTAATTTTTCCTATGAATGAGATATGAGTGTAACAAGGTCGATAGTACAAATATTTAATTATTCGATACCATGTGTGATAGATAGGAGTGATTAGGGGAGTTCCAGGACAATGTCGTAAAATGCCATTAAAGGTCATAAAATAGTGGAATATATCAAAATTGGTAAAAAATGGTTGTAATGTACTGTGAAGTAATTATGGGATGATTTTAGAGGTTTAAAATGTGTAATATGATATTTTAGGGTGCCCACACATAATGTGGGATACACAAAGATAAGACATGACTTATGTGGTTAAGAAGGAGAAAGAAACACTGCAAGAGGTGAAAGATACGTTAGAAGAATTTTGGAAGTTGTGTCTAAGGATTTACTAGCAGGGTTACCACATGTGAGAGACATTAGTCATGACATGTATTTTATTCAATAATTTATTTTTTTGAACAAGACAACTTATAAAAAGACACCACATGATACTATAAAGATACAAAGAAAAGTGCATGAGTTGTTGGATATAATTATAGACAGTTTGAGTTTTTGGAAACTTTCGACATTTTATCATTGGAGAAAGGTGGCATATGGTATATGTGTACTAATTCAAGGGCCATAAATAATATCACCATCATGTATAGGTTTCCATTTTTGTGCATGGATGACATTATGAATTGTTTGAGTGGAGATAAGCCTTTCAACAAGATTGATTTGAAGAGAAAATACTATCCAATTTTCAAAAGAGAGAGATGAGTGGAGGGCATCATTTAAGACTCAAGAGGGATTATATGAATGGATTGTGATGAAATTTGGAGTGATCAATACAAAATTAATTTCACGAGGTTAATGAATCAAGTTATGAAACCATTTTTAGGAAAGTGTGTGATCATGTACCTAGATGATATTATGATTTTTAGAAATACGTGTGAAGAGAATTTGTTACATATCAAGTATGTATCACAAAGATTGAGAGAAGAGAAATTGTTGTTAATTTTAAGAAATATATTTTTATGCAGGAGGAGTCAATATATCTGGGATATTTGTGATTTTTGAAAAAGGATTGAATATGGAACCTGAAAAGGTTCATGTAATCCTGGATTGGCCTTCATTAAGGAGTGGGTTTGAGGCACACTTTTTCATGTATTGGCTAATTTTTACCACAAGTTCACATAAAATTTCAGGGGTTTGTGTGCATTGATTATAGAGGATGTGAGACGAGATAGAAATAAGTTTTTCTAGAGAACATACACATAAAGGAGTTTTGTAGAATTGAAGAAAAAGGTGATAGAAAAGAAAATATTGGCAATGATAGATTTCATAAAAGTATTCAGGGTCAATTGTGATGCTAGTGGTATAATGTTTAATTAATGAAGTAGACCTACTATATATTTTAGTGAAAATTTGAATAATGCAAGAAATAAGTATATTGCTTATGATAAGGAGATTTACACATTTGTATAGGAATTAAACAAGCAGAGACATTACGTATTGCCAAAAGTGTTTGTTTTGTACATGGACCATCAAGCATTGTAGTTTATTATAAGATATGAAAAATTGAATTAGATGCATATGAAACTTGGGTGGAGTACTTACAAATATATAATTTTTTTTAAGCATGAGGGTATAGAATCTAACAATAGCTTGATGTGCTCAATAGGATTAGTTGTTTTTTGATAGAGATGAGAGTAGAAGTTGTGGATTATGAGTCCATGAAGGAGCTATATGCAAAAGAAACATATTTTAGAGAAGTGTGGGAAGCATGTGTAGTACTTACAAGTGTAGAAAATAAACCTTGGTTGGACTATTTTTTACAGGAGGAATTTTTATTCAAAAGAAGAAAGTTATGCATACTTTAAGGATCGATACATGAGAATTTGGTAAGAGAGAAACATCATGGAGGAATTGTAGGGAAATTCAGCTTGGATAAAACATTAGAGTATATAAAAGGAGTTAAGTTTTTCCATGAATAAGTACAAATGTGTGAAAGTTTGTACAATAATGCCAAATTTGTTAGCTGGCTAAATGAAGATCTCTAGATGCAGGGTTTCATTGACCTTTTCCTATTCCGGTGATGCCTTAGGGATACATAAGTATGGATTTTATTTTGGGTTATCCCAGGACACAAAAGGGTTTTTATTCCATTTTTATAGTGGTGGATAGATTTTAAAACATGACACATTATTTCTTATAAGAAGACTAGAGATGTAATGAATGTTGTAAATATTCTTAAGGGAGATTGCGAGGATGCATAGATTACTGCATAGTACATTTTATGACATAGATATATTTTTTGGGGTCATTTTTGGAGAAAATTATCGAAGAAAATAAATAAAAAGTTGCAATTTAGTCCAATATACCATCCAAACACTGATGGATGGAAAAAATATGGAAACATAAGCCTTAGAGTATATGATCATATGTTTGGTTAGAGATAAGGTAGGAAATTGGGATTTGATTCTAGTATAAGAAGAATTTTCTTACAAAAACTCAATAAACAAGAGTAATTTGAAAACACCCTTCCAAATTGTATATGGGAACAACCCAAGAGGATTTGTATAGTTAAGAGACGTAACACACAATGAAGAGAGAAGTTTTGAAGTAGGATACTTTACAAAACACATGAAATAAGCACACCAACAAGTGTATAATTAGTTGTAGAAGATGAATGTGCAATACATGCAACACGCAGATGATAAAGAAATACAAATATAATAAATTATTGGAGACATGTTCTTTTTATATTTGTAGAAGGAAATATTTCCTAAGAGAACATACAATAAACTTAAGTGGAAGAAGATAGGGCCATGTAAAATCACCAAAAATTTCACTTAGATATCTGAAGATTGATTTTCCTTAAGGCATTGATATCTCTAATATATTTGATGTAGTAGATATGAATTAAATGGCACAGTACAAGAAGGTGATAATGAAATAGAATGTGAAGATATCAAAATAGATTGAGGAGGATAAATGATAGAGAATGGGAATAATGAAGAGAAAGGGGTAATAGACACCAAGATCAAGAATACATGCAAAAATAAGCATATGGAGTATTTTGTCAACTAGAAGGGAAATAATATTGAATATGCAACTTGGATAAGTATTGTGGATGCGACAAAAAATGGAATTATGGTTTCTTGAGTGAGATAACAAGTTTTCAAAATTACCCACAGTGTATGATGAACGAGTATCCAAGTTCATATGCAATCCTATATGCTCCAAAAATAGTTAAATAGGTCAGGTAAAGTTGTGTTTGCATTATGTTGTGCATTTTGTGTTGTTGGTGGGCCACACATTGAAGAAGTGTATTAATGGTGAGATGCAGAGTACAATGTTACAATTTTTAGAGTGCAAAATTCTATTGCGTAATGTGTATGAATTCTTAGTTCCCTTTTGCAAAGTGGAGTGAAAAATTAACATGTATGTAGGTTGCTTCAAATATACACTAAGAGTTATAGGTAGTTTCAGAAGGTCTTAAAATGTACATTAGTTCATCATTGCTTCAATTTTATGTTATACTTACCAAAAAATGCATTCAAAAATTCAATACATTCACAATACCCTTCCTTGCACAAAATTGTGTCTATTTTCCCTTAAAAACAAGGATATGTGCTCATCTCATGCAAAAACGGTTTTCGAAGTTACTTAAGAAGTTTAGTAGATTAAAATATTTCATTTTTCCATTTCAAAGATGTTAAAGCCTCAAGGCTTAATTCTATGTGAATCTCCATATATTTCTCTTTTGCAATTTTCCTCTTAACCCATCATAAAGTCTACCATTCTAGTCTGTTAAGCACCAAATTATTTCTAGGAGGTTTCATGATAAGAGGAATGAATTTTCTAACACTCATTAGAGGGTTTTATATGTCTATAATTTTTCACTATCTATCTCCACCTTTATAGCATACCTTCCTTGTAAATTGGTCCTTTAAACTAACCTTCAAAACTGTGTACAATGTCCACAATTAGACTGTCAAGAAAATAGAAATCTCCAACCAATGAAAATATAATTTTATTTTTAAATTTTGTACTAAATTCCTTGGGCATTATTAGTTACAAATTCTAGGATGATATTCAACCACTTGAGAACTTAAATACAAAACATTAGCTCTGAGAGTGTTAAAACCCTCTCTAAAGCCCTACAATAGTATTTATTGTATAAATTTCTATATTAGTTGATTCAAACCACTAAAATTTCATACAAGGCCTATTTTTATGTCATTCAGGGGTTAATCTTACCAATGGAAGATATTTAGCTCTGGAAAATATTCTTTTCATTCATTATTCACTATTTTACTAGAGAATACACAGTCACAGTCACATGTTTGCATTAATAACTTCACTAGAAATATCTAGTTGATCTCCCACTATGCCAATATTCCTTAACACATGTTTAGAAATGTTCCATATCTCCTCTACCTTGTACACAAACCTTCATTCTTCCATGAACAAGTTTAAAGAAACGAAACAATGCTCAGTTACAGTGACTTATACATAGTCTTTAGTAAACACAACCTCATACAAGAATATTCTTGTCTTCAATTCAACAAAAGGAGATTTTATCACCCTTCACTCTATCTAAATGCAATCATGCAATGATTCATTCATCATATTGCACAAATTTCATTGTATCATGGTTTATGCGCTCTTGACTAGAAAAATAGGGTATTATTGCTTTATATCAACTTGTGACCAAAGCATGCTTTCCATTAACAATCCCTCTAATATTTCACTAAGAAAAAAGGAGAAAGAATATAAAGAAACGAAAACAATATCTAGAGATCATCTGAAGAGGGAAGAATATCATAACCCACAAAGATTTATCTATATTTTATTTAAGTCTTCTTGCAAAATCTTATTTTCTTCAAACTTCCATTCCTCTCCACGAGGAATTTCTCCTTCCTCATCAGAGGGTAACTAACTCTCATATCTTGAATGCATCATCATTTATTTATTTTTTTCACTACCATTTTAACCTAAATAACTCTCCGCAATACTTCACATTTCAAATATAATAGATACATTTACACCTTGCTTACTTATAAGACTCTCATTTACACTTCATGACTCATACTGAAACTGATATGCAAACATAATAATTCACTTTAGGAGGAATCTAACCAATCACACACTCTTATAAGTTCATTAAACTCATTTCCATTATTTTGAAATTTGAATATCCATTTGGTGAGAAAACTTGAATTTTAATTTTCCAAGATTGATACTTCATCTAAACTCTTCTTCATGACATGAGCTTGTCCTAACACCTTTACTTTCACATTTCTCAATCATGATTGAGTGAAAATGTGCCTTAGTTATTATATTATGATGATGCTCCTGCATCATACTATAAAGGGTAGAAAAGAAAATTCCTTCATGTACTTTGTTTGCATGATCTTGTTTATTGCTGAGTCTTCATATTTCTTGTTTGTTCTTAATATTTGATTAACTAAAACTAATTAAATGGAGGGAAATAGTAATGATAGTTAATATAATTAGGAGGAATAAAATGCTGTAAAGAATGCAATAAAATAGTATGGAATAATTATATTAAATGAAATAAAACCCTAATATGTAAGAGAAGAGGGGAGAAATGAATTAGCTGATTGATATAAACTATCACAGAGTGTCACAAGTCTGATAGTAAAATATTGAAGTAAGAATGACCACTTAAAATTCCTGCGAAGGCTAGATATGGAGGACTTGAGCTGGCTGAGGCACCCTGAAAGGTATTGGGGTGCCTCAGGGTGCCCTACTCTAAAGATTAGGTGCCCTGATTTTTGTAAATGCTCAGAATCTGAATTTTGTGTGGTCACAAGATGATCTGAAATAATATTTTGCTATCACACTAGATCTACAAATCCACAATGGATGTGTTGGATTATAATGTGATGAACTGCAAGAGAAAAGAAAGTATCAAACCATAGGAAAAATAAAAATGCAGAATGAATGGGTCAGACAGACCTCATCCACCAAAATTGTGGTCTTATCATTGATAGATGCACTAAATTTTAGACCCAAATGTAGTTATGGTGTGTGTGTGTGTGTGTGCATGTCATTCCCTAGGTGCTCTTGTGCTAGTCACACTTTGTGAAGTAGCGAGAAATAGTAACTATAGATAATGTACTAGTATGTGTGTATGGAATAAAATAGAATCCCCCCTATGCTTTGTGTATTGATGTAGATCTCCTAGTCTTGATGCATGGCACTATGTGGATGCAAGTGATGCAATGGACGTAACTCTAGATGGAGTGATACTAGTGTGTGATGCTATGACCCTCATTATGGTCTCATAACTTTATATTTATAGGGTTTTTTGTTCTAATTTCGTAATTAACCACGACATAGATGACCATGAAAAAAGATACAAATGATTTTCCAACAAATAGAAATATCCCTTTTTTAAAAGAGGTGGGAAAGTGGAAAAATGGATCGGGGCGCCCCAGGTGGGACTATAGTGCCACGAGGTGCCCCAGTATAGGCCTGGGTGCCCAGATTTAGGCTAAAATGACAGGAAAGTGCCAAAATGGATGGGCATGTGTGTGGGAATGTGTGAGAAATATGAAATAAGATATAAAATAAGATGGCCAAAATAGGGATTACTTAGTAATTTATTCACTTAAAAACCCTCTAAATAGTAGTATGAAAACCGAGCTAGATAATGCCTAATGTGCAAGATTTTGTGACTACATTTTCCCCCACTTTATGTTGGTGAGCGGAAAGCTCGGTAACATAAAGTAAATAAGAAATGCGTACTTAATATCCATGAAGAGTGTAGAAGAGATGTGCCGATGGACTAGACTCAAGCGTGGAATGAAAAAAAGAAAAAAGTGGAGGAGCATGGAATTATAAAGGTGAAAAATGCACATGAAAAGTGATGAGAGTGAACCTAAGGAGAATTACGTGTGTAGTTGTATTAATGTGTAGTGTACCTACATGGTTAGTAAAGGCAAGTGCCATCGTGGTATGTCATTGTTGTGCTGTCGTCGTCGTAGTCATTGTTGTTTCCCCCAATTTGATTGTTTGTTTCTCATACGTCCAGACCTGTAAGGATAAAATGATCAAGTAGTCAAATATGTATGTATGTAAAAAATGTTGTGTAAAATACATAAGTGTAAATACGTAAATGTAAAATATACAAATGTAAGTACGTAAAAGGAAAAGTGTAAATAGAAATGTAAATGGAACATGTGCACCTGATCCATGTCGAGAGAGGGTGTAGAAGGATATCCTATACTACTACAAGTTTTTTGGGTGATCTCACACAACCATGGCTGAATAATTATAGAGAGGAAATACTTAGTGTTCTCCAACCTTTAATTGCTTCTTCTAAAATGTGTGTGAAGAGATCTTTGTAACGTCCTAGTTTTTTGGGTGATTTGACGTGAACTGGTCGAAGAATTATAGGGAGGAAATGCTCTGTGTCCTCCAACCTTTAACTGCTCCCCAGAAATGCTAAGGACACCATGTCTTGTAAAATCCACTATGTATGGAGTTTGTAGACTGGTCTAAACTCACTCATTGTATATAAACCCACAATGCCAAGGGAAAAAAGTGCAATGTACTGAACCAGTGTAAATACACTGTGTTAGTGTGATAAAACCCTCAATGATGCCCCCCTCTCTGGGGGCACATGCAATGAATCTGAAAGGAGAATGCGGCCCCAAAAGAGAACCTATTGCACTTTGACCTATAAAACTCTGCCCTATTGGGGGAAAGGGAAAAGCTCTTGGTAGAAGCCAAGGAATGCACAAAAGGGGATGGCTAGCCAAAACAAGTGTTATTATGAAAACACATGCATGCAATAAGTGTAAAATACATAGACAATGTAAAACCTACCAAGCACATTAGTGTAATCACACAAGAAAACAAGTATACTACACAAAGAGGGTTGCAAACATGGGACATCACTTGTGATATCAGAAGACATGTAAGGCCATCATGGCTATAAAAAGATTTTTTTTTTGCACACAAGTAAAGGGAAAAACCCGTAAACAATGGAAAACAAAGAAGACAAGTGTAAAGAGAAATAAAATAGTCATGGGAACATGTAATCTTGCAAAACAAGTACTGCACATGGAACAAATGTTAGCATGTTAGAGTAATAACCAATATGTAAAAGTGTGTATAAGTAAGTAATGTAAGATTGTAAGTACAAAATGAAACAATAGCACCTGTATGAGACGAATGTGGATGCCCCCGGCGACCAGTGTAGTAAGGGTAGAAGGTGAGCATCCATGTCGCATATAAATGTACTTTATTTGAGATCACACTAAACAAAGGAGTGAATGTGCATGTGTGTATGATAATGACATATAAGAAGTCAAGATAACATGTGTAGTAAAGTGAATATGCAAAACACTAGTAAGAAAAAGTAAATGCCCCCAAGACAATGTAGTATGCTGTGTACAGATGTAATGGAATACAAGATGGAATGATAGAAGAAATGTGTTCCCTGAGTCTATGAAAGTGTATGTAATGAGGTTCATTTTGTTTTCCCCCTTAGTAATCTAGAATGAACCATAAATGAGAGTGCATCATCAGGTTGTGTATGCTGTGTGTGTCTAATGCGTTGTGATGAATATGTATGTGTAGCGGTGAAATGTGACATAGATAAAGGATGTACGTGAAACCTATAACCGAAGTGTATATCATGATTTTAATGAATGGATGAGTGATGATTTAGCCTAGGCGTATATCACTATATGATGAATAAGTAGGGGTGGTGATTTAGCACTAAGCATATACAACTATAGTTATGTACTGATGAGTGCGGGTGACTATTTAGCCTAGAGCATATGTCACTAGTCCTATGAATGTCATGTGATGAAGTGTCACATGGTGAGTGTAAGGTCCATTTGATTGGTAAACCCTTGACAGTCAAGTATGGACTGAACAAATAAAGTGTGTTATAGGCTGGTCAGTGCAGTGCGTAGAATCTAGTATATGTGAGCAAATGGTGAATAGGGTGTATGAATGCATTGTATGAAGTATTGTAGAATATGTAAGATGTGTTTTGAGCAAAGAAAACTTGATAGAGAAAGCACAAAAGAAGTCCACGTGGGTAATAAATTCATACGCAAATGCATGAATGGATAGGAAGAACACACGCGTGGAAAAAAAGTTCAGTTTTAGGACTTAGAAATTCTTGGTCATGAAGATCTATTTTTATAAGATGGTGTGTAGAACAAACCAATGATGCAGAGACGTGCACGCCACATATTGTCTATTTCTAGAGGATCGGATTTAGAGCATTTTTTCATGGAGACAGTCTAAAGATAGGGTTATCACCTCAGTTAACTACCAGTAGAATATAGATAACACATTTGTGTGTGTGGTTATGCATGAAAACAACGTGTGGCTATTAATAGTATGTGGCCTATTTTTGGGATAGATAAGCAGTGAAGGGAGAGTCCCTACTATATAGATATGTAGCGAATTACTTGGTAGGAGATGATGGATATGGAAAGATAGATAACATAGTGTACATGTTTCTGGATTACCATATCAGATCCATGCGCGCATCGACATAGATTGCTAGTATTGTAAGAAGCTTCTGTGTTATTGTGATAATTAAGAGATGGAAGATATTGACTGAACCTAAGTGTTATTCCTGTGTGTAATTGGGTAGTGCATGTTCTTATTTCTATTATGATTATTGTTTAAACATATTCTTCCCTAGATCTAGATTTGTCATGAACTGTATAATGATGTATTAGTTATGGATCTATATACTTTAATTCTTCATCATGTTAACATTCTGCTACAACAACCCTAAAGAGGGACCTGGTACATTTGTGCACTTCGGGTGAGCGCTCAGTCTAGGATGAGTGTTGTGCCAATGCGTCTAGGGTGTCATCTGGTGAATTGTAGGCTGCATCATTGGTTCCATTTTTGGGACCTCTTTTTCAGTTGTTTTCAGGATGGTTCATGATGAAGACATACCAGTTAATTCTAACAAGTATTGAGGAGTGGATACATGATCTGGAGGAAGAATATGCATAGAGGTTCAACATTGGATTTGAGTTCAACGTACACACTTGGGTAGAAAAAAATCTATATGACAGCTTATATGATAGCTTTTTTGCCATCTTTCCAACAAAATTAAACAAGTGGCTGATTGCTTATGCATCTAAGTGGAATTGGAGGTATCACTCACTTGTCTAGACACAAGAAAAATTTCAGGCCCTTTATGATGCTGATCTGATTTGGACTCGAGTTGTGGATATGTGGTTTCATGGTGTCCTAAATAGTTATATCTTGGAATATTCAATTTTGACATATTCGTTTCCAGAGGTAGCTAAATTCCTAGTTTTTACTGGTATCCAAGAGGAGATTATTTGCAAGGTATTCCTTTGGTGATCAAGATCTTGATGATAACTTTGAACCTAGAGAGTAAACCGATGGCTAACTAAACCTCACCATGCGTGAGGGAAGGAATATTTTTGGTGAAAGATGGAAAAACCTAGCAGTAGAAAGGTAGAGAGAGGAAAGGTGGCATAACTATAATGAGGTGTGCATGAGAGGGAGATAGAGAAGTAATGTACCAATGTAGAAATTATGGCGTTGAGGAGAGATATGGCTCGTGAAGGATTTGAAGCTCACGTAGAAGACATGGAGCCAAAGCATCATGAACTCCCCCATCTTGGAAAGCATGAATAGAGATCCCCCTTAGCCTCATATAGAAGTAAGCCAGCAGAGACTACCTGGGCTGCATGTGCGCATGTTAATCCACTTGGTGACCTAGCCCTTGTACTTGGTTTTCCAGTATCTAGTATGATCAGTAATCAGTAAGTGAATTTGGGAAATAAGAGAACCAATATAAGTCATAGAGCAAGTACATCAATGACAGGAAAAAAAACTTAAATATTATTTGGAGGAACATTTTTAGGCACATCATCTGTATAGAATGTGAGCGCGCATAATGTTGGATTCACCTCTGGAAGTGAAACTACCACACAGACTATAGGGGTTCAGTATAGTACTACTTTCAGAGCACAGGGGAGTACATTTACAAGTCATATTCCAGATGCAGGTAGAGGATCAGGAGGTATAGGTGGTTCTAGATCTAGTGGATCTGATGGTTTTGGAAGCAGGGGACACACAAGAGGTTTTGGATCAGGTGGGCAAAGGTCTGCACCAATCCTAGAATATTTATATGGAAATGTCTCTTCATCTTCCAAAGTATAGAGGCATAAAGGATGCTACTGAGCATGTGCACATGTGTGAAATATTATGGCGCATGAAAGGGATCATGGCTTCTGAGCATAGGGAAAGTTAATTCACTACTACATTATAGGGACGTGCACACAGCTGGTATAGGAAGTTTGACCCTGATCAAAATTGCGTGGATTATGCAGTGCTCAAGGATGCTTTCTTGAAAGAGTTCTATATCCCAAAATTTGAACAGAAGGGTATAAGCGCACTCAAGGATATTAAACAAGGCACTACTAAGAGTGTATGTGAGTATGATGCCCATTTTAAAACACTCCTATCTAATCTTTCTTATGATATTCATGCAAGCCAGCATGCACAATGGTTTGTTGGTGGATTGATTACACCATTCAAAAGAGAACTGTCACATAAGACATACATTGATCCACACGAAGCACTAGAAGCAACTTTGTGTGCTGAGGCAGTTTGGGAGCATTGACACTGGAGTTAGTCCATTCTTAGAGGCACAAATTGTAGCTATGGAAAAATAGTTAGAAAAGCTATCAGTAAATTCAGCCCATGAAATGCGCTCAGGGATTTGGTGTATAGATTTTGAAGTGGAAGGTCACACCAAGGATAGTTTCCCTCGTAGAACAATACACTCATTACTATTAGACTGTGAGATTTTTCATTTGAATCATGATGCTAGTCATTGTCTTTTTTTACAGCGGCATGATAAGGAAGAATGTATCTTATTACTGTAATATTTTCCAGTCCACGACCCATGATACTAAATATTATCAGTTGATTGGTCAGATCGAGGATGTTATAGACATTAGGGTATGATAGAACAAGTGTAACAGATAATTCTAAGGGTAAGAATGAGCACAGGATCAAGATCATAATCAAACACGCTATGAAAGGAATGAGGGGAATTTTAAAGGAGGTCATGGAAGAGGACGTGGATATCATGGTGGATATGGAGGATGAGGCTGCGGTGGAGGAAGAGGTGAGTTCCCTCGTGGAACATGTTATACATGTGGATCTCCTGACCACTATAGGGTGAAAAATGTCCTCATAATATTTCATGTTATTTCTGTGGAAAGAACCATAGTTATGAAGAGTGCCCGGAATTATATGAGAATTTGAGTAAGAAACATAAGAAATAAAAAAAGGCACCAGGATGGTTAGAATCTAGTACGCGGTAGAAGATCAGTGGGTGCCCAAAATAGCACTAGGACCTAAGGCATTAATAGTGAAGATTACTACATGATCTGAAGTGGTGCATGCAAGAGAGACATTACAACATAAACCTACCATCATGAAGGATGATGTCCTTCATGCCCGGTACCCAGATTATACCTATCAGAAGGAGGTTTATCAGGATACCATAGAAGTGCTAAGGAATCTTCAAGGTGAGATACAATACTTAAAGGAGAAAAATAAAGCATCAGAGACAGTCTAAACTGATATCGATGATATGAGAGAAGTGTGAAAAATGTTACGCCAGGAGAACATCATTCCACTATTAGGAAGTTGGTTAAAAGGGAACACTCTGCATGCAAGTATTGAGACTGGATGACATATCCTGCATGAAAATATTTCCCCTGATAGCATTGAATATGAAAAGAAAATTACTCTAAATGCTATTTATAGATGGATGACTGCTGAGCAAGATATTGACTGATATAGGTGTAGAAGTGAATGTGCGTACATTAGATGCATGGGTACAAATGGGGAGGCCTCCATTACAGTCCATCATCTAATGTGTTGTTTATGGAAAACCAGGACTAAGGCCACTACCATAGGATTTTTGAAGGATGCATCTATAACCATACAAGGGGCCAAGTTCACTGGGGATTTTGAGGTATTAGCACTTACAGAAGCAGATAAATTTTCCAGCCTTGCTTGGACGCCCTTGGTGTTATGCAAATAATGCTGAATTGAGATTCAATAAGGGGTATATCAGCTTTGAGAATAAGGAGGAAAGGGTTGTGATACCTTTAATAGATGGGAAGTCTACACCATATGTTGAGCCTCTAAGTGAGAAGGACTTAAAAAAAATCTATGTACGTGTTATTCAGGACCCAAAGGTAAATGAGCCATCAAAGGAAGGCATCCTACAGTGAGAATATTCTCATTCTATTAGTGATACTATGAGTATTTCTTGTGACAATTGGGCTCATGGTACATATGAACTAATAGGGCACGAGGTAAAAAGTTTGGTTGCATGTAAGAATGGACTTCATTCTGTTTGACAGATAGGTAGCATCATACCTTGGTATACAGGGGCAAAAGATCTTCCTGTATTTTTGAAAGCCATGGAAGCACAGTGGAAAGATCAAATTAAGAGAAGAGATATGTTAGTGTATACCTTACATGGGATGGCAACGTGCTGGTGGGTAGTCCAAAAAGATAATCTTATAGAATGGCAGGAGATTGGAATCGCCCTATCTACTAGGTTTTTAAGGAGCAATGCACCTACGTAGATTTGCACTTAAAATGGTGATCGACTTGTTTAGCATCACATTCAGCAGTGTGAGAGACTCTGGACAATGGGACATGAAGCATCACCACCTTCACTCTGGGTGCATAGATTATACTCTACTCTACAAGGATGCGCACGCGCCTAGTATGTATATGCAAAACTACACCGAGAGACTGGGAATTGACATAATTTGACTACAAGAATGCTCCAGACCTTTGACTACTTCTTGACTAAACCTCCAGTAGAAGAAGCATTAAAATTTGTCAAGCACTTAACTATGGGAGATAGTGCAAAGGAAGAAGAGTATATTCGGGAATTATTTGGTGAGATAGAGTCCAGAGTGCATTTTGAAAAGGAAGAAGAAATGGAATCCATACTACTTGAAACACTTGCCTTGAGGATGAGAAAGGAAATATGGTTTACATCGTGGATGATGAGGAAGTTGAGAACCTAGATATTGAAAACTCACAATGGGTGTGCGAGGTCTTAGATTGTGCAGAAAAGGATACATGCACCTATCACGAACCCATGAAGACAAAGAAGGTGAATATAGGTTCAGAGGCTGAGCCAAAGGCGGTCATATTTAGAGACTATTGGTCATAATCAGAAGTTGCAAAGATCATTGAGTTACTCAAGAATTATAAGGAATTATTCCCTCAAGGGTATCATGAACTTAAAGGCATGCATGAATCACTTGGGGAAATGAAGATAAAGCTTAAGGATGGTGCATGCCCAGTTAGAAAGAGGCCTTACAGAATGAACCCCAATTTGCATGAAAAGGTAAAAGAAGAGATTGATAACATGTTGAAATATGGAATTATCAAGCCCCTTGATGAGTCAGAATGGGTTAGTCCAATGGTGAACAATATCAAGAAGGATGGAAAAATTAGAATATGTGTGGACTATAGGGAGCTGAATGCTACATATGTAACAGATCCATTCCCTACACCATTTACTGAGGAAATACTAGAAGGAATTGTAGGGTGTGAAATATATTATTTTACAGATGGATTCTCTGGTTATCACTAGGTTAAAATTACATAGGAGGATCAGGAAAAGACTACATTTAATATTGAATGGGGTAGCTTCGCCTTACTCTTATGCCTTTTGGAATGAAAAATGTGCCTTATGTATTCTCGCAGATAGGTTTTCAGGCATTCAAAGATTTTATTCTTAACTTTTTACAGGTTTATCTAGATGATTGGACAATATATGGGCTTGCGAAAGATCATTGTGACAATCTGCGCTTAATGTTTTAACGGTGCAAAAAATTGAGTATCTCTTTGAACATCAAGAAGTGCATATTTGCTACACCTTTTGGAATACAGTTAGGACATATAATTTGCAAGGAATGTTTTTTGGTTGATCCAGCTAAGGTTACAATCATTCTAGGCCTGGAAGCACCTATAGTCAAAGTGAGGTGCGTGGATTTTTGGGTCACACAAGATATTATCAGAAGTTCGTCAAAGGGTATGCCAAAGTTGGTACACCCTTGGAAGAATTAATAAAAGGGAAAGATACATTTTATTGGGGAGAACCGCAACAACGCGTGTTTGAGATATTAAAGGAGAAACTTACTACTGTGCCCATTTTGCACTTTCCCTCATGGGATAAACCATTTCATGTGCATGTGGACACCTCTAGCATGGCCATTGGCACTATGTTAGCTCAACCTAGTGAAGGTATTATAGATCATCCAATTTTATTTTCTAGTAGGAAGCTGACTCCTGCTGAACAGAATTATACAACTACAGAGCGTGAAGATTTTTCAATGATCTATGCATTACACAAGTTATGATAGTACTTGTTAGTAACACCATTTGTGTTTTATAAAGATCACATGACATTGAAGTATTTGGTGAAAAAACCCATATTACAAGGGCGCATATGTAGATGGGTACTCCTATTTCAAGAGTTTAATTTCACAGTTGTGGTGAAGCCAGGGAAAAGTAACTCTAGACCAGACCACTTGTCTAGAATTCACTCAGGAGAAGAAGCACAGACAATTAAAGAAACCATGCCAGATACACATTTATATAAGTTACACCATGCACCATAAGAATTAGAGGACATTGCTGTCTTTCTAGAGACTGGTGTGGCACCAGAAGGAATGAAGGCATTAGAAAAGAAATAGCTTGCTATACGCGTGACTTCGTTTATGTTAATCAATGGTGACATCTACAAGTTAGGTAGAGATGAAGTATTATGCCATTGTCTATTAAAGAATGAGCACAAGGATATAATGGAGGAAACACATGGTGGTATTGCAAGTGGCCACTATACAGGTGATGTAATCACCTAAAAGATCCTACTTGCTGAATTATGGTGGGAGACACTCTATAAAGATTGTAAAGCATATTACAAAGTGTGTGACCATTGTAATCATCTAGGTAAATCAGGGCAAAGAGATGAGATGCCTCTGATACCTATTACTAGTGTCGAACCATTTGAGAAATGGGCCATCAACTTTGTAGGACCTATTTTTCTAGCCGCGCGTAGGACTAGGTCACATTATATCATTACTTGTATAGATTATCTCACAAGGTGGGTAGAAGCAACACCTACGAAGGACTGTACAAAAGCTACAATAACTAGGTTTATATGGGAGAATGTTCTTACAAGATATGGATGTCCTTTAAGCTTGACAAGTGATAGGGGTACACACTTTTTGAATGAGACAATCAGGATCCTAATAGATGAGTTTATGGTTGCACACCATAAGACTACACCCTATCATCCTCAGGAAAATGGAACTGCTGAGGATTTCAACAAGATTTTGATCCAGATATTGATTTTTTTTTTGATGTTGGAAGAAAGGATTGGGATGATAAAGTGTCATCTATTCTTTGGGCATATAGAACAACTTACAAGAGATTAAACAAAGCCACACCATTTCAGTTGGTGTTTGGCATAGAAGCAGTTCTCTTTGTAGAATTTATGTTACCTTCTTTACTCATTGTACACACTAGATGTCTAGTTGGTGAGAAGGATTTAGAAGAGCGTATTGAGAAGATGATTCAACTAGATGAGCGACGAACCATAACACGATGGAGTCAGAAGAAGGAAAAGGCCAGGTAGAAATCATGGCATGACAAAAACATAAGGGATAAGAAGTTTGAGATTAGACAAATGGTACTTCTCTATGACTCTAAGTTATTGCATCATCCATGTAAACTTAAGGTAAATTGGATAGGGCCGTATGTTATTACCTACATCCTTGAAACAGGCACTTGCCAGTTAGAAGCACTAGATGGAACACGACTACCCGGTTACTTCAACGGGAGTAGGCTGAAGCCCTAATCTAAATAAGTCTTCTTGGTGTTTGTAATAAGGTATTATTGCCATGTAGATTAGGTTTTCATTATGTATTTCCTTCATTATCTCTATGCTTTGTCACTTTAGTTTTTATTGTTGTGTAATAAGCGCGCTTGCACGCATGAAGCTAAATACTGCATGAAGCATGTTTATGCATAGAGGAATGAACATCCTTTTAGTGAGGGGTCATTATTGATATCCAGGTGCAAGATTGTGGGAACTGAAATGTGGAAAGGAATAAGCTGCTACAGGTGTTTGTCAAAGTAAAAAAAATGCTTCTCAAAAGTGAAAAAGGATGGAGATGAATGAAGGAACATTATAACATGAGGTAAGCAGAGGCCATGATAACTACTAGGATAAGGTACAGTGACAAGGTACTTAGGTGCAAGGATGCTCACTGAAGAGAATTCTATGACCAGAGGGTAGGAAGGTGTGCTAGAAGGTTATAACTGGGGCATGAGGATGTAACGCGTGGAAAGGATGGAATTGGTCAATTAATGAGAGGATACTTGGTATGTGGAGCAACGAATGTATCAAAAATTTGAAAATATATATAAGGATGGGATGCAAGTTCATTTTTACCATTGCGATTAATAGTATTTGAAAGAAGCCAAGTGCAAAGAGCCGATTTACCTTTTTAAGGAGTGAGAGGTGTGTAACCAGTCGTGAAGAAGAGATCTATGCATAGAAGGAGCTTGTGTCCTCGGTGGTGAAGGGTTTGAGTGAAGTGAGGTGAAAGAGAGGAGCTAGGGCACGTAATTTCACCCAAGGCATGCTAAATCAAACTAGGGTTTGCTTTGCACCTTGTAGAATTTGAGTGGCAAGGATCTACAAAGGATTGCAAGGTAGAAATGGTACCCAAAAAAGTAGTTGTAGCAGGAGTGAAGGGAAAGTAGAAAGTGGTAGGGGAAGAAGAAGAGATGGCTCCAGAAAGAAATTTTTCTGAAATGCAATATCTAGAGGGCAACATAGTCAGCTAGGAGTGGGATTCGCATATAAGAAAAAACAAATTGAGTGAGTACAATCATCGTACCATAGAGAATAAGAATGAGCTTGACACGTTATTGAACAAAAAGAAAAATAAACACATGACGGAAGACATGCTGGTGTATGAAAATGTTGGTGAGAAGCTCTTGTAGAAGATAGGAGTTTACCAACTATATGAGCTCCCTTACTATAGGAAATATGAGCCCTTGTACTAATGGCTCATGAGCAGAGTACACAAGGAATTGTTCTACTTTCCAAGTCACAGAGTCAGAATTTCAGCTGCACTCATCTCCATGGTATCAGGGTTGAAAGGCACAGGAGATGATTTGCGAGATGATTTGACAGATAAAACCACAATATTGGAGACTAGAAAGTAGTTGGGGTATATAAATGGTTCGCGTGGTATGGACATCGACAAACTAAAGAAGTATCCAGTTGTGCAAGTGGCTACGCATCTTGTTACAAAGTTAAATGACTAAGAAAGGTGGTCACAAGTGAACATCGTGTGACTGCAAATTGCCAAAAAGGTTTATGAAGGAGTAGTCTACAACATTTCACATTATATTGCAGAGACAATCATTGAGGAAGCACATATAGGAGCAAAGATCAGCTTTGGATTTTTTCTATTATCACTGGTGTTCATGGAGATCGAAGTACCTAATGGACCGAAAGAGAAGGTATGGGAATATCTAATGGAACAAAAATCACCTCTAGAACACTTCAAGAAGAACTTGTGTGAGGGATCCATGATAGAGTAGGTTAAGTAACGAGATAAGAAGTGGTATGATAGGCTCCATGTGGCTTTTGAGGAATAATGGAGCATCCCCAAGGACTTGCCTTCAGTGGTTGGAAAGGAAGTTCACTTTGTTGTATACCAACATTTACGGATAGTGTGGTTTGCCATGAAAGATGGAGCATGGAGCCCTTGGTTTAATTTACCATATGAATCATAGCAAGGTACTTCTAGGTATCAGTACACAAGTTTATAGATGTGTGGCGACTAAAATTCAACACGGATAAGGTAGATTACGACTACCATACACTAAGGAAGAAATATGTGTAACATGGGTGGGGTGCACATGTTGAAAGACTCATTTTAGATGTATTGAGAATTAAAACAATAAGTTTGGTAGTGGGAGATATTGGAGCAGTGCTAGTGTATCTCTAACTAAAACCAAAAATGGAGAATAACAAGTATGTGGAAGATGAGTTTGCACTTCTAGTATCACCAAAGGGAAAACATACAATGGAGAACATACTAGCGCCTAAGCCCACCGAGCCAATTGAAGTGGAGGATGAGGAGGATGAGCGCAAAGATAGTGGTGCTTTGGATCATAGAGCTAGAAGAAATCCTATGAATAAGGATGAAGTTGAGCATGCCACTAAACCACATCAGCCACAAGAGGGGGATGATGAGGACTTGAATGCAGTCCAAGGGGAGCACATATTTAAGAGGGTGTTTAAGAGAAGAAGGACCCAAGGTGCTACTAAAAAACAACAAAAATCACCCAGACTCTCTCTACAGAAGGAGGGAACCGTGAAAAGGAGGAAATTGAAGTTGAATGAGGAGGTAAAAGAGTTAGAGGAAAGTGCGCCTAATTCTCCTACAATTCTAGAGAACATAAAAGAACAAAAGGATGAGGACTCGAGGGAAAGAGGAGAGAAAGAAAAGGAAATAGAGGAGATAGCTATAGAGACTGCTCAGGACATGGAGACACAGGTCCTAAATTTGGAAGCTAAAGTTCCTAAGAAACAACAGTCTAGAAGAACGAGTGGAGAACACATTCCACCAGCTATGGGCTATGTAGAGGACGCAGGTAAACCTGTCTGTACCCATTTCCAAAGCACACTGACACAGAAATAATTAAATGGATGGGAGCTCATGGATGAAGATATGGCCACAGTGCACACAAGGAAGCAATTTCCATGGTCCATGCACACACACATGGATGAGTCTGATTTTGGTGAGGAGTCATGTTTATCACAAAGGTTGAAGAAGACACCACAGGCCAGAAACATGACAGTAAAGCCTACTGTCATGTTAGATGAACATGTGAGTAATGCATTGGTCAAAGTCTCAACAGAGGTGGCAAGGAGAAACAGGACAAAGCTACAATAACAAGAGCGCTAGGCAAGGAGTTGAAGACAAAGGATGTAGAGATAATGTGCCTAACGCAAGAGAGGGACTTAGTGCAGAAGAAGAACATTGTATTTATTAGCATCGTGGAGGAGATTCAAGAAAATGTCATAAGAGCTAGGCCACACTTGGAGACTAAGGTACCATAGACGTTTCCCTCAGTGATACATTATGTAGGAAATTTTGTAGACCTGGTACTTGAAGATGAACCTCTGTGCATGCCATCGCCAAGGGATCTAAAACAAGAGGTAGGACGAGAGAAATATTTAGTGATGTGAAAGATTGCATCCTATGAAGGGCTGCTATAATTATTACAAGAAGAATTGAAGAAAGTAGATGAGGCTTTAAATATCTGCACAACTCCATAGGTGCTTATCAACATAAAGACCTTGGAAGAAAACAATGAGGTCCAAAGAGCAATGAAGGACAAAACATTGGGCTGCAAACAAAAAGATTGTCAGTGGTTAAGTAGAAGCATGAGGCCCCTAGTAGCAACACGAGATCTACACAAGACTCGGCTAGAAGAGCTTGGGAAGCTCATTACACATAAGATGGATCTTCTAGAGGGAAGAATGACCTCAATGTCCAACATTGTGTTAGTCTTGCAAAAAGAAAAAGGGGAGATTACGAGGGATGAATTGGAGTCCATTGTTATGGACATTCCAGAAAAAGTAGAACAAGTACTCTCTGAATGGCAAACCTTGTAGGCTGAAATAAAATAGAAATATCCTGAGTTAGTTGTCTAGGTTGAAGAAGAGACTGCATGGTAAAACATTCTTTCATGCATTTGTTCATTCTTTCCATTATTTCCATTCTTCTATTCTTTACTTCAGTTTTTGGGGATGACCATTTTCAGTGTGAAAATGAGATTAGTTTGGGGTAATGTTGAGTAAATAACACTTAATAAAGAAAGCACACAAGAAGTCCACGTGCGGGAAAGCATAGGCCAGGTATGCAAAGTCACGTTAATGGATATGAAGAACGCATGCACATGGAATAGAAGTTCAGTTTTTAGGACTTATCCATTTTTGGGCATGAAGATCTATTTTTGGAATATGGCATGCAGAACACACCAACAATGTAGAGACGTGTGCACCACACATTGTCTATTCCTAGAGAATCATATTTAGAGCACTTTTGCATTGACACAATCTAAGAGATATGATTTTCACCTCAGTTAACTATGAATAGTCTATAGATAGCACACTTGCATGTGTGGATATACATGAAAATGGTGCATGTGGCTACTAGTAGCATGCGGCCTATTTTTAGAATAGATAAGCGGTGAAGGGAAAGTCTCCACCCTATATATGTGTAGTGAATTACCTGGTAGGGATATGATAGAGTATGTATATGGAAAGATAGATATAACATAGTGTATATGTTTATGGATTACCGTATTAGATGCATGTGCCCATCGGCATATATTGCCATTATTGTAAGAATCTTCTGTCTTATTATGATATTTAAGGGACGGAAGATATTGACTGAACCTAAGTGTCATTCCTGTGTGTAATTGGGTTGTGCATGTTCTTACTTCTATCATGATTTTTATTTAAACTTATTATTTCCTAGATCTAGATTTGTCATGCACGATATAAATATGTATTAGTTATGGATCTATATGTTTTAATTATTCATCATGTTAATGTTCTTCTATAGCAACCCTAAAGAGGGACCTGGTACCTTTGCACACTTCGGGTGAGTGCTTAGTCTAGGCTGAGTGATGTGCCAACACATTTTGGGTGTCATCTGGTGAATTCTAGGCTACATTAATGTGACTATGAGTGTAGATGGAAATAGAATATGTGGTGGTAAAAATGATAAAGCTAGACCCATATGTAAATGCAATCTAGCATAACATGTAGAATTTAGGTAATGGATAAATGCGTGGTGTATAAGGAGACTAAATGTGTAGATACCTTGATGGATGTAATGAATAGAATGACTAGTACAATGTTTGGATGAGTGTAGAATGAATAATGTATGACGTGTAATTGGATTAAATGCAAATATTTACTACCTAAGTGTGGTGTGTGGGGTTCAGTGTAACAGTAATCCCTCAATAGTCGAGTGTGAACCGAAGCATAAGAGTGCGTCATTGGGTAATGATGGTGTTATGACATGTGATATGATATGATAGATACGAAATGTGTGACATATGAGTATGTAATTATTCTATAAGAGTGGGGGAAACAATGTGTGATTACTATACCCCCTAGCGTGTACGGAATGATAAAATAACCGATGAAAGTGAAGGATGAAGTTCCTTCAACCAATGGCTGTGGGGAGGAATGTGTAGGACCATGACCTAAAAGTGGTGGTATGTGATATAAATGTTGTGCTAGTGAATGAGGTCTATATGGATGTGAGGGATGAGCATAAGATGAATAATACGGTGTAGAAAAATGCTTTGGTGATGGGGATTAATGTGATGTAGCACGTGATAGATGTGAGGACCCACATGGAATAAATTGAGGTGGTGATCGATGTTGATATTTTGTGGCTGTCCTAAGGATAGGCCTATGCCGTTGTGTAGGACTAGCAGAATGATTTAGTCATGTAAGCGATATTTGTGTAGGTGAAGTAGGAGTAGAATGTGCTTTTAACAACATAGAATGCGAGGTGTTAGTAGAGGTGGATGTCACACAAGAAAATTTAGGAGGAGAGGCCAATAATGGGGTAGAAGGAGGAACACCACTAATAGAGAAAACCTAATTATTGCAGATAAACTTAAGGCGTAAGTGAGTGATGGAAATAATAGATTGGGATCAAAGAATGCAATTAAGTCCAAGAAGCATGTCACATCCTTTGATGGCATGACCAATGATGAAAGGGACAAGGAGAGTGAGAGGACCAACCATGAGACATAACTTGACAATGCCATAAGGTCTATTAAACGGGTAGTGTATTTGTAATGGAGGAAAGTTGATAGCTCATAGGAGGGATAGAGAACATGCACTAATGGGAGAAGAGGGGTCAACCTTGGCATTATTAATAGAGGTCGATCCAAGAGATGTGTGAATATATAAATGGTTGGATATGATGATAAACGTGAGAAAAAAAAATATATGGTGGTGAAGTGCCAGTGTGAGAAACGAAGAAATCAATGGTCCCTAATGGACAAGGTGTGACAAAATTGATAGAGGAATCCATTGATTTTGTATCATGTTTGGGTAATAGGTTGTTAAAAATATTAAGTTTATGATTGTCATTAGTAGGTGTCGATGTTGTAGATTCAAAAATTTTAATTTGGCCATTATCAAGAAAGTATTGAAAGAGGTGTCGTAATCAAAAACATCGATCAATGGAATTTCCTACATATTGGGGATAATAAAAATAAGATCTTTCATCGAAGTTATGCCCTTTGGTCTGAGATAGATCAAGTTGTATAGGTGATGGTAAGGTAAATAAAGCATTATTTAGAACACACATTCCATGCCAATCAATCTCAAACAGATAACCATATGCAGCTGTAAATGACTCGGTGATCCACCGATCTATTCATTTCATAACTCGGTGATCTACCGATCTATTTATTTCATAACTCGGTGATCTACCGATCTATTTATTTCATAACTCGGTGATCTATTTATGTTAACTTTAAGTATTGAATACTTATTGTATACTTCGTATACTTGGTTTTCCTACCCTAAACTAGGTACTGAGTGATCTGTTTAAAGAACATATCTGAATATTTGTTACCAATATTCATCTGATATCACGTTGCTTTAAACTAGGTGACATAGGACAACGCAACCAACAGCTTGCGATACTTTGGCCAAAATATTTTCAACATAGTGTGTATGTCACTATTCCTAGATGACATACTCGTCATTTTGGAATACATCCTTCACCTCACTCCTCTGTTATCAAGAATGGTCTTTACTGACTACCGTCAGTCCACTTGTCCAAGGTTTAACCCTAGCCCTGGTTAGAAACATAATTTATTATAGGAAGATGCTCACAATGACTTAGGGTATATGGGCATACTCGGTTGACCTAAGTCAACCAGATGTGCCAAGGTACCCTGAGCCATTGAAAGCTACTACCTATCCTAAACATGCCACTAACTTGACCTAGAGAGAAACTAAGTTCAAGTCCTTATTTGTGTGTAGATCTAGATGATCAATGCAGAAGGGTGTTGCCACATGTCAACTGCAACGTTGTATCCTCGAGAAGACCCTTGTCTTCTTGAAGGTACAACCCTGTAGTTGGCATGTGCCAACATCCTACAGAAACTACCTCATCAAGATGTACATACCCCAAGGAGGTTATTAATACATTATTAATTTGGATTATTACATCGATTACAACAACCCTGCTAAACCCTAATCCAACACTCCATAAGTTCTTTTCTAAATTTAATTCATTTAGTCATTAAAGAACTTCCTTAACTTATGATTGCTTTTTAGGTTTGTTTTACCTAGCTTAACAAACAGATATCCAAAAACAGGACAACAACATCATAAGTTCCCTTATATGCAACTTAATCATTCAAAGAAGGTGTAGCAACCAAATAGGTTCAACTAGTAGTAGACTTTATAAGAAATGAAGTCTAACGATTAACGATCATATCACCATTCTTTGGATTACATTTCTTTTAGTGAGGAAGAATCTTCCTCTACATGATTAAGTGTTAGGGTTTGTCATACCCTTCTTATCTTTCACAATTTCTATAGTTTTACTGCATATTCATTACACATTCCAATACTATGTTAGAATTGTTTAGATAAATTTTGTTATCTTATGCAACTTAACAAGCTGCATCTTAATAAGGGAATCCAATATATTTCCCTTTAACCAACTGATCAAGTTTATCCAAATTAAGCATATAACAGATATGAAAAATATCATCAAGATAGGTTTCCCATCTTCTTCATAATACAAGATAATTTACACAACCAATACAAGTAAATCTCCAACTTTCAATTCATCATTATAAATTTATACATTTACAAGACTATGCATATCAGGCATACTGTACAACAAACAACCTCTATTCCAAAAGAATACAACTTTTCTTTTTCAATACAATTCAAGAATGAATCGAAACTCTTTACATAAGGTCCATAATTAAATAATCCCAATACAACATGAAAGTTCTTGTCTTCTTTTATCACTTACGATGTCCATCTGCAAAATTGCTAGCACGGGTCAGTTCAATGAACTGAGCATGATAAGCACTAAGCATTAAAGTAAAGTGCATTCCACTAATTGTTTCATAAAACAACTCTGCTTTTATGAAACAATTAATAAACATCATACAAATAATCATAAGTAATAACATCCAGAAAGAAGAACAATTAAGAGAGTCTGAATTCATTATTAAGAAAAGAGCATAATATAATCTGCAACATCAAAATTATATCACAAGACTTAATTGATCCTATCAATCACTTTAAACAGTCAACAAGTCTTGTCATTCAATTATTTCATAAACCCATAGAAATAGAAATACACTTTTATCTTTTCCAAGCAGCAAAGAGGTTAGTTACAACATAACTCATATTAGTATGCTTCATCTTTCCATATAATCAAAGAAGAGAATCAATACATATCTAATTCTCAGACACAATTCCTCTGAAGGAAAGAATCAGGTTTAGAACACACATCACTGCCTCAGTCCAAAGATGACAAAATAAGGAGTCCTTAAATAAAGAGGCAACAACCAAACAAGAATCCCAATTCAATCCAAGCAGATTAAAATAGTCTAACTGAAAGTTTTACTAACTTCAGTATATTAGTAGTTTATAATTCAAAAAGGTCTATAGCCAATCTTTCCAAAAATCCAAGCTATACTCGAATGAAATAAATCTCTTAACCAATCCACAAGAAAATTCCCATCTCAGAAGAGAATCAATAAAAGAGAAGTTCGGTCAATGAACTTATACAGTAACATATAAAGGATCTCAAACCACAAAGGACCCAATCCATATTTCATTTCATTTATACTATGAAATGAAATCCATTATCTAATACAAACTTAGAAATTCTCTAGTTAGTTCCCTAAAGAGAACACAAAACCGAATGCCCAGTTAAAGATATGCACACTGCATCTTTCCAATCAAAACTAGCAAGCTGGTTATCCTATTTCCATTCACCAAGCTCAAGTACAAATTCAAATCTCAGAAAGAAATACACAGTATAGTCCCTAACTATATATTGTCCCCATGGTTCATATTCATTTCTCTTCCTAAAACCCAGAGGTTCGTTCTATGATCCCCTCAAGGAATAAGAGTCCACAAACAAAGAAGATATACAAGTGCAGAAGGAATTGTGAACTCAAGAATTGAATTCTTATTACATGGATTTAACAGCTCGATACAAGAAGTATGAATTTCATGTCCCAAACAAGAACAAATATACAAAATTATCCAAATAGAGATATTATACATGTATATACTTTAAACAAGATGCAGTATTCTAGTTTTAAATTCAACTTCCAACAAAACCCAATAAACCAATTAAGAAGGTCCGAAGAGAGTAATACTACTTCCCGTAACATCAAAATTTATTCGACTATTACCATGATCAAAGGACCAACTAGACCCATTACAAGACATAATTCCCATCCCCTTATAATATTAAAAATAGTCAAGCTTTCCGCACGACACGGGTTCACTCAGAATAGAGAAGGATAGGTTAAACTTCAATTTCTCTCTCCCTGTCTAGTTCAAGAAGGTTATACAGTCCAAAGGGATAGAAGCATAAAAACCAATCACACTCAAGGAGTGGCACGAAGGAGATTACAAGGAGATTACCAGATCGGCTTCAAACCGAAACTAAACTCTCAAGCTCCTATCGAGCAGACAGTCTATAAAGAGAATAAAGCTTTTCAAAACCAAATACCAACCAAACCCAACTCACAATACAGGTAATCACTTTGATTCCAACATAAATCTAGAACACACAATCATGGAATAGTTATATAGTGTTGATTATGAGCTTTGAACATAGTTCAGACTTTACCAGGCTCCAAAACCGGCTCAGACAAACACAAGATCAAATATGAGCCTAAGAAAAACAAGAATCCCTAAATAAAATATCAAAACCAAATCACCAATGCTCCAATATGAGTCCTAGTATTCTCAAATCCTTAAATGAGAATAAAATTCCAGTTCAAAATACAAGTACAGAACAAAACTCAACCACACGACAGTAAGTTCGGTATTCGTAAGAACTGTATATGAGTACAGTTGTTGAATACGAAGATTCAACCAAAGGTTCAGAACTACACTTAGCTCCAACACAATCCAAAACAAACACAAGGTCCCAATAAAAACTCATAACAAATCCGAAGCTTCAATATAAGCTTAGAACAACTACGGAGCTCTACTTCAAGCTCACGAAACACAAGACTAAACAGAGATTCAGAACCAAACAAGCAACAAGCCAGTTCACTCAACATTAGTCTCAAATGCTAGAAACAAAGCTTTGAATACAAGCTACAGAGCTTTAAATGCAAATTTCAGAGCTTCAAGTACAAGTCACAGAGTTTCAATACAAATTCACATGAAAACCTCTAACAACTAGTACAGAGAAAGTTCCCAAAAACTACCATTAACAACAAAGGATTCACATTCCAAAACCCACATAGATTTCATGAATACATGCAAGTAAATAACCAGATACATCATGCAAATATAAATTTCCAGTGAGTAGAATTGTTTTAATGAATCATTTAGAAGAAAGCAAGAAATCTTAATGGGTAGAGCCTATCATGCCTGATAGTGCCTCTGCCGATTCGAAGAAGACTTCCAGCCGAGTTTCCAACACCCCTTCTTCTCCAAGCAAGATCAAACAACCATAATATTTTTCCACAATGCCTCTTATACATTCCTCGAACCAAAAATAGATCAGAGAATTCAAAAATAGCCACTAAGTGCAGATCAAACTGCTGGTTTGAAAAACTAGATAGCTCCATGCAGAGAAAAAATTGTGAAGCATGCAAAGTAAAACAACCCCCAACAAATCCACCAGCATGCCTTCCAAGATGGTTTGCTCACCAGAACCGAGGTGAATTAATGACATTTAATTACATATTCCCACCTATCTCTCCTTGCCACCACCATCCAAAGTTGGTGAGACCACATTGAACTTCCACATGCATTTCTAAACTTAGTGATGCTTCCACGTAGGTTCCTCCAAATTTCACTAGCCCATGCCAAACTGGCAGTACAGCCATGCCTTAAATCCAAATCAATCAAAATCTCATCGCATTAAAAGCTTAGGAACCACCGCTTAGCTCCCACTTGTCAATCGATCCATAGGTTACCTCTCATACCCATTATTTTAGGATAGATGTAATTGCTTAGGTTAGATATAAGGTTATTTTAAAATATATAACCTTAGGATATAACCCCCAAACAATAAATTGCCACCTTAGGTTAGGTTTAGATTAACCAAATACAATAGGTTAGAAATAACTTAGCATCCCTTAGGTTATTTCCCCTTTTCATATTAACTTAGTGTTAACAACTTAGGTTAGGATGTCATCCCACGTAGAGTGGTGTAGAAAGAGTTAGGTAAATTACCTGAGTCCTGGATCTCTTTAGGATAGACCTTATAGATATAGGGCACATTTTTCTCTCTTTCTCCAGAATCCTGAAGCAGGTTTCCCCTAACGCCATTAGGTGCCCTGCAAGGGTCAATCAAGAAGAGCCGAGCACAACACAAAACAAAATGCAGGCATGGTCTTTTGAGATAGTAAAGAATTTGCAACAAACACAAGTTCAGTCCGTTAAGTCTCTTAATCAATGAATGTCATTTTTTCATTCAGTTTAGATAAGAAGATTTAAAACATACCTTGGATCAATGGAATTGATCCAAGGATGAGTCCAATTGCAAAGGATAAGTTTGCAACCATTCAAACTAGATTACAACTTACTCATAAGAAGTGAAATAGATTATTGCAAGCAACAACATACCAGCCCTACAATCAAAGAGCATAAATGATTTATCCACAGCAAGCATGGTTTTTCAACATCCAAAAAACATACATTTGTCCTGAAAATCACATGTCAACGCTTGCAATGCAAAAGAGGAATATAACAGTTTGACAAGGTGTTACATACTTCCCTCCTAAAAAGAATCATCGTCCCGATGATTATCTCATTTTAATCATTGCATTCAGGATAATCAATTTTTATTCACTTTCTTAACATATGTTTGCAACAATATCAAAATTTTAAGTTTCAAAAATCAGCATTCACATAGCTGTTTATTCAAAACAATAGTTATCTACCCATAACTGGAAAACTTATTGACATATAAAGATAAAATCACAATTTTTTTATTAGCCAACAGAATCAATTCTGTTTAAATAGATATGGAAAAGTAGTTTTCATATCATCCAGGTTTTCCCAAGTTGCACTTTCTTCATTAAACTGGTCCCATTGGACCTTACATTGACTTATCTCATGATTTCTCAAATGCAACTGGTGAGTTTCAAGCACTCGTATGGGTTTAACCATGATTATTCCTGGGTCTTGGACCTACAAGGAATTCCAATTTAACACATGTGATAAATCTGAAACGTATTTCTTAAGCAAAGAAATATGGAAAACATCATGCATTCATGACAAAGAAGGAGGTAATGCTAAGCGGTAAGCTACAGGGTTGATTACTTCAACTATCTCAAAAGGTCCCACATAACGAGGTGATAACTTGGCAGCCTTGCCAAAAGTTATAGAGCTCTTTTTCGGTTTGACCCGAAGAAAGACTTTCTCACCAAGTTCAAATTTCCTGTCTACCCACTTCAAATCAGCATAACTCTTTTGTCTATCTACTGCTTCTTTCAAGCATTCACGAATCAATTTAACTTGTTGTTCCATTTCAGTAAGGATTTCAGGTCCAATTACCTCTCTATCCTCCATGTTGTCCCAACTAACAGGGGTTCTACATTTTCTTCCGTATAATGCTTCGAAAGGTGCCATCTTAAGAGAGGCATGATATGTATTATTATATGCAAACTCAACTAGTGGAAGGTACTCTTCCCACTTATACTGCTGATCCATACAATACATTCGTAACATATCCTCTAAAACTTGATTAACTCTTTCAGTCTATCCATCCATTTCTGGATGATACGCAGAACTGAAATTCAGCTTAGTTCCTAGAGCTGCATTAAGCATTTGCCAAAATCTTGACGTCATTCTAGGATCTCTATCTGATATGATTAATTCAGGTACTCCATGTAATCTAAAAATTTTGTGTACGAATATTTTAGCTAACACAGGAGAATCATCCTTCAGATTACCAGCAATAAAATGTGCTACCTTTGTTAGTTTATCCACAACTACTAAAATAACATCATGTTTATTTCTTGACATAGGCAACCCTTGTACAAAGTCCATGCTTATCACTTGCCATTTGTACTGTGGTATGCTATGAGGATACAATAAACTGGTTGGGTGCATATGTTCTGCTTTAACACGTTGACATTCAAGGCAATGTGTCACAAAGTCTATAACATCCTTTTTCATTCCTTTCCATAAATATTGTTATTTTATATCAGCAAGCATTTTTGTAATACCAGGGTGTCCAGAAAAAGGTGAATTGTGAAATTCTGCTAACAATTTCTTTCTCAAATCATTTAGTGAAGGTACAAATACTCTATTTTCAAATCGTAAGATTCCTTCATTATCGAAGTGAAAACCTTTATACCTCAAATCATTAGGATCTGCAGCAAGCATTGTCTTTACTTGCTGAAAATAAGAATCAGATTCCATAACACTTTTTACTTCATCCTTAAATTGAGTTCTCAATGTTATAAGAGCAGAAATGTGCTTCCTACGACTTAGAGCGTCAGCCACTCTATTTTCTTTACCCTTGATATAACTGATGTCAAAATCATATTGAGACAAAAAATCTAACCACCTTCATTGTCTTGCATTAAGATTTGGCTGAGTGAAGATATACTTCAGCCCAAGATGATCAGTTTTCAATTCAAAAGGTTTACCAAGTAGGTAATGCCTCCAAACTTTGCAGTGCATGAACAATGGCAGCAAGCTCTAAATCATGTGGAGCATAATTCAACTCATGTAACTTTAGTTTTCTACTTTCGTAAGCTATGACATGACCATTTTGTAACAAAATACCTCCTAGACCTTCACCAGATGCATCAATTACCACCATAAAATCTCCATTAGGATCTGGTACTGCTAGAATAGGTGCTGAAGTTAACTGTTCCTTCAAGGTTTTGAATGCAATTTCACATTTCTCACTCCAAACAAACTTTTTATCTTTCTTCTGTAAAGAAGTTATTGGTGCAGCCACCTTAGAAAAATCTTTTACAAATTTCCTATAGTAGCCAGCAAGTCCCATGAAGCTTCTAACTTCATGTACATTCTTGGGTGCAGGCCACTCAGTTATAGCTACAATTTTTGAAGGATCTACAACAATTCCATTCTTACTTATTACATGTCCCAAATAGTGTACTTTTGTGTCATAGAAAGAACATTTAGACAGCTTACCAAATAACCGTCTCTTTCTTAATATTTCCAAAACTATCTTCAAATGTTCATGGTGTTCCTCAATACTTTTAGAATATATGAGAATGTCATCCAAGAATACGAGCACAAATTTGTCCAAGTATTCTTGAAAGATATTATTCATTAAATTCATAAATGTTGCAGGTGCATTAGTTAATCCAAAAGGTAAAACCGTGAACTCATAATGTCCATACCTTGTTCTGAAAGTTGTTTTATGAATATCCTCATCCTTAATCCATAATTGATGATATCCAGATCGAAGATCTATCTTAGAATATACCGATGCTCCATGCATCTGATCAAATAAATCATCAATCCTAGGGAGTGGGTATCTATTCTTGATTGTTGCTTTGTTTAACATTCTGTAATCAATGCACAATCTAAGTGTTCCATCCTTCTTTTTCACAAAAATTACAGGTGCTCCCCAAGGTGAAACACTTGGTCTAATCAAACCTTTAGAAAAAATTTCTTGCAACTGAGCCTTAAGCTCTACTAATTCTGTAGTAGTCATTTGATATGGTGCTTTAGAAATAGGTTCAGTTCCAGGCTTGATCTCAATCGTGAAATCAAACTCCCTTTTGGGTGGAAGACCTACAATTCTTCCAGAAATACGTCACTGAAGTCTCGTAACAATGGATATCGTTCCATAACATCATTGTTCTCTTCAGTTGTTTTAGCAATTTTCACTGCATATAAGGTACAACCTTTATTTTTGGCCTTTTTAAGTTGCATAGCTGACAGTTTTCTAACAGAAATCTCACGTTTCACACCCTGAATCTCTGTTGTTTTCTACAGGTCATCTAAACAACTAATGTGTTTCTCAAAACAATCCACTTTAGCCTTATGTTCTGCTAACCAATTAACACCTATGATTACATCATAAGACCCCAAAGGTGCAACATAAAGATCAACTTCAGTGGAAAAGTTAGGTAAATCAAGGATTTCTCCAAAAAGACACATACTAACTGTATGAACAACATTGTTTCCATACTGTACAGTCCATGTTTTATCCATGTTTCAGCTTTTCTTTTTAGTTTTGATGCTAATTTACTAGAAATAAAACATTCAGTAGCTCCGGTATCAAAAAGAATAGTTATAGGTAAACCAAATAACTTACCCAAAACTTCTATAGGCATGGCCTATTTCTCAGCCTGCTTGTCAGCTACTGCAGCGTGTATCTTGTGCTGCTGATTACGATCATCCTTTTTCAAAGGGAATTGATTTACGTAATGATCTTTGCCACAGTTATAACAGCCTCCTATAGGTCCCTTCCTAGGCTCGGGTTTATTTCCAGCCTTAGAGTTATCATTCTGACCCCCATAGGACTTCTGTCCATTATTATTGTTCTTAGCAAAGTTGTTCCGTGCATTACCAACAAACTTGTTTGTTGCTACTTTCTTATTAGTATCAGATGAAAACTTACTTTTCATTCCAAATTTCTTCCATGGTCCTTTCTTAGGTGCAAGAGATGATGAAGAGGAGTTGGGAACTTTCTTCCTTACTTCCTCCTTATGAGCAGAAATTGCCTTCAATTTCTGTTCCTACCTTATGGCCTTTTCAACAACCCCTTCCATCATGGTTGGGCTGTGAACATCCACCTCTCCTCCTATAATGGGATTCAATCCCATGATGAATTTCCATATCCTGAACTTCTCATCAGTTTGGTACTGAGGTACGTACTTAAGAAGTTTTGTAAACCACTCCCAGTACTCAGTTACAGTTAGCTTTCCTTGAGCTAAGTTCTGAAATTCAGTCATTTTCTGATCATAGTAAAGTTGCGGCAGCCAACGTTGCCTAAAGTATCCTTTAAATTGATCCCATGTGATATTAGTTTCATCAATATTTAACTCAGCCTTACGGCTGTCCCACCATGAAGATGCTTCGTGAGAAAGCTGATATGCTCCCCATATCACCTTTGTTTCTTTTGAGAAATTCCTTATTGCAAAGTATTTCTCCATTTCGCTGAGCCAATTCTCAGCCCCATCTCCTAATGTGGTGCCATCAAACTTGGGTGGACTTATCCTTTTTATATCATTAGTGAGTTCAGCTGCCAGCCTAGCCTTTTTGTTCTCAGGCTGAACAGGTATGTTCACATTGTTATTATCAACACCTACATTGGTGTTGTCCCCAGGAGGTGGCTGATTGTTGTTATCAGCATCATCTTCCTCCTCATTTCCCATTACTTGTTGTTCAAGTACAACCAAATGATCTCTTGTGTCCAACAGGGTAGCAAGGATCTCATCTAGTTTCTGGGCAGTTGCTGCTCCTTCCTCAGGCAGAGGGTTATTTGCAACATTTCCTCTTGTTCTAACCATTTTCTGTTACAAGAAAATTTAAGTTTCATCATATTATGGACACAATAGGTCCAAGAGCTGCAACCTTCAGCTCTGATACCAAGATGTAACATTCCCATTTTAAGACTTTAGAAACAAGGGAATTTTTTTTTTACATAATGTTCTCTGTTCTAAATAAAGCATTATTTAGAACACACATTCCATGCCAATCAATCTCAAACAGATAACCATATGCAGCTGTAAATGACTCGGTGATCCACTGATCTATTCATTTCATAACTCGGTGATCTACCGATCTATTTATTTCATAACTTGGTGATCTACCGATCTATTTATTTCATAACCGGTGATCTACCGATCTATTTATGTTAACTTTAAGTATTGAATACTTATCGTATACTTTGTATACTTGGTTTTCCTACCCTAAACCAGGTACTGAGTGATCTGTTTAAAGAACATATCTGAATATTTGTTACCAATATTCATCTGATATCACGTTTCTTTAAACTAGGTGACATAGGACAATGCAACCAACAACTTGCGATACTTTGGCCAAAGATTTTCAACATACTATTTATGTCACTATTCCTAGATGACATACTCGTCATTTCAGAATACATCCTTCACCTCACTCCTCTGTTATCAAGAATGGTCTTTACTGACTACCGTCAGTCCACTTGTCCAAGGTTTAACCCTAGCCCTGGTTAGAAACATAATTTATTATAGGAAGATGCTCACAATGACTTAGGGTATATGGGCATACTTGGTTGACCTAAGTCAACCAGATGTGCCAAGGTACCCTGAGCCATTGAAAGCTACTACCTATCCTAAACATGCCACTAACTTGACCTAGAGAGAAACTAAGTTCAAGTCCTTATTTGTGTGTAGATCTAGATGATCAATGCAGAAGGGTGTTGCCACATGTCAACTACAACGTTGTATCCTTGAGAAGATCCATGTCTTCTCAAAGGTACAACCCTACAGTTGGCATGTGCCAACATCCTACAGAAACTACCTCATCATGATGTACATACCCCAAGGAGGTTATTAATACATTATTAATTTGGATTATTACATCGATTATAACAACCCTGCTAAACCCTAATCCAACACTCCATAAGTTCTTTTCTAAATTTGATTCATTTAGCCATTAAAGAACTTCCTTAACTTATGATTGCTTTATAGGTCATTTTACTTGGCTTAACAAATAGATATCCAAAACAGGACAACAACATCATAAGTTCCATTAAATGTAATCTTAACCATTCAAAGAAGGTGTAGCAACCAAATAGGTTCAACTAGTAGTAGACTTTATAAGAAATGAAGTCTAACGATTACGATCATATCACCATTCTTTAGATTGCATTTCCTTTAGTGAGGAAGAATCTTCCTCTACATGATTAATTGTTAGGGTTTGTCATACCCTTCTTATCTTTCACAATTTCTATAGTTTTACCACATATTCATTACACATTCCAAAACTATGTTAGAATAGTTTAGATAAATTGTTATCTTATGCAACTTAACAAGATGCATCTTAATAAGGGAATCCAATATATTTCCCTTTAACCAACTGATCAAGTTTATCTAAATTAAGCATATAACAGATATGAAAAATATCATCAAGATAGGTTTCCCATCTTCTTCATAATACAAGATAATTTACACAACCAATACAAGTAAATCTTCCAACTTTCAATTCATCATTATAAATTTATACATTTACAAGACTATGTATTTCAGGCATGTTGTACAACAAATAACCTCTATACCAAAAAGAATACAACTTTTCTTTTTCAATACAATTCAAGAATGAATCGAAACTCTTTACATAAGGTCCATAATTAAATAAGCCAATACAACATGAAAGTTCTTGTCTTCTTTTATCACTTACGATGTCCATCTACAAAATTGCTAGCACGGGTCAGTTCAATGAACTGAGCATGATAAGCACTAAGCATTAAAGTAAAGTGCATTCCACTAATTGTTTCATAAAACAACTCTGCTTTTATGAAACAATTAATAGGCATCATACAAATAATCATAAGTAATAACATCCAGAAAGAAGAACAATTAAGAGAGTCTAAATTCATTATCAAGAAAAGAGCATAATATAATCTGCAACATCAGAATTATATCACAAGACTTAATTGATCCTATCAATCACTTTAAACAGTCAACAAGTCTTGTCATTCAATTATTTCATAAACCCATAGAAATAGAAATACACTTTTATCTTTTCCAAGCAGCAAAGAGGTTAGTTACAACATAACTCATATTAGTATGCTTCATCTTTCCATATAATCAAAGAAGAGAATCAATACATATCTAATTCTCAGACACAATTCCTCTGAAGGAAAGAATCAAGTTTAGAACACACATCACTGCCTCAGTCCAAAGATGACAAAATAAGGAGTCCTTAAATAAAGAGGCAACAACCAAACAAGAATCCCAATTCAATCCAAGCAGATTAAAACAATCTAACTGAAAGTTTTACTAACTTCAGTATATTAGTAGTTTATAATTCAAAAAGGTCTATAACCAATCTTTCCAAAAATCCAAGCTATACTCGAATGAAATAAATCTCTTAACCAATCCACAAGAAAATTCCCATCTCAGAAGAGAATCAATAAAAGAGAAGTTCGGTCAATGAACTTATACAGTCAACATAAAAAGGATCTCAAACCAAAAGGACCCAATCCATATTTCATTTCATTTATACTATGAAATGAAATCCATTATCTAATACAAACTTAGAAATTCATTCTAGTTAGTTCCCTAAAGAGAACACAAAACCGAATGCCCAGTTAAAGATATGCACACTGCATCTTTCCAATCAAAACTTACAAGTTGGTTATCCTATTTCCATTAACCAAGCTCAAGTACAAATTCAAATCTCAGAAAGAAATACATAGTACAGTCCCTAACTATATACTGTCCCCATGGTTCATATTCATTTCTCTTCCTAAAACCCAGAGGTTCATTCTATGATCCCCTCAAGGAATAAGAGTCCACAAACAGAGAAGATAAACAAGTGTAGAAGGAATTGCGAACTCAAGAAATGAACTCTTATTACACAGATTTAACAACTCGATACAAAAAGTATGAAGTTCATGTCCCAAACAAGAACAAATATACAAAATTATCCAAATAGAGATATTATACATATATACACTTTAAACAAGATTCAATATTCTAGTTTTAAATTCAACTTCCAACAAAACCCAATAAACCAATTAAGAAGGTCTGAAGAGAGTAATACTACTTCTCGTAACACAAAACTTTATTCGACTGTTACCATGATCAAAGGACCAACGAGACCCATTATAGAAAATAATTCCCATCCCCTCATGATATTAAAAATAGTCAATCTTTCTGCACGACACGAGTTCACTCAGAACAGAGAAGGATAGGTTAAACTTCAATTTTCTCCCATTGTCAAGTTCAAGAAGGTTATACAGTCCAAAGGGACAGAAGCATAAAAACCATTCACACTCAAAAGGACAAAGGAGACCTCAAAGGAATTACCAGTTGGCTTCAAACCAAAATAAACTCTCAAGCTCCTATCGAGCAGACAATAAAAAGAGAATAAAATTTTCAAAACCAAATACCAACAAAACCCAACTCACAATACAGAGTAATCACTTCAATTCCAAACATAAAACAACCAACAATGGAATACCTGTACAAATTATGAGCTTTGAACATAAGTTCAGACTTTACCGGCTCAGACAAACACACAATCTCAAATACGAGTTTCTAAGAAAACACGAAGCCCTAAATACAAGCTCAAAAAAATAACCAATGCTTATGGGTATAGTCCTAGTATTGTCAAATCCTTAAATGAGAATAAAATTCCAGTTCAAAGCTGCAAGTACAGAACAAAATCAACCACTCAACAGTAAGTTCAGTATTCATAAGAACTATATACGAGTACAGTTGTTGAATATGAAGATTCAACCAAAGGTTCAGAACTACAATTACTCCAACAAGGTCCAAAACAAAACAAGGTCCCAATAAAAACTCATAACAAATCTTGAAGCTTCTATATAAGCTTAGAACAACTACGGAGCTCTACTTCTAGCTCATGAAACACAAGACTAAACAGAGATTCAGAACCAAACAAGCAACAAGCCAGTTCATTCCACATTAGTCTCAAATGCTAGAAACAAAGCTTTGAATACAAGCTACAGAGCTTCAAATAGAGCTTCAAGTACAAGTTACAGAGTTTCAATACAAATTCACATGAAAACCTCTAACAACTAGTACAAGAAAGTTCCCAAACTACCATTAACAACAAAGGATTCACATTCCAAAACCCACATAGATTTCATGAATACATGCAAGTAAATAACCAGATACATCAAACAAATATAAAATTTCCAGTGAGCAGAATTGTTTTAATGAATCATTTAGAAGAAAGCAAGAAATCTTAATGGGTAGAGCCTATCATGCCTGATAGTGCCTCTGCCGATTCGAAGAATACTTCCAGCCAAGTTTCCAACACCCCTTCTTCTCCAAGCAAGATCAAACAACCATAATATTTTTCCACAATGCCTCTTATACATTCCTCGAACCAAAAATAGATCAGAGAATTAAAAAATAGCCACTAAGTGGAGATCAAAATGCTGGTTTGAAAAACCAACTAGCTCCATGCAGAGCAAAAATCGTGAAGCATGCAAAGTAAAACAACCCCCAAAAAATCCACCAGCATGCCTTCCAAGATGGTTTGCTCACCAGAACCGAGGCAAATTAATGACATTTAATTACATATTCCCACCTATCTCTCCTTGCCACTGCCATCCAAAGTTGGTGAGACCACATCAAACTTCCACATGCATTTCTAAACTTAGTGATGCTTCAACGTAGGTTCCTCCAAATTTCACTAGCCCATGCCAAACTGGCAGTACTTACCATGCATTTAAAACCAAATCAATCAAAATCACCATCTCATTAAAAGCTTAGGAACCACCGCTTAGCACCCACTTGTTAATCAGCCCATAGGTTCCCTTTCATACCCACTAGTTTATGATAGATAGAATTACTTAGGTTAGATATTAGGTTAGTTCAAAATATATAACCTTAGGATATAACCTTCAAACAATAGATTGTCACCTTAGGTTAGGTCTTAGTTTAACCAAATACAATAGGTTAGAAATAACTTAGCATCCCTTAGGTTATTTCCCTTTTTCATACTAACTTAGTGTTAACAACTTAGGTTAGGATGTCATCCCACGTAGAGTGGTGTAGAAAGAGTTAGGTAAATTACCTGAGTCCCGAATCTCTTTAGGATAGACCTTATAGATATAGGGCACATTTTTCTCTCTTTCTCCAGAATCCTAAAGCAGGTTTCCCCTAACGCCATTAAGTTCCCTGCAAGGGTCAATCAAGAAGAGCTGAGCACAACACAAAACAGAATGCAGGCACAGTCTTTCAAGATAGTAAAGAATTTGCAACAAACACAAGTTCAGTCCGTTAAGTCTCTTAATCAATGAATGTCATTTTTTCATTTAGTTTAGATAAGAAGATTTAAAACATACCTTGGATCAATGGAATTGATCCAAGGATGAGTCCAATTGCAAAGGATAAGTTTGCAACCATTCAAACTAGATTACAACTTACTCATAAGAAGTGAAATAGATTATTGCAAGCAACAACATATCAGCCCTACAATCAAAGAGTAGAAATGATTTATCCATGGCAAGCATGATTTTTCAACATCCACAAAACATACATTTGTCTTGAAAATCACATGTCAACGCTTGCAATGCAAAAGAGGAATATAACAGTTTGGTAAGGATATTATCCTCACAAATATTAAAAGCATGCCCGATTTGGTCAAAGGAAGTGAATGTATCAAAGAGAATGTTCGCTTGAAGCGGTGATAAAAGACTATAAACAAATATATCTTGAAGCTCAAAATCCACAAGGAGATTAGTCATCTTAGCTAAGTTATGTTTGTAACACAATACATAATCATATAAGCATTCATTGGGTCCTTGTTTGATTTGTACGAGTTGGGAATAAGAAATTTTACAGGTAATTTTAATAGAAAAATGTGTAAGAAAGACATCAGGTAGATGCGTGAAAGAGATGATCGAATGAATGGGTAGGTCATAAAACCAACACATTGTATAATATTGTAAACCATGAGGAAAGAACTTAGTAAGAATGGTATGATCATTTGCATAATCGAGACACGCTACATGATAAGGACGGAGATGCTCTTGTGGGTCACCATAGCCTTTAAAGATGGGTAATTTTGGAGAAATGAATTTGGGTGGAAATTCATATCTTGAAATAGTTGGTGCGAAGGGGGTATGTAATAATGAAGTAGAATCTAAATATGGTGATACTCGAGAGGTAGCAAATTGGAGCTGATGAATTTGATTTTGTAAATCCTGATATAACAATGTTAAATCAAGAGTGTATGAAGAGGAGATGATCTGTATATTAGGATTACCTGGTTTATTTGTAGGGATAGGAGTGGAAACATAAATGGGTGAATTTGAGACCATGGGAGCCAAAGAAACTACCACAAATGTAGAAGCCTCTCAAGTTTGCTGAGAATAAATTAAAGCATGCAATACATGTAGAAGATGAGTGGGGTTATCACGTAAGGCTTGGCAGAAATAAATAATAGCATTGAGTTTCTCTTGGTCAACATTAGCATCCTCATCATAGGATTTTTCACTATCAGAGGTTTCAATGCCATGGAGAGGAACACATTTGGAATTATATAAAGGGTTTTCAACCATATAGGTGGTGGTGTCAGCCATTGATCTAAAAGGAAAATGGGAAACTAAAGGGAGTTCAGAATATTGAATAGATCTAAAATGACCACTATGGGCGACGAGCATAAAGAAGAAAGCGGAGAAAGATAAAATTCACAAGTTGGGTTCACCAAAATGATTAACTAAAATTAACTAAATGGAGGGAAATAGTAATGATAGTTAATCTAATTAGGAGAACTAAAATGTTGTAAAGAATATAATAAAACAATATGGAATAATTTTGAATAATCATATTACATGAAATGAAACCATAATATATAAGAGAAGAGGGGAGAAATGACTTAGCTCATTGCTAGAAACTGTCCTAGAGTGTCGCATGTTTGACACTGAAATCCTGAATTAAGAATGACCACTCAAAAGTTATATGAAGGCCAGATATAAAGGATTTGAGATGAATGAGGTGCCCTAGAAGGTACTGGGGTGCCCAAGGTGCCCTAGTTTGCAAATTAGGCACCCTGATCTTTGTAAATGCTCAAAATATTAATTTTTTATGGTTGCAAGATGATATGAAATACTCTCTTTCTGTAGCACTATATTTGTGAAGCTACACTATATGTGTTGGATGATAATGTGATGATCTGCAAGAGAAAATGAAGTATCAAACCCTAGGAAAAATAAAAATGCAGAATGAATGGGTCAGACTCACCTCAACCACCAAAATTTTGGTCTTATCATTGAGCGTTGCACTACATTTTGGACTTGGATGTAGTTCTGGTATGTGTGTGCATGTTGTGCCCTAGGTGCTCTTGTTCCAGTCACACTTTGTGAAGTAGTGAGAAATAGTAACTATAGAAAATGTACTAGCATGTGTACATGGAATAGAATAGAATCCCCCTATGCTATGTGTGTTGATGTAGATCTCCTATCCTTGATGCATGGTGCTATGTGGATGCAAGTGATGTAATGGATGTAACTCTATATGGAGTGATAGTAGTGTGTGATGCTAGGACCCTCATTATGGTCTCATAAATTTATATTTATAGGGTTTTCTTGTTCTAATTTTGTAATTAACCCCGACATGGCCAACCATGAAAATTATAAGAATGAGAAATGAATAAAAAGAGCACAAAAGAGGTGGGAAAGTGGAAAAATGGATCAGGGTGCCCCAGGTGGGACTGGGGCACCATGGGGCACCCCAGTATAGTCCTTGACGCATGGAATAGGCTAAACTGATGGGAAAATGCTGAAATGGCTGGGTGTGTCTACGGGAATGTGTGGGAAAGATGAAATAAAATATAAAATAAGATGGCGAAAAAGGGGGATTAATTAGTAATTTATTAACTAAAAAAACCTCTAAATAGTAGTATGAAAACTAGTCTAGATAATGCCTAATGTGCAATATTTTGTGACTAAAATATTCTATCTTCAATATCACTATCTTTTCTTGCCTTAAGACCCCCTGGGTCCCACACTTTGCTCCTTGTTTTTTCATTTTCCTTCACTTGTCTTCATTTCTTCTTGATTTCTTGTTTTCTTTGTTCTTTTCCTTTTTCATCTTCATCTTCCCAGCTTTATTCTCTAATATGAGAATTTTTTCTTGCATCATTTTTATGTAGGCTCTGTTAAGAGATTCATCTTCAATATTCTTTATTTCTTCTTCCAAATTACGTGCACAAACACAATCCAAAATAGTATTCGATGAAATTTTTGGAGACCATTTGGTCTCACTCATTTCTCTATCCATTTCTTCTTGTTTCTCTTCTTCCCAAACTGGTTTATTTCCCATTTTTGCCTCCCCTTCCTCTCCATTTTCTGCAATTTCTCTTCCTATTCCATCTTATCCCTCATCATATTCATTTTATTTACCATATAAATCTCTTTCAAGAGCTTGTATTTCACATTCCAACTGGTTTTCATCTTCATACAAAAACTTATATCCTCAAATTACTTTTTCAGTCTCCATTTCCAAGACATCAAAATGGCTTACCAACTGTTATTCTTATTCCACTTATTCATTTTTAGGTTCTTGGTCTTATAGGGAGGCTAAGAACTTCTTGATCACCTCTAATTCATATATTTGCATGCTTTCTTCAAAAATGACTTCCTCTTTCACCTCTTTTTCTTCCTCTCTTAACATATTCATGTTTTCTTCTCTTTCACATTGCTTGAGTCTTCTCTCTGCTGTTCTCAAATGCATATTCACCTGCATTATCTTTCTCTTATTTATAATATCTCTAATTGGCCACTTTCATTTCTTCCCCATCCCACATTCTATGCCTCAACTTTGCTCTCTTTCCTTTAACAGTACCACTAGCTGCTCCACATCTTGCTTCAAATTTGTAACATCTTACTGAAACCATACCTCTCTTTTATTTTCCTCTCATTCTCTTCTTGTTCTCTTTTCCTATGGCTAATCATCTTAATCAACTCTATTATACAATCCTCTCTATCCATCTCTTTCTTCTTATTCTCCTTAATTTATTTCTCTTCTCAAGAAAGTTATTCTTACTTCTCTCTCTCTCTACACCTCACCTAGGATTAGCACCTGGTCTTTTGGTGTCTTCTCACACTCTTCTGAGCCTCTTTTCACTCTTCCTTTACTCTTTCACACTCCCATTTCTTCTTACCTGTACATTTTAACAAACACACTTCACATTCCCACTTGTTAGCCATAATAAAAGATAAATTTACAAGATCCCTCGCTATGATACCAAAAATGATGTAATCAAGGTATATCTTTAGCCACTCATTCATTCAATGAATAGAATTCAATCACCCGACTTAAATTCTGCAAACTGAGGATTATTACCAATGTCATAATGGATTAAAAATACAATAAAATAAACAAAATTTACCTTGCAAGGATTATCAAGTCCTATACCCTTCTCTAATATATTGATCTATGCTAAGCACACATTTTCTAATGAATCTTCATAAATAAAAAACTACCTTTCTCAGATTCTCCAAACTATTCTTCTTTACCTTTACTAGCCTTTGACCAAGCATATAGTTTTCTCCTTGTCCTGTAGTGGATCTTCACCTTGTATACTCTATTCACATACAATTCAAAAAAACTTAGAACATTCATAGATTTGAATTTCAAAATACCAATAGATTATTCTTGGCCTAACTTTCTCTAGGACTATGCTTTAGGTTTCTTAAGACAATGGAGGTTGCTTCAACTATGTACTAAGAGTTCTAGGTAGTTTCATAGGGTCTTAAAAGGTCCATTAGTTCATCCTTTCTTCATTTTTATGTTATACTTACCAACAAATGCACTCAAAATTTCAACACATTCACAATACACTTCCTTGCCCAAAATTGTGTCTATTTGCCCTTAAAAATAAGGATATGTGCTCAACTCATGCAAAAACGGTTTTTGAAGTTTTAGGAAGTTAAGTGGATTCAAATAGTTCATTTTTCCATTTCAAATATGTTGATAAAGTCTCAAGGCTTAATTATATATGAATCTTCATACATTTTTCTTTTGTAATTTTTGTCTTAACCCCTCATAATGTCTTCCATTCTAGGCTGTTAAGCAAAAAATTATTTCCAAGAGGTTTCAGGATAAGAGGAATGAATTTTCTAACACTCATTAGAGAGTTTGATATGTCTATAATTTTTCACTATCTATCTCCACCTTTAGAGCATACCTTCCTTGTAAATTGGTCCTTCAATCTAACCTTCAAAACTGTGTATAGTGTCTAGTGTTGGAATGTCAAGAAAATAGAAAGATCCAACCAATGAAATTAAAATTTTCTTTTTGAATCTTCTGGTAAATTCCTTTGGAATTATTAGTTACAAATTTTAGGGTGATGTTCAACCATTTGAGCACTTAAATACAAATACCTAGCTCTGAGACTGTTAAAACCCTCTCTAAAGCCCAAGAATAATATTTCTTTAATAAATTTTTATATTAGTTGATTCAAACCACTAAAATTTCATACAAGGCTTGTGTTTATGTCATTCAAGGGTTAGTATTACCAATGGAAGATATTGAGCTGGTGAAAACATTCTTTTCATTCAGTCTTCACTTTCCTATTGGAGGACACACTGTCACAGTCACATGTTTGTAAGTAATAACTTTAATACCAATATCTAATTGATTTACCACTATGCCAATATTCATTAACACATGTTTATAAATGTTCCATATCTCCTCTACCTTACACACAAACCTTCATTCTTCCTTGAACAAGCTTAAAGAAACAATGCTCAGTTACAATGACTTACACATAATCTTTAGGAAACATAACCTCATACAAGAATATTCTTGTCTTGAATTCAACAAAAAGATCATTTATCACCCTTCACTCTATCTAAATGAAATCATGCAATGATTCATTCATCATATTACACACACAGTTTGTTGTATCATAGTTTATGCACTCTTGACTAGCAAAACAAGGTATTATTGCTTTATATCAACTTATGACCAAAGAATTCTTTCCATTACCAATCCTTATAATATTTCATTAAGAAAAATGGAGAAATATTATCAAGAAATCAACACAATATTCAGAGATCATTTGAAGAAGGAATAATATCATAACCCATAGATATTTATCTATATTTTATTAAAGTCTTCTTGTAAAATCTTATTTTCTTCAAACTTCCATTCTTCCTCTCCACGAGGAATTACCCCTTCTTTCTCCTCAGAGGGTAACTATCTCGCCTATCTCAAATACATCATCCTTTATTTCCTTTTTTCACTACCATTTTAACCTAACTAACTCTCCATTATACTTCACATGCCATTTTTCACAAACAATAGATACATTTCCACATTGTTTACTTCTAAGACTCTCATTTACAATTCATGAATCATACTAAGACTCATATGCACACATAATAATTTAATTTAGGACTCTAACCACTCACTTTCTCTTTCAAGTTCATTAGAATCATTTCCATTCTTTTGAAATTTGAATATCCTTTTGGAGGGAAAACTTGAATTTGAATTGTCCAAGCTTGATACTTCATCTAAATTCTTCTTCATTACTTGGGCTTTTCCTAACACCTTTACTCCAAATTTTCTCAATCAGGATTGAGTTCAAATGTACCTTAGTTATTGTATTGTGATGATGCTACTACATCACATGTAGGCCTAATATTCCACTCTATTTTCACTAGGTTTGGTTGATCATTATGTTTAGAAACCACTTAAGGTGGTGAAAGGATATCCATGACCATTAAAATATCATGTGACATAGTGGTAGCTTATGAAATCAATTTGATCTAGTATTAATGATGATTTGTAGCATGAAATCAATAAAGAAATAGGTCTAAGTGCATGGAAATATGAAAAAGATGCAATGTGCTGAAGAAAAACTACAAAGACACTAAAAAAAGAGGGTGGAAGAAGTAGTGCTGCAATGAGATGATACCAAAAAAACATGGCACAATTGATCAAATTGATTGATAGATCTAAGATAGACTATACATAAAACGTAGTGTTTCGTAGATTAGAGAAAGCATCACAAGTGTTGGCAAAGATGACACTACAAATTGGAATGCAAAATTAGGAATATCCTACGGAAAATTATAGTGTGCCACAACTTTTAAGGTTTTTTGTGGTGTTCCTAAGGTTAACAATATGACAAACTAAAAATAAATTAAGGGTAGATAAGGAAGAAATAAAAAGGATAGAGGGATGATGCGTCAACATTCATTAGTCAAAAGAAAAGGTTGGTGGCATGCACAACTTAAAACTTGTGCATATTAGTGAGATGAGACACTTTAGTGGGGAAAAATTTGTAATTTGAAAAATGGGAATTAAAACAAAGCTTAATGCTTTATGAATCAAGTAAAAATTTCATGGATTGGCACAATGGTTCATAACTTGCTATAATAGGATGAGTTTTAAAGGGGATTTGGTAGATGCACGATAGTAATGTGTTGAAAAGATTAGATGATTTTAACCTAGAGACTAAAGAGATTGCCACCAAATTTTAAAAACAAGATAAGTTCTCAAGGTCTTGGAGCATTAAGACAATAATGTTAAATAAATTTGGAAGGGGATCATTTCATTCAACATTTCTAGTGATTTATGAGGATAGTTTCCTACTAATTGTAAACAACCATTAACATTAAATCATCCATTAGGTAGGTTTTCTATATGAAAACACTTTATTTTAACTTGTTTTTATATATCTACATCTTTGGAGGGGCTCCAACACTTATTTTTAAAACTAAGAAACACATACAATTTCCAAATGAAAAATGTAGGGTTTTTCAAACAGATTGTCTTGAAGAAAGGAAACCACTCTAACACTCTAACAATGTGTAAAGTGAGATCATTTAAAGCCACATATTGAATAAGGGAAGTATCTTCCTTTCCTAATGATGTACAACCATGTGATGATATTAGTAACAAGTTTGATAATTGATAAGAATATTTTAAGGGCTCAGTGTTGTTTCTCCTTGAAAATGTATTCTTCAACTAAAAAATACACCCCTTCTTCATATATTATTTTATTTAGAGGGTGTACTGAGTAAATTTTGATACATGGAAGTTCTTACTCATACTCTATAATGAACATGACCAGTGGAAACTCAGAATCAGTCTGTAAGAGGGTTTGATGTCTAATTGGACTCCTATGTCTGAAGAAGAAAGTACCACATATTCTTGAAGGGTTATCCCTATGTTTGGCCCTGTTATCCATAATTACACCCCCATGTAATTTTGAATAACTTACTAAAAATAGACTCAACAATTTTTTCTTGGGAAATCTACATAAGAGTAAGTTATCTTTCTATGGAGTGTAGTCAAGTAGTGTTTTGCAAGTTATCCTAAGCCACGTAACAAAAGAATCAGGTGCTTGAGATCTAGGAATATTTTGGTAGAGTTAGTTCTTCGCGGAGTTTTCTAGTCTTTCGCAAAACTAAGGAAAGAAATCCTTTTAAGGTTGGACTCAAGTCAGAACATTGTGGGGTTGCATGCCCATGTTGAAATATAATATTAGCTAGGAATAGAGTCCACAAAGTAAAGGAAATGAGAAATTAGTTAGGGCTTTGTGGCATGGAAAATTAGTGTCACATAGATTCAAAAGAAATAGAGTTCCATGAAGTTTATCAGTTATGTGGAAAAAAGCACAAATTCCTATCATGGAAAATTCTAGTAATATTTGTAATTTGGATAACATTAGGAATTTTAGAATATGAATTTGGTTAATTTTACAACCATAACAGTTCCCACGTTTCACCCAAAATTTCCACAAACTTTAATTTTCCCCATGTTAATAGCTAATGGACATCCAATCCCAAATTATATTTTATTATTGAATCACCACGTGATCAATGCATTAGGATTTTAAAATATTCTTGGATCATCAAGAAATGTATGGAACCTTCCTGGTCATTTGGTCTCATTCATCGACATGTTTGGGAATGTTTTTTGAAATTTGATTAAATTTTCCATATATATATATATAGATCTAGATTATATAAAATAATCACTAAGTGAAACCTAATCACTTCGAAGAGGGTCAGAATGTTGACACATGTCCCTGTTGATGCTCTTGATTTTCTCTATGTGTCTCCTTCCTTATCCTTCATGTTTCCTCCATTGATTGCTAACCCAAGACTTGACCCCAGCTCCAGACCCAAAAGTTATATTAATTACAGGATATTTCTTGAGATTCAAGTCCACCAGAATCCTTTGGTTGGGATATTGCTACAATGGTGACACATGTCATGTCTTTGGTTGGATTTTAGATGTTTGGTGAAGTATCTATAACTAGTGGCTCTTTTAAATTTGGTGTCCTTTTAAATGTAAAGTGGTTCTCTACTTGCAAATAATGGCTAATTACACAATATAATAAGTTATCCTTAACTCTCCACTCAATAAAAAATTTCCATAAAAAATTATATCCTATTTCTCCAATGCCATGAATGTCAATTTTAGATAATTCACCAACCTAGTGAATCTGGTTCAGGTGGGTTTCTTACAAATTTCCCTAAATTCCACCAATTTATAAGTTGTGGTGAACAAAGAAGTTTGAAGAACCAAATGGTTAGGAAAAGAAAAGTTGGAACTACTAAGGTAAGAAGCCATGAAACACTATCATAGTGCTCCACGGGTCACCTAAATCATAATGCTCAGTGGGTTGTTAATGCTATGGAACAAAGGAACATAGATGCGAGTAGAGCACCACGTAGAAAGAAAGAAAAATCATTGTGGCATAGAGACAAAACATGAAGGAAAAGTGTAGAAGTTTTCAAATCCTCAACAAAAGCTATGAAACATTTAAAACCACATAATGGGGAATATATGTGGGAAAATGCTGAAAAAAATCCATGAGAAACCATCAAGACATCAAAATTTTGCCGAAGGTCTCAAAGCCACACATGTTTCTAGAAAATATGACTAACCACCCCAACCATCCCACCCACCAAAATTTAATGAAGTATGACATCATTCTACATGGTTTGAAGGCATGTGATAGAATAAAGGTACCATGTTATGGTGGTTATATTTATTTAGATGATGCCCATGTCTATACTATAAGTCAACCATGCAAGAAATCATGATGCCCATGCTTGTCCAACATGTTTTTAGATGATTGGTACTCCAAAATGGTGATCATTTATTATTTCTTTTCTTTCTCTTTATCCCTTTCATGAGTGGTATAAATATAAGTGCTTGCACATTGTAAAAGGTTCCTCTCCCATTTTCTTCCTTAGCATTTTTTAGGATTTTCTGTGGGAAACTCAAAATTTTATACTTTTGACCTCTGTAACTCATGAATGGATATTTTATTTCCTTAGATATATATGTAAATGGTAAAGCATTGAATGATGCAAGTGTGGTTTCTCTCTTTTCTTCAAATACTCTATATTGGGTGTGAATATCCCATCCCTCTTGTGTGTTTTGAATTCTTTCATGTATTTGCATTAGAATTGTGTGCATTTTCATGGTCACGTTTTCTATGAACTTGTATCTATGTCATTTAGAATTGGAGGAGTTTCACCTTATTTTTGGTGCTATCACCACCTGTTTTAAAGCTTAGGTTTTTCTTTTTTACATATCTTTCTCTCTAGTCCCTTGGATGTTTTAGAGTAGATTAGCTTAGGAGTACTATTAACATTAGTTTAGGTTGTGTTTTTTGGGTTATCCTCATCTGAAAAATAGAGGAATTCATCCTTCTACAGAGGTATCTCTAGTGCCACAAGTCCCACACTTAGAGATAGTCCCATGTTGCCTCAAAATTATGTATCTCTCATGATTTAGAGTAGGGTGCAATTATGAGCTCTAATAATTTTGGCATACCATATGGGACAAGTTTGATGAGATTTAGATCATTTCTAAGGAGTTTGGTGTGTAGCTTCATAGTTTCAACCTTTAAAGAAATTATTTAGACACATATGACAACTCCTAATCATTAAATCTTCTAGTTTCAAGTAGTCCAATCATGTCTGTTTCATAAGAAGAGTGCAAATGAGGTTAAACATATCTATAGGTGAGTCATTTGAATACCTATAAATCTCTCCATGAAGAAGATGAGGAATATCTCCAAAACTATCTTCGATATCTCTAAGAATAGGTTTTTAAACTATTCCTCTAGGTAGATAGTTCTTGTTTCCAATCATAAGTTTGAGATGCATCCCATTCATGACATATAAAGAAACTTGCCTTTTGTGAGCTTCAAAAATGGTAGTACATTTCTCTTAGCCGCATAACATGATATCCTAATAGCCACCTTAAAAAGTATCCCCTTATTCATAGGTGAAAACTTTACCACACTCGTGTAGCACATTCAAGATGTTTCAAACGTATGTTTAGTACATGAAGTGATGGAAGATGATATTATTAGGTAAATTTGGCATAGTCTCTCATAGGAAAATCTTTGCAATGGTATAAATTTTGTGGATACTTCTTTAATATGGATGCAGGATGAATTTGGGACCAATTTTTATTAATAATTTAATGCTAAGGTGAACAAAATTTATCTCATTTAGAAGCTAACAACAATCAAGCGGACTCAAACTAAACTTATGGTGGATTTCAACTTCAAGTTGCAGAAAACACGAGACATAATTCCAATCTTTCTAAGGACAACTCCTCAAGGTGCATTTCTATGTTTCCTTAGAGATTTGAATTCTAATATAGTAGTAATGATTCCATTTATGGGTGCCATCCAACTACCATTTCTTATGCCATATCCATTAGGGATGAAAATATTTAATCAAAGAAGGAAAATCAGCCCCCAGATTGCTAATGCCCATATTCCCTGAATTGTCACAAAATGCCCCACCTACCATTGCTCCCATTCCTAAGTAGTATAATTCTTCACTTGCATCCACATTGAAGGGAACACACTTATAATGGGGGCGAATCAGTATAGATAAATTATTTAATTCTTTTCAAAATTAATAACAATAATAACAACAATTTTCACAATCATAGAACACAAGATATATGTTGAAACCCTATAAGGATAATATCATAAATAAAAAAAAAGACTGCTTGGATCTACTGCCCAAATCTAGTCACAAATCGAAACAATACATTTATAGGCACCAAATTACTGGAGAAAAAAATCACCAAAATTTATAGGCACCAACCTATTAGAGACACCAATCCCCACAATTTATAGGCACCAAACTATTGGATACAACAATCCCCATAACTAAGCACAAAATTAGTAAGAGACACCAATCTCTTTCCTTAGGAAGCAAAAAACTCCAAATCAACTCATACAATGAATGAAAATACCATATACTTCTTAACAAAAATATTCTCTGCTTGCACCTTTAGAAATCTTCCCTCTAAATTATCTTCAAAATATGAAATCTCCTTTCAAACTTATTTCACACTTTCTCATGAATCTACCCTTGAAATAATCAACTCTTCTTTACACACTTCACTTGAATGATATTCTATTTTATCCCACACATGCTTAGAAATATGCCTTCAATTATTTTTCATTTCTTTTCTTGTAGAGATTTTTCTTTTTCTTCTTAATTCATACTTCATAAATTTTCCATTCTTATATCTCTCACACAACCACTATTTTTCAATTTTTCTCTCTTTTTATATCATGTTTATATAAAAAAGGTGTAATTGTAGACACCAAAATTAGGTCAAACCCTGCCAAGTCCCCTTCAATTAACATACATCTAACCATGACCCCTCCTCACATCATTATTAATTTAATTACCTAAATTAAATTAATTTACACCTCACCTAGCCACATCATCTCTCCACCTCATCCTAGACCTATTCCAAGCCTATTAATTAACCTAGACTAAGTCCCCACTCCAATTAACTAACTAGGTGTCATTATAACCCTAACCTTAATTTCCTATCATTTCTACAACCAACTTCCCACTCCATTTAGCACCATTTCACACTCTTGACACAAAATCAATTTTGAATCACGCCAAAATTGGGAAGAAAAGGATATTTTTGGCAAAGCATGACATTTTCTCCCTAATTGATGTTAGTTATTCCTCAAACAACACCAGTCACCTAACCACCGTTGGTTCCCTTAAATAAGGATTTCTAATCCTTTACTCAGGTTTCTAAATCTTGGTTTTTGGGCATTCTTGCATTCTAAACTCTCAAGCATCCAAACAATTAAACAAAAAACCAAAGCATTCTAGTTCTTCACCAGTAACCATCCTCTTGCTACTCATCTTCGGATCATCTGCAAGGAACCATACATGCTTTGTTTCCGTGGCACTAGAATCAGATCCGTTTCTTATACGTGAACCTATAAATCACCAACTATCATCTATCAACCTACAATCTCCAGATAAGTATATTAATCTTGTTGTTAAGTCCCATTAGTTAATGGTATAGATTAATTTTCTCCCAGATATCTCCCACAGCCACCTACTTGAAAACATACCCGTTTGAACCTCTCTGTCTCCCTAACAATCTATTTTACCATCTATGAGTCTTCACATAAGTCATAAAATCTAGCATAAGCCTTCCCAAATCTCTCTACAATCACAAAGAGCTCCCAATCAGCCCATTTTAACCTTTATATTTAATTTACCCTACCGACATCGGTCACCCAACTGACGTCGACTATTCCTAGGTACCGGTCTCATTCACCCAACTGATGTTGGTCACTGTGACTGGTAATTTCCCCCAGACCACCAAGCCCATAACTCACTCCAAACCTTACCAAATCTCACCCATACCTCCTTAACAGCCTCTGCTACATTTGCATGTCCTTATACCCAATCAATCTTTCTAGATTAAGTCTTAATTTGCATTATTAGATTAAATATAGCTTATTTTATTTATGTGAGACACCTAAATTATAAAAATACAGTAGGATTTACTTCTTTTATGTTATTTCTTTGCATTAAGTTGTATTTGAACGTGGATTGATAACCTTCTAGGAAGTACCCCGCTTCCTGGATCTAGCTCCCACTAGGTAGTCCACTGACCTATATTATTAATGCTATCTTGTGGTCTTGTGTTGTATTGCAATTAGTCCTTCCTAGACAAAAATGAGCTCTTCACAATCATCTTGATCTTCTACAACATGCATAAGCTTCTTCGACAACTTCATAGGTATTCCTCCTCAAATTTAGCTTATCTGTTTTGCTCATACATATGGAAATTATTGGTGAAACATTTTGGCATTTTTGGTGGGACCCCATCTTGTGGGTTATTTTTATTTTCATATAGGGTGTATCTTTGTGTTTGTTTATTTCCTAAAATACTCACTAAAAATATGTCTCTGGTAAATATTCTTTTCTTTCTATTTGTCTAAAGGCAATCTATCTTTTGGTGCTTAAAAAGAACACTTGTTATTTCTTATATACTACATTAGTGAAAAAAATTCCTCTACCTGTTATTCTATTTGCTACATCAAATATCATTTTCGATCTAGGTTTTAAAATATTTGCATTTCATCCTTTGAGTGCTGCATTAGATCACATAGATATAATTAGTAATCACCGGTGAGGTCATGACCACTTGGTGATTGGATTGGATTGGATTGTGCGTAGTTCATATTTCACACAAAATCCAAACCACTTACACAATTTACAAATTTCTTAAACATATTCTTTCTAGGAATAATCCGTTAAGGATTTAACAACCTATTGATGGAGGGCCCCACCCAGTGTTCTGGATGATTTATCATATTAGAGCTCGGACCTCACATACCGAAAGGTATATAGAGGACTCTTTCTAAAACAAACCTAAAAATAGCCATAGCTTGCTTTTAAGGTACCTTCATTATCCAAACACTCTATTTCATTCATAATCAGTCTAAAAGGCATAAGCCACTCAACATTAAAATCTGATACCTAGGATTGATGGGTTTTTTGCTAGTTTTTTCTTATGGGACTATTGATTTATTTTTTGTTTTCCGTGTTTTGAGTTTTGAGGATGATTCATCACTTCTTCTTCTCTTTCACAATCCACCATCACAGTCAGCATATTCTATTTTTTTTACATGTGATAGGAAATATTTATGCTATAAAAAACTTCTGTGTTGGCTCGTTTTGACTTAATTCACTTTAAAATTTAATAATTTCTTCATCTTCTCAAAGATCTTAGTAACCAACATCAGTCCAGTGACTGTCATCAGTTCCATCATCATAGTGGTACTGGTTAACTAACTGCTGTCAGTTTCTCTGTGTTTTTGATTATTTTGTCAAAAACCTCATTCTCTTCTTATATACAACCATTATGTGTTCTAATTCTTTCAATACAATTATTTCTAAGTCTTTGTCACCCTTAACAGAACCCAGTCATTATGCCTTTCTTATTCAAATTACCCAATTTCTTGGTTATCCACAGTAACCAACATCAATCTAACAACCAATATTAGTCTTCCTACCTAACCAACATTGATTAGATGATGTGTATTGGTCTATGTGCTTTTTATTTTTATCAGAAACAACAACCTATTTCTATTATCCAGAATTCACTAAACATCTGTTTATGAGTTTGGTCAGTTATGCAGAGTTTAGAATACCTATTTTCCACCTTTCATATGGTTTGGACTCATCAATAGGCGTGAGCCCTTATTTTTCATGCTAGTTGTGTACCCTTTCCCACTATCCCGTCACCACCCTCCATCTCATATTTGATGGATCCTAATATCGTGACTGTGCCTGTAGATGATAAGGAGTTTTCTAAATTCCTTGATCATAACCTCTTGGCCTTGAAACATTACCTCACCCATTCTTCTACTTGGGATTCATCGGGCCAACTGCTATTTGGTATGCCTACCTCTATGCCCCTTGTCATATTTGTGAACACTAATTCATTGTTACCTACTCCCATGTCAACGTCACCTATTGCACCCTCGACATCTACCACACCTTCAACATCTGTCGTACCTTCTACGTCTGTCACACCTTTGATGTCTATCACTTCCCCAACCTTTGCCAGCACCTCAAAATCTACCATATCTTTCTCTATGGATCCTAGTATAGGTATCCCACATAATCAGTACTTATAACTTTGCAACCTCCAGTGGCATTGGGGCCTTATACCCCCTTTAGAATTTGGTCCTTTTTATACCCCAAACTCTCCGACCCATCGCTATGAGGGTATTTACCCAAGTTACTCCTACCTACACCTTGCCTCAATCACATCCTATCACCTTGACTTTGTATTTAGGGTATTTTCCTCCCTCTTCTGTTAGTGCCTATATACCCATAACTCAATTTGCTTACTCAACACCACCATATACTGGTGTGCCTTTCATGATCCACTCATCTTATCCACCCCCTTATACCACAGGGGGCATCACTCAATATAATCCTACGATAGATATTATAAAGATGCAAACCATTGAAGCATTTTTTTTAGGATCTCACAATGCCTTGGATTACGATGAAATCTGTAATCATCCTATTCATCAAACCATACATATTCACCCTTTTATCACACATTGGGAGTTGCTTAAGTTTAATCGATTTAATAGAAATACCTCAAAAACATTTGTCATCATTTAAACATGTTTGTTATTTGATCACCCATGACGATGAATTTCTCCTTAGGAATTTCACCATGTCCTCCACAAGACCTGATCTAGATTGATACAATGCTTCACCTAGGTACTCAGTCTTATCTTTCAATCAGTTGGCCCTGGGCTTCCTTGATCACTTCTCCATCAATATCTATAAGAAGGTATCTATGATTGATTTATTCTCTATTCATCGGTATGATGATGAGTCTATCATTGACTTCGTTGGACACTGGCAGGGGCTCATTATTAAACTCACATTTCAACTTCCATAACTCGGGCTGATAGAGTTGTTCACTAGGGCTTGTGCTAGGAAAATTTACTCAACTGTTTAAATACAAATATTCTAAACATTTTATGTGGTGTTTAATATGGCTTAGAAGATAGAGATTTGTCCCCTTGAAGAGGAAAAGCTTAATTTACACAACAAGAGTGCTCTGTTTAAGTTGAATGACTCCTCTTCTTCTTATAAAATGCAAAAAATCATTCCAATAATTATTCTAAGGTAAAAGGATCCGCCAACGCGGTGGTCCTTAAAGGTAGCCCCTCTCATCCATCAAACCAAGTGAAACCTCCTCTTAATCTATCCCCTGCTCAGAATTTCTAGTACAAGTATGAACATAAACGTTATACCCCCATAGGAGAGCCTTACTGGTTTGTGTTGGAAAATATTTTAAAAGTGGGAGCCATCACCCTTATACCTGTCAAATCACATACTGGTTTTGACCCTTCTTATCATGTACCCACATGGTATAAGGATAATGACTACTGTAACTATCACCGTGTTAGGGGAGATAATGACGAAAATTGTAAAAACTTCAAGAAAATTATCTAGCAAATGTTAGATGATGGAGATCTCATCCTAGAAAACCCTAACGCACTGACAAATCAAAACCTTGATATCTTTAAGAAACCTTTTCAAAACCATACCTATTTATCAAACCAGGTTGGTGAAACCTCTAACAATGACACAAATGTTCATTCTGTTCATGCCATATTCGACACAGTACCCATCCCTTCTACTCAATTTCCTCCCATCCCTCCTATTGAGGAAATTATTGCATGAGATCCTCTACCCATGGGGGATCCTATTTCACCTACTATGTACTTCAACTAGACACTTCTTCAACATCAACTTATGGGGGACTAGAAAATTCTTCTTATTATCATGAGCCACCTACCCAAACCCAATCTTTCTCATCTGACTTCAAATACCTCACCAACCACCACTTCGCCCAAACTTTTCTTCATTGATGTTCCCTGAAGGACTTTAGATTTGGTCTTTATGAACAAGGTTGTCATATAGTCATACCTTACACCACCCTGGAACAAAAAGACCGTTGTGGAATTGGTTTTTCTTCTCAACCTCCTCTCAAGAAGGCTCACGTTACCCTCATCAAATAAGAAAATCCTTCCCCACCATCCTTTCCTATTGTACTGCCTTCACCCATGAAGTCCATGGATCTAGAATCCATCCCTCTTAAATATTTTTTTTTGTGAACACCATTTCTTTGGGACCTCTGACCTATCATTGTGATGGAGATGTGCCCTCTTCCTTCCTCTCCTTTTTCCTAACATGTTGAATGATGACACACCTTCTATCAATTTTTTTCAATGTTAGGATGATTATTCTATTATCACCTATTTAGTTGCAGATGATTCCTACATTCACTGGTCGTAAACTTCTGAGACACAAACCATGATGAATGAATAAACCATAGAGATCAACATTCAAACTTAGGACAACCCTCAAATCCTAAATATAGGCCAATCTTTATATTCTACTGAACACAAAGTATTCACCTCTTTCCTTTAAGATCATAACAATTCTCTTTCTTGGTCTTATGCTGATATTCCTGATATTTAACCTAATATTATAGTCCACAATATCGTGACTATTCCCGATGCCAAACCTATGAAACTAAAGCTGCGAAAAATCATCCACGCATTTCCCTTCTTGTGAAAGAAGAACTCTAGTTCCTTCTTTCTATTTCATTCATTCTACCCATTGACTATCCACAATGGATTTATAACATTGTTCCTATTACAAAATTAATAGGGGAGTCTATATCTACATAGACTTATGCAACCTTAAGCTTTCCTTCGTTGAGGATGAATTTCCTCTGCCTAGCATCAAACAACTTGTTAATCTTACAACCGGCCATGAGATGCTATCTTTTATGGATGGATTCTCGGGTTTTAATAAATTATTACTCGCTTTATAATATCAACAAAAAACCACCTTCATCACTCCTTGGGGGATCTTATGTTATCACGTCATGCCTTTCGGCTTGAAAAATTCTAGTTCCATCTATCAACGTGCTATGACCTATATCTTCCATGATATCATGCATGACATATTGGAAGATTATGTCGATGACCTTCTTGGTAAGTCAAAAAGTCATGCCAAACACCTCCCAGTCCTAAAATTCATATTTGATCGTCTCATTCAATACTATATTTACCATCAACCAAAATAGTTTATCATTGTTGTTATCTCTAGAAAAATCCTTGGTTTCATCATCTCTTTGCAAGGCATTGAAGTCAATCCCACCAAAATCAAAGCTATTCTTGAGATGCCTCCACCAACTAACCTTTGATAGCTTCATAGTTTGCAATCCATTCGACACTTTATTTCCCAATTTTCTAACCAATGTCACCCTTTTCATCATATCCTTAAAAAAATATGTCTCCTTAAATTAGAGTGATGAGTTCCACAAAGCCTTTGAAGTGTTGAAGAAATACCTTCTTCAGCCACCTATGCTCATCCCACCTAAAGATGACAAACCTTTTTACCTCTACATTTCTTCCATTGCTCTTTCCTTAGGTATCATGCTCGCTCATCACGATGAGAAACACAAGGAGCAAGTGGTTTATTACATAAGCCCTACTCTTTTAAAATATGAGACTAGGTATACTCATGCTGAAAATCATTGCCTAGTCTTGGTCTTTGTGGCCACCAAACTTCGCTACTACCTACTTAACCATTAAACCTTCTGTTATCCAAAATGTGCCCCCTGCTCATTTTGTGGCTAACTCCTCCCAATTTTCCCTCTCTTGTGATTCAGTCACAAAATTTTACTTTTTGGGCACTCAAAACCTTCTAGAAATGGCACCATTGGATAGAGCTCTTTCTCAGCTTTCCAGCAAGGTAAAGTTTTCCTCCTAACTCCATGTATTTTTGAAGTTATGGCTCGGCGGAGTTTTTTGGGAAAAGTTTCCCCTGAAAGGCCCACGGCCAATGAGATGCCGCCACGTGGCACCTAGAGTGGCGGAGTGTGGGGAAATTTTGGAAAATTTTCCAAATGACCAAAAAGGTGCAAAAATTTGAATTTTTTTCGCACTGACCCGATCTGGCCCTGTTTTGCCCTAAAACTTCAAATCGCCATATATTTCGATCCAGAGCTCAGTTTTTCATGTTCCTTATATCAATGGAAAGCTGGTGAAATTATCTACAAGATTCTGGGGTCATTTTTGCATTTTTATGGAGTTTGGAGAGAGAAAATAGAAAAACACCTCTGGCACGTGGTCATGGATAGAAATGACGTTTCAACCACCGTTTTTAATGAAGAATGGCTCACATTCTCTCCCAGCATGGTTAAAAATGTCAGGGAATGGGTCTGTCAGGGCACCCATGCTGTTTTGATGGCATTTTGGTCAATGGTTGAACCCCTTGCACTTTTTCCCGCGTTTCTCTCTCTTGGGCTCGACCCATGCATTGTAAAAGCCAGATTTGGCTCATTTTTTGAGGTTGAACATTTTTTTTAGATAGCAAGCTTCTTCTTTCACCTTCAACAAGTGATTTTTGCAAGTATCAGACCTTCTTCATGATTGTAACTACCTCTTTGATGTTTCAAATACAAGGATTTTGACAGTGAAAATGACAGTACAGACTCTGTGATCAATTTTTAGTCCTTTGTTTGTATTGTCTTGCTTCATTTCAGACTTCTAATTACATCTTATCAGCCTGTGTATGATGTTTCATGTTGCATTTCATGAAATTGTGTCAATTTGCATGAACAAGAAGTGTTCACCACTCCTTTGGTGTATCACCTATTAGTTTAGTTTCAATTTTTGCACTTTCTATCTCTGTCTCCTTGGAATTTAGAGTAGGATTAGGATTCAAACCTCTACAATTGTGCAAATAACATATCTGATCAGTTTGAGGAACCAACCTCTAATCTAGAGATTCCTCTCTCATTTTACAAGTCCCACACTTAGAGAGGTTTCAATGTTGTGCAATCACACTGGATGCTTGAAACATCAACTTAGAAACCTGATTTGCATCCAGGGGTGCTGCTGATTTGCAACAATAGTTTTGGCACGCCCGGTGGGACCTTAGAGGTCTTCCACTTTATCTTTGACAGGTTGGTGTGTTCTTGTTAAATATTTAGCCTTTTGGAGGCACTTTCAAAAGCACATCTGGCGACTTCATCTGGTAAACAATTCATTCTCTAAGTTGCAGACCTGTTTTCCATTCATTTCCATCCATTCATCTTTCCATCATTTTCATTCTTTTCCATTCCATGAAGTTGTGCAATCATGACTTCATTTCCATCATGGAATTCACATTTACAACAGTAGTATATCACACCTCCAACATGTTTTACAAATCCTCCAAATCAACATTTTGATCAAATTCAAAATCAGCATGTCTACCCATATGAGCAGCAGTGCCAAAGTCAGTTTGGATATGAAGCATGTCAAGCACAAGGGTATGCTGGTTGTGAGGGCAGTCAAAAAGAAAATGTAGATCTGCTGGATTAAATCCAAAAGATGGAGGTAAACATGGTGCAATCCAGGGATCAAGCACAAATGAAAGCATTTAGAATCAGTTGTAGAGCACCTTGTCCATGGGTGGGACCTTTTCCAAGGCATTACAACCCTCAAGAGAAGCTAGACTTCATGATTACAAGACTACCATTGCTTGCAAAGTGGACTGAAGGAATAAAGGTGTATGAGAGGAGTATTCAACAACCTTGTCAACAGGTAAGCACACCATCTCATGCCTCTTCTCTCCTTCTTTCCCAATCTGTTTTATCTCAGCAGTGTCAAGTTTTAAACTCTCCATCTGTTGTCCCAAGTGTTGAATCCATTTCTCCATTCCCTAGTCTTCCACCCCATATCAATTCTTCTATCCTTTTCCCTTCCAAACAGCCATTCCCTCATAAGAAACAAGAGTTCCTACCTCCTCCACCACCACAAAAAATTGCAAAATCAATTGAGTTACAATCCACTTCTCCTCTTGTATTCCCAAATCCATGTTGGGAGGATAAAAATTAGAATGCCAATCAAAGAAAACAGCAGCAGAAAGAAGAGCCAAACAAGGATGAAGAATTTCAAAGTCTGAAGAGTTGGGCTCTTAAATTCCGGATTACAAAAATCCCCTTAATGGTGAAACCAATAGAGGATGTTGAAGTTGGAGAACAAGTGGAAAACAAGGCTGATTTTATAACAGTAGTGAAGTGAGAAAAACAGGAGTTTGTTGGTGATGAGTTGGGTGTCCATGTTGGCACTTTGCCCAAAGAAAATGCTGATCCAGTTTACACTGCAAAATTAGCCATCGAGAAGGAAGGAAAACCATCTCAAAATCCCATCTTTGAGGAGCAAATGGATGAGGTCAAGTCAGTTTTTACAACAGTAGAAGAAGGAAGCATTATTGATACGTTTTTGCTTTCATTTGAAGGGGCTGATTTGATTGATGAAGCCATTATGGAGGTGAACAAAACAGGTCCAAATTGTGAGCAAAAGGCACAAGAAATTTCATGCTTCTCTCCCACTTCATCTCTCCAACAATCTGATTTTTGGGATGAGTTTGGATTGACAAGTTTCATGTTTGAAAATGAAGTTATACAGGGTGAAGAAAATGTAGATTTGGAGGCCATGATACAAGAGGGAGAGACTTTGCTATGGCAAGACATTCAAGAGTTTGATTTTCCATCAGACTTAGAAGAATTTTTAGATGAGGAGCTAGCTGAAATTACCATGTTTCCTTCTTCACCATTCGTTCTCCAACAACAAGAACTTGCTGCCATGGACAAAAGAGTTTAAGGACAACAGCCTACAGTTTGTAACATGCCTCTTGAATCAAAGCTAGAAGAATTTGATCTTCCAAAAGATACAATGGAGGAGCCCCAAAGCCAACAATGTATTGCAGCAGGTAACAACAATGCAAAAGCAACTTCATTAGATGTTGCAATCAATAACGAGGAGTTGCACACTATTGAAGAGCTCCATGTTGCCATGAAGGAAGAGAAAGGGTAGAAAAGTCCTACCATTGCTTCCACATCACCCACCCAAGAAGGTCTACAAGAAGACTCCATTTTTGGAATTGAAAATTAGAGCTATGGGCATATCAAATGGATCATACCTTGCCCAATAAGGTATTTGACTTCATTGGAGTCAAAGGAGAAGTCACAACCAGTCATGCTTGCTTCTATGCATGAGGGTGAGCTACAAAGTACCAAGGATCAGCTGTCATACCTCTTCAATCCAAATGTAGAGCAACTAAAAGAGGTATTGGATTTGTTTTCAGTTGACACCTTGATGATTTGGGTAGAAGACCATCTTCTTGTTCATTTTCCACTCATCTAATCAGCCATGTTCAGTGCCAAATCAGTTGCATGGTTACAACTTTTGAGAAAGGGAAGCTATTTCTCCCAACTAGTTGCAGGGTTTGTTTAGCCCACTTTTGCTTCCAGTTAGAGTAGGATAGGTAGTTTTGCTTTTAGTAAAAGAAGTGCTTGTGCACACTCTGCATGTTCCATTTTGGAGCATGTATGAGTTTTAGTTTTGTACATAGTTTTTGTGGTGCTGGTTTTGCTCTTGCATAGTCCATTTCAGTGGGTTTCCAAGTGGCTCAGAGAGGAGGTTTTCAAAGTTCAGATCAGTTTGCAGGCTACAACTCATGACTCCATGACTAATGGATGCTTCAGGAAACTGGTAACTTCATCCAGCAGGCAGATGACCCCTCTGAGTCACCAAAATTGTTATCCAAAATGTGCTTCCTACTCATTTTGTGGCTAACTCCTCCCATTCTTCCCTCTCTTGTGCTTTAGTCACAAAATTTTTATTTTCAGGCACTCAAAACCTTCTGGAAATGGAACCATTGGATAGAGCTCTTTCTCAGCTTTCCAGAAAGGTAAAGTTTTCCTCCTAACTCCATGTATTTTTGAAGTTATGGCTCGGCGGAGTTTTTTGAGAAAAGTTTCCCCTGAAAGGCCCGCGGCCAATGAGATGCCGCCACGTGGCACCTAGAGTGGTGGAGCGTGAGGAAATTTTGGAAATTTTTCCAAATGACCAAAAAGGTGCAAAAATTTGAATTTTTTCCCACCAACCCGATTTGGCCCTATTTTTCCCTAAAACTTCAAATCGCCATATCTTTCGATCCAGAGCTCAGTTTTTCGCGTTCTTTATATCAATGGAAAGCTGGTGAAATTATCTACAAGATTCCAAGGTCATTTTTGAATTTTGATGGAGTTTGGAGAGAGAAAATTGAAATACACCTCTGGCACTTGGTCATGGACAGAAATGACGTTTCAACCACCATTTTTAATGAAGAATGGCTCGCATTCTCTCCCAGCATGGTTAAAAATGTAAGGAATGGGTCTGTCTGGGCGCCCATGTTGTTTTGATGACATTTTGGTCAATGGTTGAACCCCTTGCACTTTTTCCCGTGTTTCTCTCTCCTGGGGTCGTGGTTTGCACTATAAAAGCCATAATGAGTTCATTTTGCAAAAGGAGAGACACTTTTCAGCTCTGCAACTTCCCTTTTCTTCCTCCTTGGTAGAATTTGAGAAGAAATTTTACCTTTCCATGTAATGCAGCACCTTTTCTTGCCTCTAGATCACTGTAATGTACTGTATTGGATCTGAGATGTTGATATATGTTCTGTGATTAAAATCCCTCAATCCTTTCATATATCTATCATTGCTTTCTTGATCTTTCATTACATTTTGAGCATTTGTGCATCTTTTGTGTTGTGTTTCCTTGTGGATTGTGTATTTCATGCAGCATCAAGTGTCTACAACTCCTTTGGTGCATCACCTATTAGCATTAGTTTTAGTTTATCTGCATTCTCTATCTCTGTCTCCTTTGGAATTTAGGGTAGGATTAGGAGTTTAAACCTCTGCAATTGTGCAAGTAAAATAGCTGATCAGAGGAGTTGAGGAACCAGCCTCTAATCTGGAGATTCCTCTTCCATTTTTGCAAGTCCCACACTTGGGAAGAGGATTCAATGTTGTGCAATCACACTGGATGCTTAGAATGATCAAACTAGAAATCTGATCAACATCCAGGGGGTGCTGCTGATTTGCAACAACACCTTCATCACCACCAACACCAATCCCCTAAATTGCATGTATGCTAAACCTTATCAACAAAATTGTACCACACTTTGGCTCATTCTCCTTGCAGACCTAGACTTGGAATTCATTCATAAAAAGTTTGTTAAGGGAAAAATCATTTCTGATCAGCTTGTAGACGTTCCTTTTCCTAGAAATCAATCTTTTAACTTTTATTTTCCTGACAAATCTATTGCCACTCTTTCTCTAGATGACATTGTTTATCATATTACCTTATTCTTCAATGATTCCAAATTTCAATGTAGGGGTGGTGCAGAGGTCATCCTCAATCCTCTTGACCGTGAGCCTATGCCACTATCCTTTAAACTTGAATTCGATTGAACCAAAAACATCATCGAGTATGAAGCACTTGTCTTGGGCCTTTAGACGGCCATAGCCTTAGATGTTAGATCCATTAATATCTTTGTTGAATCTCAAATGGTTGTGAACCAAGTTAATGGTTTGTACCAGTGCCGTAATGAGGCCTTCAAATTATAAACATCAATCTTGCTAACCTTCACTCACACACCCCCAAGTCACACCTTATAAGTCACAAGAGACTTTTGGCCTTTATCTCAATTGGGTTTGGATCTCATTGGAGAGATTAACCCTCATTCTTCTCAACATCATCAATGGATCATCATAGTGATTGAATACTACACAAAATGGGTGGAGGCCATTCCTCTCATTTTTGCCAAAGCTGAAAATATCATGGAATTCATCAATTACTATATCATTTGTCATTTGCGTTTTCCTCATCACCTTATGAATGAACACCATGGAAACAAATTCCAAAATTCCAAAAAACCGTCAACAATGTAGTCGGTCGGACCAACCTTCAAAATTCACATCCAGTAGCTTCTTGTTCAACCCTATCATTCACCCCTCAAACGGACTCCACATAAAACAAATTGACCAAGTCTAATCTCTCTCCAGGACAACGGGAAACAACCACCTTGACTCTAAAATATTTCCTGCTCTCGTAATAATTGATCGTCACCCGGAACAAGTCTCGCCCCCCCTCCGCCCCCCGTACCATGGCACCCTCCTAGTACCCACCAACACACTCTCCCCACTCCTCTCTTTCACACCCCCATCCGCGTAACCGCCGCGTCCATATCGCCCAGCTCACGCCGTCCCCCCGCATCACCCACCCCCCGGTTAGCCAATCTTCTATCTTGCACACCAATGCACACACACCCTTTTACCCGTCTTTGGCCCCCTCCCACCTTCTATTATAAAGAGGCTATCCTGCCTCTCGAAAGGCTCCCAACACATTCCAATCTCTTCATATGATGATCAACCTTAACCCGGACCTACTGCTCCTCTAACCATGATGATTTCTCCAAGAAATTTGGTTTTTATGGCCAACTGAGAGATATGGGACTAATGCCACCTTACATATCTCGACCATATCCCAAATCTACAAAATGACTCAAGTTTCCTATGACAAATGTGTTCATTGAAAACAAACCTTCGAAATCGGTGACCTTGGTCCTCAAGTAAAACAAAATGTAACCAACGGCAATGAAAAAGTAAACGAGGCAAGTTTTTCCAAATTGGATTGACCCTATATATCACCCATACCTATGGATCAGGGAGCTTATCATTTCCTCTTGAGGGTCAATGGGACATGCGCCCCTTAAGCTTGTTATCTTTGATCGTTCCATTATTGAAAAAGACACACCATTTTCTTTTATGTCAAGTTGAGCTCGTCTTTGAGTGAACTTTCCTTTCACCTACCTATTTTAGAACTAACGAATCAAACATACTTATGTGATATCCATCACCCTTTCAGCCCCTTGTCTGAAACTGAGTACCCATTTTTTTTACCTCTACTCATGACATGTTATGTTGTTTTTTCATGGATAATTTTCACCTTTTGGATGGAAATCCCATGGTTGTTCTTTTTATTTTGTTGTATATGAGACACCCTTTCATAGCTAACCTTTACGTGCTATGTTTTTGCTGATAAAGAGGCGATAATCTTTATAGCTTTCCATTGACTTCAAGTCACAATACAAAATTGGGATAAAAAATTACTCTATTCTTGAGTACATTTCATACACTTAGATGCTTCCCTCAATACGGAACCTATATTTCTCTTCTCATGCTACTATAAGTAGACTTTCACTACGACCGGACTTACACCTTTTTACTTATAAAATAAACTATCCACTATTGATTATTCGTGTTCCTTCCACTCTTATATGTCAAAAACATCTTATTATTCCCCCCTATCTCTCAAATCAAACCCCTTCTGTGGGCTTTTCTAGTGATCCCCCCTTCGACTCATCTCCATCTCCCATAACCCAGGCACCCCTCATCCTCACGTTATGTAATTTGCTCCTTTTACCTCCGATTTCACTCATGTACCTTTGCTAATTTCCATCTCCCTCGATTCACGTCCCCTTTTCTTCCCTATCACATGCACGACCACACAATATCACACGCTTTAGTGCTAGTCTGTCCGGCGCGACATCCCTCGAGGACAGAGACGTCTCGAGCGGGCAGTCGAGCTGTCACTCCCCGCTGTTTTTGGTTCGATTCTATCTGCTTTTCCTCTTTGAGTCGACGAGGGTAGTCTGGTGCTGCCATGTCCTTCTTCCTGTGTATATTTCTCTTTTCCGCGAGCATCTATATTGGTCGGTCCACGTCGCGTTTCTGGACCCTATGAGCACCATACCTCACATTACTTTCAATCCCCCTCCCCCTCTTTTCCTCCTCTGACTCCCCGCCCCAGTGTTTTTCTACCATTATTCTTACCTATAGCCTCTGGGCACACATTGCTGTACGCCGAATCATTCTTGTATTTTTGGCTGATATTTACATTGCCTTTTACCCAAAGGAAAATGACCAAGCCTAATCTTCCAGGAAAACCCTTGATAAAATTCTTATTAAAATTGTCGACGAAAGTGGTAAGGACTAGTACACAAACATTCATTTCACCTTATGGGCTTATCGCACTAGTATTTGTACCTCTAGCAACAGCACACCTTTCTCTTTGGTCTATATTACAGAGGCTATCCTGCCTCTCGAAGTCCAAATTCCATCTCTTCATATATCACTTAAGGATATGCTCTCTAACGATGATTTTCTCCAAGAAAATTTGGTGCAACTTGAGATATTGGACTAATGCCACTTAAATTATCTCGACCATATCCAAATCTACCAAAAATGCCTCAAGTATTCCTATGACAAATTTGTTCATGAACAAACCTTCGAAATCGGTGACCTTGTCCTCAAGTAAAACAAACATGTAACCAAAGCCATGAAAAGTAAACGAGGCAAGTTTTCTCCAAATTGGATCTGACCCTATATCATCACCCATACCTATGGATCAGGAGCTTATCATTTATCCTCTCTTGAGGGTAAACTGGAACATGAGCCCCTTAATGCTTTGTATCTTTGATCGTTCCATTATTGAATAAAGTACTACACCACTTTATGTCAATTATATGCTCGTCTCTTGAGTGAACCTTTCCTTTCACCTACCTATTTTAAGAACTAACGAATCAAACATAATTATGTGATTATCCATCACCCTTTCAGCCTTGTCTTAAATATGAGTACCACAACTCTACTCATGACATGATTCTCATGGATAATTTTCATCCTTTTTAGGATGGAATCCCATGGTTGTTCGTCACTTGAAACACCCCTTTCATAGCTAACCTTTTCGTGCTATGGTTTTTGCCTTCATAAAAGAGGCTGATACTCCTTTATAGTCTTTTCCATGACTTCAAGTCAAAAAATACAAAATATATGGGATAAAAAATACTCTATTCCTTGAGTCAAATTTCATACAAATAGATGATTCCCTCAATAAGGAAATCTATATTTCTCTCTCATGCTACTATAAGTAGACTTCTCCCTCGAAGGACAACTATAAAAAACTATCCACCTATTGCACTTAGTCTATCTAATAAAAAAATACTATTTTGTATCTCTCAAATAAAATTATCTTGGAGCTTCCCGCATCGATCAACTTCACAAAGACCTCAAGGAGAAATTATATTTCCCAATATATAATTCCCACATCGATCAGCCTATACATGTAAAAAGAAAAAAACAAAACAAAAAGTCAAGGAAAATACCGACTTTTGGTCATCAACTTGCCTATTCTGGTTTTTAGTATCTTGCAAAAGGGGCATGTTGTCCCACAATAATATTATGCTTAAAAAACTCTTCCATCTTACCTTCTGTCTTGTAACATCCCTATTTCATGATTAAAAAAGCAAGGGATTTTTTTATATCAATGTTCTCTGTTATAAATTTAGCATTTAGAACCACATTAAATCTACTAATCAATTATATAACAATAACCATATGGCACTATTATGACTCAGCGTAAAACTTATCTCTCATATTTCATTTCAATGAGGAATCGGTATAGAACCAATATCTCATATTTTATTTCATAGTATACTCGGTATACTTGCAGTTCTTTTTTACATTTAAAGGCTTATCTAGGTACTTGTTACGAGTACCCATCCTATATCCTATGCCTTAATTTGGTGAATTTAAGACAACACAACAATTAACTTGCAATGCTTTGGCCCTAGTTTCAGACATGTTTTCCATGCCTATATTCCAAGATGACATACTCGTCATGAAGGAATATGTCTCTCACCACTCTTGAAACTATTATCTTTATTAGACTCTCTTGAATCCTATCATTCCTTCCCATTTTCGTGTTATACGCTAAGAAGAGATAAACCACATGGGCTAGTGTGGTTACTCCACTTATGGTAACTAAGGGTCATCAAGTGTAATACAATTGACCCACATCAATTTGATTACACTTCATCACCCGTAGTCAACGCAAGTTAACATTGGCTGCAGACCATGGACTCATCACTACCTAGTGTTTAACAATGAATTGATATCCCATTCCAATACGGTATCAATTACAGGAGCCGAATGGATGATTGCATCATGACACATACTCCATAGTAACCACCCAATGAACCCCATCATTGGATGGGTACTGTGAAAAATTGATTATGCTGCAACAACCCATTAAGTTCCATAAATCTTAACCCGCCTTCTTAACAAGTTCATTAATCCCTTTAATTTGCAGCTTGTTAATCCCATGCTAGTATTTTTCAAACTTTAGGTGTCATTCCTAAGGGCTAACTCAAGTTTTATAAGCATTCCAATAAGTAACGTTATGTTTCTACTTAAGTCAACTAGAAGGATCTATAAATTTATTTCTGCTCATTACTTAATCTCCCTTGAGTTTTAAATCTCCGTTAGTTGACTAAAAATACTAGAAACATATTAAATATACTATAGGGCAGTGACCAGGTACATACCATTATACTTTAGGAGCATTTTAAAGTTTATTTTAATGACTCAAAATAGGTTCTACGCATTCAACCCGCAATAGTCTCATGAGTTACATTCACTTTCCTTCAAGTCATTCCTATATTCAAACTGTTGTTACTTAGTTAAACTTTATCTCCTAAGCGTAACTCATCTATGATGGAAGGATCTTTTGCATCCACCTCATAGTATTTTTGAAGGGTTCGTTCTGTTACCAATTAGTGGACAACCCCCTTTATCGAGGTTTCATAACATAATTACATTACGCACATAAGTTAAATATGTATCATATTTATGACTTCATTGTAGCAAGAAGAAATTTGTTCTTAATACCTTAAAGGTTAGTTCATGTTATACATCTAACCCCATGTTATCATTCATATCTTTTCTTATGTACAATTCCATTTCATTATTGTACTTAATTGTCATTTAGGATAGATAGATTTCCTTATAGTTTAATCACTTAGATTCCTTTACACAAGGTTGATTCCTATATGTACTCAATTAGATTAAGTACTCTTGTGATTATTCCTAAGGTTTGAAACCCCTTTATGTTTAGTCATGCAGCCTTCATTTTTTCTATATTGTTCCTCATAAAACAACCATACTAATATAGTCTCATAATGGTGTAATTTAAGCATAGTCAATCATAACATTAATTTCCACAACATTAAAATTGTTTAAATACAACTTATTCATTACTATCTTATACAAATGAATTCAGTAATTAGAAGTTATAACAACCAATAACCATTTCATACAAGTCATTCACAAATGTAATGATTCCTATCTATTCCCCTTTCTGCATATTTAGGGATCAACAATAATATTCCTTGCATCATAACAATAATATAAAGTAGATGAAATTTCATATAACTTCCCCAAAAATTCTAATCAATGTCAAGAATTAAAGTAATACAAATCATCCAATTCCCTACAAGGTTACATTCTGAGTGAAATAACCATTTAAATTGAAAACATCATTTGCACACAACTAATCAAGTCAAGAGAGAATGATTCAAGCAACCACTTCAATCACTTCTAATTTAATATGTCAATTCAAGTTATTTCAACAGTTTACATAACTAGCCTTAGGCCCTAAACACTTATTCACAAGGATATTTTAGTAAATGAAACATAATATTTTCATCAAACTACATTTATTCAATCAATAGAATAAATGCAGATTTCCACAAGTCTCCCTCTTTTCCTTTTTCATGAAATTTATCTGTAACAGTGTTAACATCTGTCAGTTCATTTGAAATGAGCATGATAGAAGCTAAATCCTTGCAGCCATATCTTCTAACTAAAAAATTCAGAAAGGAACACTGCTTATTGATATAAATAAGTCAAGGGTGTAAAAATATCTTTTCCTTTTTCAACACTTCAGAAGTACCATACTCAAGTGTATCACAAAACCATATAATGTTAGTATCTAACTATCCAAACGATTCTGATTTCTATAAACTAGAATACTATCAACAAAAAATTTAATATTCATCCATATTCAGCCAACAAGTTACCCAAAACCATATAATTATGCATTCTTGCTTAAGCAATATCACACCAATAATGCAAAGACAAGTATACAAAAAGTAGGCAGGAAAGTAAGATTGAAATTTCCTTAATCATGGAGCCCATACTACATGATTAAAACATTTTACTCGAATCCAATCAGTGACGGTAAAAAAAATCAATTCCATTAGCCTAAAAATCTAAATATTGGACAAGATTTATATATCTGAGTATAAAAATAACAGCAACAAGCTCTCAAGAAAAAAATATAGCTTAACTTATCAGACAAGCAATATAAACAAGAACAACTTGGATTACACCGATTTAGAGTGCATGCAAGTCATTAGAATACACAACACATATAATCATCAATGGTATAATATTAAGTCAATAAATGAATTCCATACAAGGCTGGTAAGGAATCATACTTAACCAAATACATCATTTAGACTTAGAAAAAAAATGACTCAACCAAGGCTAATATGAAAATTGATAGAATTTTTTTTTTCACTCAATCAGGAACCCCTATAGGATTTAAATTCTTTCCAAACTTACCCACTAAAAAAACTAATTAGTAATGCAAGAATGAAAATACACTACACATAGGTTGATAACAGAGTTTGGAAGAATACCTATGTCTTTGTGTTCATCAATAGAACTGATGTATTATCTACTTCAACGATTGTAACAAATAATACAATATAAACATGATAATACTAAATACAAATGGATCAAGAACCCTTATACCAAGTATCTATCTTGGTAACTTCAATCCATAATTCTATCTAAAAATACCTCCATGCTTCCATCATGGTGATAACTAATCCTCCTAGAAACCTACACGCTTCCGCGGTGCGGTGCCAAGTCTCTAGATGCCACCAGACTACAATCGTCGCTAATGAGCTCAATACTGAGTAATGACCAATATCGGTCATCATTATGTCTATAAGAATAAATAGGCCTTATTTTGTTGATAAAAAATAATATCTAAATTTTGTAGTTCCTTTCAACAAATAATAATATGCCCACTTCATCTCACCAATAAAAAATAATATCAGCCATATCTCTCCATATTGCCCATAACAAATAATATTGATATTTAATAAAATAATGCCTATAATAATAAATATAGGGCTTACAATATTTTCCCTCCATAATATCACCACTGAAACACCTTCGAACTCATCATTTATCCTCCTCGGCTCTATCTTGACGAATTTATTCTTGGATAGAGAGAACCTAGGAGCTTTGCGTATATAACTTGTTCAAATGCCTATGAATGAACTCTCATAATATTTACTCCAATAATGCCTATTAAATAATGTAATAGGACTTATATAAAAATAATGCCTATATTAAATAATATAGGACTTATATTTTTTCTCCTCCAAAATAATAATGGCCTTCACATAGTACCAAGGCCACATTACACTGTCTACTTGCTATTTTATCTCCATAGCTTAGGCAATGAAAGAGAGAGCTCTAAATGAGCTTATGTTTGAATGGGAGAGAGAGAGACTTTTATAGCCTTTGGGAAGCTTGTAATTCACGCTAAAATCCTTATTACACCAACTATTACCATAACCAACTCATTAGTCGAGTTGGTTGGAGCGGCCCACCTTGTATGGAGGAGGTTGCGGGTTCAATCACGTGCCTTGCATTTTTCTTTGGCTGCTTAAATGGCCCAACTTAGTCCCTTGTTGCCACTGCGAAGAACCCTAACCACCATGTTGCCTTCCACTCACCACAACCCATCCACGTGCCTCCCAAATTTTTTCCTCTAGACACAAGCCCACAATTCCATGTACCGAGCATGTTGTCACCCGTCTAAGCCACCCATCCACATCCATGCATGGTGCTAAGTCATTCGGAGTTCCTTTTTCTATGGACATGATATTATTTATCTCATATCGACCAGGATGTGTAGAAGATAAGGCTTATTATAGAATTTTTCCAACTATTCCACCATGTTTTTGGGCCATGTCATCTCCTTTTATCACAGACAAATGAGTCATTAACATAGTTCAACTAATGCACATAGTCAACTCACATGTCAATGAAACTTTATAGCTCACCGAGCTAAAATGGTTAACTCACCCTTAGCTCAACCCATATGGCTCACCGCATAACTGAAACTCATCAATGTAAATAGTTCAATGATCTAAATATAGCTCACCCAAGTTGGGAAAAATGGTGGTAGGCCACGTGGTGGCTTGGGGACCCACCATGTGGCATATTTATTTCTCGATCACCTAAGAAGACGACCAATATTATGCGTCGAAGTCCAGAGGTATAAACCTGAGCACACAATCTTGTTTTTACCATGTTGTGACCTGTCAGTTGACCCGGTCCCACCTAGGGTTGACTTTAACTTTGACCAACAACTATTTGCATGTACAAAATCCATTTTTGACATTCAAATAGTCGACGAAAATATCTCATAGTCATCTTCCATACTGTGCCGATCTTGGAAAGTTTAGGGAACATATGTCCTCCGAATCACACCTCCCCAATGGGAAAGGATTTTTTTCCCAAAAATCTTGTGAATCCAAAATCATGTTGCTGAGAAGAGATTCACATAGTATAATGCCAAATCCATAATAAAAAATAAATGGCTCAATCTATAAGACTCGCGACACTTGGGATCACTACCTCCTACTACTCCTCTATGAAATATTCATAATACCTCCACGCCTCTACTTTACGGTGCTAAGTCTCTGTTAATACCTTCATGCTTCCATTGTGCGGTGCTAAGTCCTCTTCTAGATCTCAACACTTCCACTGTGTGACACTAAGTATGATGATCAACTACCATTCAAATGTATGGCCTCAATGCCTTGACACTGAATGACAATACGAGCTAATCTCTTGTGAGCTCCTCTTGTTGAAAAAAATTATTAGGTACCACTTTGCTGTATGGCCATGATGGCCTCTTCATAGAATGAAGATCCGACCCGATGTTGAATGCCAACGATAATCAACTACCATCCTGTTGCATGGTCATAATGACATAATATAGAATTAAATTTTGAACTGAAACCTATGAGCTCAAATGTTTGTACACATGCCTGAAAAATATCCAAGCTTATAATTATGAGTTAAATCCCTTTTCAACGTGTAACATGCACTCAAAAGTTGATTAGGAGATATGATTAGAGTATTAATCAAAATTTTCAAATGAAAGAAAAATGTCGAGAATGTTAAACCTGTCTCCTAGCTATTCTCACTAAATTTGAACTCCAAATGAGGTTTTTCTCCCCCCTGTTAGACAAATAACTCAATAAGGAAAAACTATATATTGCATAATAATAGCCCTCAGGGGGTTCATAATGCAATTATAAAATGAGTACAAACATTGCCTAAAAAATTTGGGTCTTTTACTACTGTGCCATAATTACTTAGATGTATACAAGCATTGTCCATAAGGGGTCTTATTTATACATTCTACCTAGCACAATATTTTGCTAGTTTTATTATAATAAGAGAAATAAATAATGCTCGAAATCCTTAAATAGCCGAACATCTAAAAATATCAAATTTTATTACACCTTATATTTCTTACCAGCTATAGAATCCTCGATGTCAGGTTATCTCAATAGATGCCCAATGGATCTTTGAACGATCTCTCATCTGCATATGAGATCTAATGGAGTAATCCAAATGGAAATGTGAGAAAAATACTAAGTATGGTAAACATGTCCCTTAGTATATCCCACCAATATGGACTCCAAAAGTACAAATTTATGCCATCACTATCAACTCTGCTTGCACTGATCAACCTGCTCGGAGAATAGTAAGTTTTCAAGTGTGATCACCTGCTCTGATACCAACTTGATCAAAAAATTGACCGATTTTTTTCACTCGATCAAAAAATCCTATAGGCTTTAAATTGTTTCCAAACTTAACCTATTAAAATAAACTAATTAGTAATGTGAGAATTAAAATACACTACACATAGGTTGATAACAGAGTTCAGTAGAATACCTATGCCTTTGTGCTCATCAATAGAAGTGATTTATTGTCTACTTCAATGAATGTAACAAATAATATAATCTAAGCATGATAATAAGGAATAAAAATGGAACAATAACCCTTATACCAAGTAGCTATCCTAGTAGATTTGATCCAACATTCTATCCAAGAATACCTGTATGCCTTCATCACTATACTAAATATCCTCCAATAAACCTCCATGCTTCCATAATGCGGTGCAAAGTATCCAGATGCCAGCAAACTACAATCATCGCCAATGAGCTCAATACTAAGTAATGACCAATATCGGTCCTCAATATGCATATAAGAATAAACATGACTTATTTTGTCTATAACAAGTAATATTGACATTTTGTAGTGCCTATCAACAAACTAAGAATATGCCCACTTCATCTCACTAATAACAAATAATATCGGTCGTATCTCTCCATATTGCCCATAACAAATAATATAGGCATTTAATAAAATATTTCCTATAATAATAAATATAGGGCTTATAATATTTTTCCTCCATAATTTCACCACTGAAACACCTTCTAACTTCATCATTTGTCTTCCTTAGCTCTAGATTGATGAATTTATTCTTGGATGGAGAGAACCTTGGACCTTTTCCTATAGGACTTGTTCAAATGCCTATAAATGGCCTCTCATAATATTTGCTCCAATAATTCCTATTAAATAATATAATAGGACTTATAAAAATAATTCCTATATAAAATGATAAAGGACTTATATTTTTTCTCCTCCAAAATAATAATGGCCTTCACATATTACTAAGGCCACATTACACTATCTCTTTACTATTTTATCTCCATAGCTCGGGCATGGAAGAGAGAGAGAGAGAGAGAGATCCAAATGAGATTGTGTTTGAATGGGAGATAGAGACTTTTATAGCCTTTTGGAAGCCTATACTTCACGCTATAATCCTTATAGCGCCAACTATTACCATAACCAACTCATTGGCCAATTTGGTTGAAGCGGCCCACCTTGTATGGAGGAGTTTATGGGTTCAAATCACGTGCCTTGAATTTTTATTTGGTTGTCTAAACAACCCAATCGAGTCCCTTACTACCACTGCAGAGACTTCCGACCACCATGTTGCCTTCCACTCACCGTGACCCATCCACATGCCTCCCACGTTCACTGCTCCATACATGATTCCGCTATGACATGTATTGATCCTGATGTCACCCGTTTGAGTCCTTCATCCACATCTATGTGGTGCTGAGTCATTTGGAATTCCTTTTTCCATGGAGATGATATGGTTTATTCCATATCAACCAGGCTGTGTAGAAGATAAGGCTTATTATATCCTTTTTCCAACTATTTCACCATGGCTTTAGGCCATGTCCTCTCCTTTTTCTATAAACCATTGAGTCATTGACATAGCTCGGCCAATGCACATAGTCAACTCAGTAATTAATGTAATTTTATAGCTTGCTGAGTTAAAATGGTTAACTCACCCTTAACTTGACCCATATGGCTCAATGCATAACTCAAACTCGTCAATGTAAATAGCTCGATGAGCTAAATATAACTCACCTGAGATGTTGGATGAAATGGTGGCAGGACACATGGTGGCCTGAGGACCCATCATGTGGCATATTTTTTTCTCAATCACATAGATTAATTTAGGTTAGGTTAGGTTCCTAAGCAACCAATATAATTCATATTCCTTAGTTCTTAGGTTATACCATAGAAATTCAAATGTTAACAAAACAATAGTGATAGTCTAGCCTTAATAATTGCCACAACCAAACCTTAGTAGCTGGGTGATGTTTTTCAAATGGAGTAGTCGAGCCAGCTCTTGACACCTTCCAGCCCTTAATATGGGGCTGAATAATAGGCAAACTGGAACAAATGACCAAGATGAATTATTATGAATTGATAATCCACAACCAAATGAATAACTGCAATATCTTGCATTAATAAAAACTGTAGATCGAATTAAGGGAATGCCTTGGATCAATGAAATTGATCCGAGGTATTTTCTTAATCGAATCTCAATAATAATTATAATAAGTTATTATTGAATTAGGATAATTTTCCAATTTTAGTAGCTTACCAAATAGTTCCAAAATGATATTCAAATTTCTACAAGTTGAAGACATCTAATTAATTTTATGAACCAATTAAGTAAACATTACAATTCAAGATTACATGGTAATAAATGGATTATTGATCACACAAATCCTAGCTGAGATAAAAATAAATATAGAAAAATGATTTAATCTATTCTACATAGCAATAACTCAAGAAAAATCACATGTCAACATTGCAATCCATTTCACAATTGTTGTCCCCTCAAAATTCCCCTCTTTTAAAAGTTGAAAAATTTGAAAATTTTTAGTTGGCACCCTTCAGTAGTGTTTTAGTGAAGTAAGAGATTTGGAGATGGTGAAAATTTCATTTATTAGGGTCATTTTAGTGACTTGCGGGTCTATCGGACATTTTTGTCCCCCATGTCTCAAGTACCGGCGGGCCTTTTGTTCTCCGATTGGATGATTTCCCTGCAAGTCCTTGTCTGTCAGATTTTTTAGACTTTTTCAGCCCATCTGTCCCAAGTACGCCCCGACCTCTTGTTTATCGATTTCCCGCATTACCCACGTTGGCCGAATCGGCTCTTCGCATCCTTCACATTTTTGTGTCCCTTGGACCACCCGTGCCCGCATCGCCCGCATTAGCCGAATCGGCTCTTCGCGTTCCTCATGTCCCAATTTCCCATAGACCATCCTAGCCAGTTTTTTTTGCTTTTCCTGCATTTCACCTTTTTGAGTCATTGCAAGGTATATCAAATGCACATTTATGATCTTCTCTCTCCTAAATGATTATTTAAAGGGGGAAACTGTCTATGCACTTGTCACATTGTTTTCTCATTGTCACTTACTCACATTTATGCAAAAATGAGTCGTTTGTTCACCTTCCTGTATCTCTTTGCAATTTTTGTTGTGAATCTGTTCTTTAAAGCCCATTCCTTTGTTCACTATCAAAATGAAGATAAAATTTCAAGGGCATGAGCATCTATCCCCTTTGGAGACTTCTGTGCCCGATATTAGAGATAGTGAAGTTTGACATTTAGATTTCAATGATTTCTAGGGCAGATTAGCATGTGACAACCCTGCTCCCATGGCTCAAATGATAAATGATAGTGGAATCACCTACACCGTTGGTTTTCCTCTCTCTGTGCAATGTGCTGACAGTATGCTCACCTACGGGGCTAATTTCAACCCAGACACCAAGGAAGTTGTCAATGTGCACGGTGAGTTGATTACAAAATTGGACGCTGCCACCATCTCCCCTACCTTGCACATTCTCGAAACAGAAAACTCTATTGTTATCACTCTCACTCAAGCTCAGACTTTGTTTGATCAAGACAGTGAGAAATATAAGGCTCCAGTAGCTAAATCATGGCTGAAGTTCCCTTAGAAGGGAGCATCTCGACTCTCTAAAGCATTGTTTAGGGTCGATTTCAATGAATAACTATTAGATTTTATCACCTTGCTCGCCTGGATTATGGGAATGCACTCTACTAACGAATTCCATTTTTGGATGTTCCCTTTCATAAATATCATCTGTGAGGGTAAGAAAAACATAAATTGGGCTGAGATTATCTGTGGAAACCTAACTGAACAATTGTCAAATGTTCAACAAACCAAATAGTTCTACATGACCTCCTATCTTATGTACACCTTGGCAACATATTATGAGTGGTTCGGCTTCACCTTCATTGAAGGTAAGAAATGTGAGCCCATCTACGCATATTGCCCTCAGTTTACCATCAAGGTTAGTAATCATAATTTTAGAAGGGTAAATGATGCATTCACCATGTACATTGTGAGACTCTTAGAGGGTGACACTGCCAGAAGATTCTCTGATGAGGCTAAGGATTTGATAACCAAGTATGGGGATTTCTTCATTCAGTTTCGAAAGTTCTCATACATCAGGATGGATTGTTTTGAAAACACACCTCTCAAGCTTCCCATGTTATACAATGAAAAAATGGTTTTGGTTGAGGTGTGTAGGTAGCTGGATAAAACTTCATAAAACCTTCTGAGATAAGAAGATTACAGTTCTTCATTTCCATTATCACCTTGGGGAATTATACATGCAAGACAGACTCTAGATGCCCAAAATATAGAAAGGGATATTTATCCTCTTACAGTCTCATTTCTTCAAGCCTAGGACTTGCTTTGATCTAAAGAAATTCATTGATCAAAATGTCAGTATAACTTATCATCACCAACTTGACACTGAGGATTACTGGGCTGATTGTGCTAATGATTTTGAAACTAGGAGGAGGCATTTTGGTAGATTTTATCTACAACAGATCATAAATGTCAACCTCTACCATGTTCCTGAAGGGCTTAAAGATGATGATGAAGTTCTACAATCCTTTGGGTATGAAAGATCCATCAAGCACACTCCTCTAGAAACCATGAATTGGTATGTGAAGGAAAGAGATGATTTTAATGAGATAATCGCCCTTATCATCGTCAGAACTAAGATTTGGTTTGACAGGAAGGTATGTGAACTTAGGAATGAACAAAGGTAGATCCTCTTCAAGAGGAAACTTCCACACCTAGGAAGGAAGTACATACGCTTAACACTGAGGTACTTGAGAAAACTCCTTATTCTTCTTCAATGAAAGAGCCTGAGTTTTTTACTCCTTCCTCTTCCACTAAACTGTATTAGAAAAAGGTCAAAGAAGTCAAACAAGAACCAATCAAGGAAGATATTCTTTTGGAGCAGTTAGAATTGCCTATTGGGTTGGAGAACATTATTGTTCTAAGTGAGAATGATGATGATGAGATAAAAGACCCAGAAGAAACCCTTGAAACCACTACTGAAGTAGAGAAGGAAGGAATAAAGATTGAACCTCCAAGTTTAATAGACTCCTCTATAAAGGAAATTCTTGAGGTTCCATTCATTTCCCCACTGGAAACAATAGTGGCTCATACTCATAGTGCCATGAATTCACTTGCACTTAGGTCCCTTGATTCTTCTATTTCTTCTTCTTCCTTTTCCTGGGTATAGCCCCTAGTAAACATAAAGAAAAGGAGATCTTCCTCCTAATTAATAGGGCCTGAAATTGATGTTGTAGTGGATCTACTTGGTATTACCTCTCCTCCTCCAGCAAAGAAAGAAAATAATACTTTGAGGTTGGTAATTGATGCTCAAGGACAACAGTTCCTAGAGGTTGCCAAACCCAGAGTGGATAAAGAGGAGAAAGATCTTTTGATCTCTGACTTGGATCTTTCCAAAATTCCAATGGGAGAATCCATACCTGAGAGTGAAGTTCATAACCTTCAGGAAAGCGTCACTAAGGTTATTGAATAGGTGAAGAAAGGAAAGAAAACCATGGAGTAGTTGGAAGAACAAAACCAAGTTCTTTCCAACTTTATCAGATCATTGTTGGAAAAGGATAAATTTTTGGATCAAGCCCCATTTGTCACTCTCCCACCTTCCATGGTTCTTAGCCAAGATGAGGTCCAAACCATTAAAGACATCCATAAGTATTCTACTTATGGGAAGGCTATTGAAGCCATGGTGGATGATATGACTGTAGCAGGTTTAAACTTCATTGAGGAAGCCTTCAAAAGTAATGAGAAGTTGATCAAGCCACAACAAAAATTCACTTCTTCAATCAAGGCCATGGACAAGGAATTGAAAGTCTAGAGTGGGTGTATTGCAGATTTTTGTCTGATGAGTCAAACCAATGATAGGATCCTATTGGCCAACAATGTGTTTGATGATGTCAAGAATAACTTGTCAAGGACATGGATCTTTAGCATTGAGTGGAAAATAAAGGTTTTAGAAGAAGCGCTTGGGGAATTGAGGAATGTATGGCAAAAAGGGGAGTCTTTTAAAACTTTTGTTGTATCCGCCTTCAAAGATATCCACTTCCATTTTTAGGATGAAGTGACAAGTGTTTTCTTCTCCCTCCAAGAAATCAAGGATCATTTTAAAGCCTTTGTCAAGGATGATTTTTTCAATGAAGATTCAATCACTAAAGATAAAATGAAGGACATATTCTCTCTTCATTCAGCTATAGCTAAGGCTAATAAGGAATATCTGGAGCATACTAAGTTTGACAAATATATGGAGAAATGCCTAGGCATGTGGACTCATGCTACTTCCAATACAATGATTCCAAGGGGCATGGAAATAGTGGAAGCATTAAGGAATTCAGGCACTGGATCCTTAAAACAGTGGGCCCTCTTCAGCCACAACCGGATGCCTCTAGTTCCGGATCTTGACTCTCTTCTTCTATTGTTATTTCGGGTCTCCTTGGTATTTAATTAAGGAATTTATATTTTGTATTTCCTTAATTAATATTTTGGTTAAAAGAAACAGTTACTAAATGTAACCACTTTGTAAGCTATATAGTGGGCCCTACACACAATTCTACAGGGGCTAGAACTCTGATAATTAATGAAAGTGTAAAAGAACTTAAAGCTATCAGTACAGAAGATTTCCCTTCCTGTTTCTATTTGCATCGGTTTATTTTCTCTTGCTTGTCTAAAGTTTGTGAATAATTAATCTATTGCAATAAGAAGCTTTGTATTCTTATGGACGTCATTTCCGGAACTTTGTGTCTATGAAATAATATCTAATGTTTTAACATGAACGATTCTGTTCTATATATCACCTTTTCTCAACATTTATAAGGAACTATTTTGCTATCTATATTTCCTAGGAATGTTGTTATGTTCTACCTTTCCCCCCCCCCTTAGTTCTTCTGTTCTTTTGCATTGATTATCCATCCTTGCATTAAAACACTTCCATGATGTCAGAGATCCTCATTAAAGTAGACAATTACACATTTGTAAATAGTTTTGCGGCTTGCTTTCAATAAGGGCACCTCACCCATTAAGGATGAGGGACTTTCTGTCTAATGATTATTTCTTTCATTAAATTCCTAATTTGACAACCAATTGCAATGAATGAGTACAGACGAAAGGATGATAGAGGTGTTACATTCTTCCCCTCTAAAGTATCATCGTCCTAATTATTTTCATATTTCCAAATAACTTATCTAACAAATAGGTTTAATAAAAATTTTATTTAACCATAAGATTCCTTAACAACAAACATGATTTAATCCAAAAATTCTGTTTTCCAATGGTATAACAACATCAATGGCTGTAGTAATAATTGATAAAGGTATTTTGCTCAAAACAACAAATCCAGAATCAGTTGCAATTCAAAATGATTCAATTTTTTGGAAGAGTAATGAAATATTTATACTAAAACAAGTGATGAAAAGTAGCTTTCATGTCCTCCAAAGTTTTCCCAGGTTACACTTTCATCATTAAACTAATCCCATTGAACCTTACATTGTCCGATTTCACAATTACAAAAGTGTAACTTGCAGGTTTCTAGCACTCTAATTAGTTCCACCATGATTATCCCTATGTCTTGGACCTGCAAGGAATTGCAGTTTAAAACATGGGTAAGTGTAGCAAGTTGGGGGACAAAAAAGGGGTCATTAGTGGACGTCATATTGTAAATAACAACATAGTATCAACTTGCAGGGATTATTAGCAAGGAAGACACTCAAAATTAGAAAAAATTATATCAATCTGAATCGTAGCATCCAAAATCTAGTTTCTAAACTACTATTGTTTTAAGAAAATGGACAAGTTTATCTATATTAAACACTCAAAATTTAATGACTTGGTTTTTTTTTCAATGCCTATAAGATTGTAGTCCATTTTCCCATGATTTGAATGACCAAAAATTGATATATATATTTTAACTTTGGTGAGAAGTTAGATGCCACTATCTACCTTGGGATAGATTTTATTTTGTATTTTTTTGAGAAATATTTTATTTTTTATGATTTTTTCCGTGAAAGTGGTCTGAAAACATAAAGAAAACAAAGCACTTTCTGTTTGCCTACCATAACTTCATAAAAAAATATTGAAATCAAATAATTTTTTTTGAACATGTATATAATTTCACCATGGTTGGGATGGTATAAGTTTTATCACATTCTGACGAGTGAAACAAAATTTGCAGTCTTAAACGTAGACATAAACATTCACGGGAAAAAGTGTCTTAAAGACCTACTATTAGTAAAAACTTATAAAATGATATTTATCCTATTCTATTCACTTTAAAATCAATATTTATACAAAGCTAACAGTGTCCCCTACATGATGGTACCATTTTTATGACATATTTTTTACTTTTTGGCATGGTTCAAGTTTGCAGAAGACTAAATTTGATGTTTTGTTGTTTTTGATGTAAAATTCAGGATTTGATGTCCACTTAATTGTCCCCCAACTTGCTGTACTTACCCACATGCGATAAATCTAAAATGTATTTCTTAAGTAAAGAAATATGAAAAACATCATACATCTGTACCAATGAGGGAGGCAAGGAAATTCAATCATCACTTTCTTCCTTAACTCATTTCCTAGTGGCACGTACACTCTATCCTCATGCCTCAGAATTCCTTTTCCATCTAGCTGAAATACTTTGTACCTTATGTATTTTGGATTCACATCAAGCACTATTTTTACCTTCTGAAAGTAAGGATCAGATATTAAGGTATTTCTGATCTCATCCTTAAATTGAGTGCTCAAAGTCACAAGTACAGAAATATATTTTCTAAGACTTAGTGTAACTACCACTCTATTTTCTTTACCTTTTATGTAGATGATGTAAAAATCATATTGAGATAAGAACTACAACCATCTCCGCTATCTCATATTTAAGTTAGGCTGAGTGAAGATACATTTCAGCCCTAGATGATAATTTTCAACTCAAAGGGTTTTCCTAAAAGGTAATGTCTCTAAACTTGCAGTGTATGTACTATTGCAGCAAGTTCTAAATCACGAGGAGCATAATTTTTCTCATGCACTTTAATCTTCATGCTTTCATATGCTATCACATGATAATTTTGTAGCAATATAACCCCTAATCCTTCCTTGAAAGCATCTTTTACCACCATAAAAATCTCGTTCGGATCAAGGAGGGTAAAAATAGGGGCCGAAGTTAGCTGTTCTTTCAATGATTTAAATTCAACCTTGTATTTCTCACTCCAAATAATTTTTTTATCTTTCCTTAGCAATGAATTTATTGGGGCAACAACCCTTGAGAAATCATTTACAAATTTTCTGTAGTAACCAACAAGCCCCATGAAGCTTCTAACTTCATGTAAGTCCTTAGGTGTTGACCAATAAATTATGGCAGATATATTTAAGGGATCAACCGAGATTCCACATTTTTTTATTATAAGTCCCAAGTACTGTACCCCAATTTCATAAAAAACACTTGGATAATTTTCCATACAATTTTCTCTTTCTTAGCACCTCAAGTACAATCTTTAGGTGCTCATTATGCTCCTCCAAGCTTCATGAATAGATGAGAATATCATCCAAGAATACAAGAAAAAATTTGTCTAAGTATTCTTGAAAGATATTATTCATCAAATTCACGAAGGCCGCAGGGCTATAGTTAACCCAAAAGGTAAACTAGTGAACTCATAATGTCCATATCTCATTCTAAAATAAGTCTTATGAATATCTTATTCCTTAATTCTCAACTAATGGTACCCTTAACATATATCTATTTTAGAGTAAACAGATGCTCCACACATCTGATAAAAAAGATCATCTATCCTTGGAAGAGGATATATATTATTAATAGTTGCCTTGTTCAACATCATGTAGTCAATGCAAAGTCTTAATCCATCTTTATTTTTAACAAAGATCATCGGTGCTCCCCAAGGTGAGACACTGAGACTTAATAACCCTTTAGATAATAATTCATGCAAATGTGCCTTATGCTCTACCAATTAAGTGGTATTCATTCGATAAGGTGCCTTAGAAATAGATTTTGTTCCCGGTTTGATTTCAATAGTGAAGTCAAACTCTCTTTTCAGAGGAAGACCTAGTAGCTCTTCTAGAAACACATTGCTGTGATTATGTAACAATGGATATCTTTCCAAAAATTCACCCCCTTCTTCAGCTGAATATGTAATTTTTATTACATAAAAGCATGAAACCCTTATTTTTGGCCTTTTTTAGCTGTATAGCTGATATTTATCTAAGTTTTTTGCTATTTTTTTAATTCCCTTAATGTCTGTTCATCTCTGTAGGTCATATAAACACCTTATATGCTTCCAAAAATAATCTAGAAGTGCCTTGTGATCAGCCATCTAGTTCACACCAATTATTATGTCATAAGACCCTAGAGGTGCAATATAAAAGTCTACCTCAGTTGTGAAGCTTGAAAATTCTAAGGCTGTGCCAAAAAGACACTTACTAACAGTGTGGACAACATTATTCCCATATTGGATAGTCCATGGTTTTTCCATAAAACTAGCTTTATGTTTTAATTTAGTAACCAACTTGCTAGAAATAAAACATTCAAAAGCACTAATATATAAGAGTATAGTTACAAGTCGGCTATACAACTTATATGGCACTTCTATGGGCGTAGCTTGCATTTCATCTTGCTTGTTGGCTACACTAACATCATAAGATGCATATCATGTTGTTGGTTGTTGTAATTTTTATTTAAATGATAATGAATTGCATAGTGGCTTCCTCCAAAATTAAAAAAACCTCCAACGGGTCCTTGTTAGGCTCATATTTATTCTCATCCTTAAAAGCACCTTTTTGCCCATGATTACCCTTATATCCAATATTCTTGTTATTTGTATGCAACTTTACATCCTATCTTTTTTATTTTCATTTGTAGCCAAAGGCTTACCTTTTCTTCCAAACTTATTCCATGTATCCTTCTTGGGTGGAAAACATGAATAAGACATTCTTATTTTTCTTAAGTTTCTCCTTCTTATGCGCAAAAATTACCTTTAGTTTATGCTCCTTACTAAATGGATTATTCTACCACTTCTTCCATGGTTGTGGGGCTATGTAAATCAACCTCACCACCTATGATAGGATATAACCCCATGATGAAATTCCTTATAAATTTTTTTTCATATGTTTGATACTATGGTACATATTTGAGAAGCCCAGTGAGTTTCTCCCAATATTCTGTTACCGACATTTTTCCTTGAGTTAAGGTTTGAAACTCTGTAATTTTCTAGTCATAGTAGAGCTGGGGAAGCCAACACTTCCTAAAATGAACCTTGAACTAGTCCCATGTGATGTTTGTTTCATCAACATTAAGCTCAACCTTGCGGTTGTCCCACCATGAAGATGCTTCATGGGAGAGTTGATAAGCTCCCCATACAACCTTGGTTTCCTCGGAGAAATTTCTTATCATGAAATATTTCTCCATCTCACTGAGCCAATTCTTAGCTCCATATCCTTGGGTGGTTCCATAAAATTTTAGTGGAATTATCCTCTTTATATCACTGGTCAATTCAGCTACCAATCTAGCCCCTCTTTTTCTTCCATTGATTGGGTACATTGTTGTTAACATTAATTCTAGTATTATTTGCAGCGTTATCATTTGCAACATTGAGATCCTCAACATCATCATTTGTCTCATCACGTGTCTTCCCCCTGAGAATGCTCACTATTAGTCTCAGTGTTATTTCCAGTCACTTACTATTCAAGAACAACAATCCTATTCCTTGCGTCTTGCATGGTAGCACAAATTCCATCCATATTTATAGATGTAGCTACTTCAACACCTGGAGGTGGGTTATTTGCAACATGTCCCATTGTTCATACCATTTCTATAATCAAGAAGTTTATTTATTTTTATCATAAGTGGACTCAAATAGGTCAAAGAGTTTCAAACTTCATGTCTGATACCAAGACATAACATCCCTATTTCATGATTATAAAAGTAAGGGATTTTTTTTATATATCAATATTCTCTATTCTAAATTTAGAATTTAAAACCAAATTAAATATGCTAATTAATCATACAATAATAACCATATGCATCTATTATGACTCAGCATAAAACTAATCTCTCATATTTCATTTCAATGATGACTCGATATAGAACTGATATATCATATTTGATTTCATATTATACTCGGTATACTTGTGATTCCCTTTTACATTTAAGGGCTCATCAAGTGTAACTGACCAAGGGATTATCTAGGTACTTGTTACAAGTACCCATCCTATATCCCACACCTTAGTCTGGTGAATTTAAGACAACACAACCAACAACTTGTGATACTTTGGCCAAAGTTTCAGACATGTTTTCCATGCCTATATTCCAAGACGACATACTCATCATGAAGGAATATGTCTTTCACCACACTTGAAACTGTTATCTTGATTAGACTTTCTTGACTCTTGTCATTCCTTCCCATTTCTATGTTAGACGCTAAGAAGAGATAAACCACATGGGCTAGTGTAGATATTCCACTTATGGTAACTAAGGGTCATCAAGTGTATTCGAATTGACCCTCATTGCTTTGAGTACACTTCATCACCCATAGTAAATGCAAGTTGACATTGACCGTAGACCATGGAATCATCACTGCCTAGTATTTAACAATGAATTGAGACCTGATTCTGATACGGTCTTTATTAGAGGAGCTAAACGGATTATTGCACCATAATGACTACTCCACAATAACCACCTAATGAACCCTATCATTGGATGGGTAATGTGCAACAATGATTATGATATAACAACCCATTAAGTTCAAGAAATCTAAACCTCCCTTCTTAAAAATATCATTAATCCCTTTAATTCGAAGCTTGTTAATCCCACACTAGTTATTTTTAGCCTTTAGGTGTCATTCCTAAGGGCTAACTCAGGTTCTATCAACATTCCAATAAGGAATGTTATGTTTCTACTTAATCAATAGAAAGGATTTACAGATTTATTTCTACTCATTACTTAATCTCCTTTGAGTATGAAATCCCCTTTAATTGACTAAGAATCTGAGAAACATATTAATTATATTCATAGGGAAGGAACCACATACATCCCAACATACTTTAGGAGTATTTTAAATTTCATTTTAATGACTCCAAATGGGTTCTATGCATTCAACCCACAATAGTCTCATGACTTACATTCACTTTCCTTTAAGTCATTCATCTATTCAAATTGTCATTACTTAGTTAAACTTTATCCCCTAAGCATAACTCATCTATGATGGAAGGATATTTTTCATCCACCTCATAGTTTGTTCGAAGGGTTTGTTTTGTTACCAATTAGTGGACAACCCCCTTTATTGAGGTTTCATAACATAATTACATTACACACATAAGTCAAATATGTATCATATTTATGACTTCATTATTGCAACAAGAAGAAATTTTTTCTTAATACCTTAAAGGTTAGTTCACATTATACATCTAACCCCATGTTATCATTCCTATCTTTTCTTAAGTACAATTCCATTTCATTATTGTACTTAATCGTCATTTAGGATAGATAGATTGCCTTATAGTTTAATCACTTAGATTCCTTTTCACAAGGTTGATTCCTATATGTACTCAATGATATTAAGTACTCTTTGTGATTATTCCTAAGGTTCGAAACCCACTTTTCATTTATTCATGCAACCCTCATCTATTTTATATTACTCCTCATAAAACAACCATACTAATATTAGTCTAATAATGATGTAATTAAGCATAGTCAACAATAACTTTAAATTCCACAACATTAAAATTGTTTAAATACAACTTATTAATTACTGTCTTATTCAAATGAATTGAGTAATTTAAATTTATAGCAACCAATAACCATTTCATACAAGTCATTTGCAAAGGTAATGATTCCTATCTATCCCCTTTTCCACATATTTATGGATCAACACTAATATTTGTTGTATCATAATAATAATATAAAGTAAAAGACATTTCATATAACTTCTTCAAAATTACTAATCAATGTCAAGAAGTAAAGAAATGAAAATCATCTGATTCCCTACAAGCTTACTTTCCAAGTGAAAGAAATCTTTAAATTGAAAACATCATTTCACACACAACTAATCCAGACAAGAGAGAATGATTCAAGAAACCACTTCAATCACTTCCAATTTAATATTTCAATTGAAGTAGATAAGAAGTAATTCAAGTTCTTTCAACAATTTACATAACTGGCCTTAGGCCTTAAACACTTATTCATAAGGATAGTTCAGTAAATGAAACATAATATTTTCATCAAACTACATTTCTTCAATCAATAGAATAAATGTAACTTTCCATAAGTCTCCCTCTTTTCCTTTTTCATGAAATTTATCTACAAGAGTGTTAGCATTTGTCAGCTCATTTGAATTAAGCATGATAGGAGCTAAATCCTTGGAATCATATGTTCTAACTAACAACTTTGAAAAGGAAAACTGCTTATTAATATATATTTGTCAAGGGTTCATAAATATATTTTTGTGTTTAAAAACTTCAAAAGTACCCTACTCAAGTGTATTACAAAACCTTGCAATGTTGGCATCTAACTATCCAAAGGTGTCTCATTTCTATTAACTAGAAGACTATCAGGAAACAAATTTAACATTCATCCATATTCAACCAATAAGTAACCCAAAACCATATAAGTATACATTCTCACTTAAGAAATATCACACCAATAATGCAAAGCCAAGTATACAAAATAGTAGGTGGGAAAACAAGAGTGAAAATGCCTTAATCATGCATTTCATACTACATGATTAAATTTTTTTACTCAAATCCAATCAGTGACATTCAAAAATGAATTCAATTCCAACAACCCAACAATCTAAATATTGGACAAGATTTATACAACTGAGTATAAAAATAACAACAACAAGCTCTCAAGGCCCAAATCCAACTTAACTTATCAGAAAAACAATCTAAATAAGAACAACTTGGCTTCAACCAATTTAGAGTGCATGCAAGTCATTGGAATACAAAACACATATAATCATCAATGAGATAATATTAAGTTAATACAAGTATTACATACAAAGTTGGCAAGGAAAAATACTTAACCGAATACATCATTTAGACTGAGAAATGAAATGAATCAACCAAGGCAGAGAAAGCTCATTATCAACAACCTTTCAACCGACTAAACGATATCCTTGATCATCTTTATATGATCAAGTATCGAGAAGAGTTTAGTTTTCCCAACACTCAAACAAAAGTTTAATAAACCATCCAACTGGTCCATGTCAAGGTTCCAACCTAATCATTTAAGATTAATAAAAATAGTGAGAAAAACTTAAACATAGCAAAAGATATAACTATTCTGCATACTATTAGCATACTGGAAGTTTGCCCAAAGATCCAAACAATTCACAGAAGGATTCACAATAACCCCCAGGTAGACTTTAAACTTCCTTGGTTCGAAATAGTCACATCTATAGGTCGAGCTTCACAAGACCACTTCAAAATATCCAAGCAAGAGATAAGGAACAATTGACACCATTAGAATAATGGTACCCTTCCAACTAAGACCCATAAATGTACATAAGAATGCAATGAACACATGCAGTGGTCAGCCTACTCTACTGGTTTGAGAAGGAGAATAAGACTACAACTTGAGTCTTTCCAAATACCAACTCAAAATAATATCCAAGCTTATCAAACGATCAACACAAAACAGTCACTTAGAGAAGGGACATGCACAGAGAAAGAGAACAAAATAGAGTCCCCATTTCATCAAACATGGTACTACCTAATCCCCAAATGTTCTAAGATGCAACACTGAATGGCTAGTATCCAAGAACGATAAAAACACATTGAATGAATCTTACCCAATTGGGTTAGAATTGTAACTCATTGAATCCATAGTTACACGTATTAAAGGTTTGAGTATTCAAACCAAAATAAACCAACGACCCAGATAGATGACCATATCATTAAACAATACCGGTCTAACCCGACTGAGTGATCGAGTTCCAACTTAACCCATAACATAGGGTCGTATTTTATTTAAAGATATACACATGCATTCCACAAACCTCAAATAAAAAACATAGATAAAAAACACACTACAAAACCACTCTAAACTAAATATATATATATATAATATATATATATATGCACATGCAACTTATATCTCCCATTCATTCCTTTCATCACAGTCAAGGTGGGATTGATTTAAAGACATGCAAAATAGTTATGTTATGAAAACTGACATTTCAACCATGATAAGCAAGTATACAGTTACAAGATAGAAACCATTTCCAACAAATACTTACCAAGCAAAGGATTCCATTTATTGTGCAATAAATTAAAACCAGAACCCCGAAATGATTTCTATAATAAGCAGAGTTCTTTTTACGAACTAATGAGATAAAGTAGGTTTTTGTAAGGGATTAGAGCCTATCACACCTAGTAGAGCTTCCCTAAGTATTCTTCCATCTCCCAAGATCCTTCTTCTAATTACACGATAGATTCTATAGTCAAAGTAGTCTATCTACTCAAAAATTTCTCCACCTTTCCAGTGGAATCTTCCTAAATAGTCTCTCCATGAAACAAAGAAGCACAGATTCAAACCAAAATAAAAAACTACTTCAAACACCCAAAACCTCAAATAGAAAACCAAAAAAAATACTACCTTCACTGAATTTGGAATGTTTTCCCTAGGTATTTTGGAACATTTTTCCAAATCATCAATGATTGCCAAGATGGCATGTTCATCCCGCCAATCCACCAAATTTTGCTAACCTCTTCAAGGTTAGCTTCTAACTGTTTAGCCAACCAAATGATCATGTTAGAGGCATTTTTAGGAACCTCCTAAATTCTAATTTGGATTACTTCTAAGGAGTGGTGGTGTCTACCATTAATGAAAATTAAATCAAAGCTCCAACACATGCAAGGGTGGCAGAAACCACCCACTTACAATCGACCATGCATCCCCTTCCCAATGCCGAACGGTTAAACATTGAGTTATGGTCTAAGTCTCCTCTCCTTATCATCATAAGTTAGGGATTATATAAAACTTAGCATAGATTTATTTAGGTTAGGTTCCCAAGAAAGAAATATAATTCATATTCCTTAGGTCTTAGGTTAGACCATAGAAATTCAAATGTTAACAAAAGAGTAGTCATAGTCTAGGCTTAATAAATACCACAACCGAACCTTACCAGCTAAGTGATGTTTTTGAAATGGAGTAGTGCTACTCGAGCTAGCTCTTGACACCTTCTAGCCCTCAATAAGGGGCTGAATCATAGGCAAACTAGAAAAAATCAGCAAGATGAATTAGTATGAAATGATAATCCACAACCAAATGAACAACTACAATCTATTGCATTAATTAAAATTGCAGATCAAATTAAGGGAATGTCTTGGATCAATGAAACTGTTCCGAGGTATTTTCTTAATCGATTCTCAATAATAATAATAAGTTATTATTGAATTAGGATAATTTTTCAATTTTACCATCTTAACAAATAGTTCCAAGACGAGATTTAACTTTCCACAAACTGAAAAAATCCAATTAATTTTACAAACCAATTAAGTAAACATCATAATTAAAGAGTAAATGGAAATAAATAGATTATTGATCACAAAAATCCTAGCTAAGATAAACATAAATATAACAACATGATTTAATCTATTCTACATAGCAACAACTCAATAAAAATCACATGTCAGCATTGCAATCCATTTCACAATGAGAAAATACAGATGAAAGGATGACAGAGGTGTTACATGTCTATTATATTCTAAATCAACTCAAGGGACGTGGCATGTATTCTGCACATTGTGATCATGCAAATTATTTCAAACTTTATACCTATCACTCATGCAGTGTATCTAGAGACTTATGTTCATAAGTCTAGGGGTATGATGATTATGGTCCTTGATAAATACGGGCATGCTGCTTCTTTTCATTTCTTATCTATTTACTTGTTGTTTCTTCAACAGGACAAGACCATCGAAATTGAATCATCCATAACACCTTCATCTATGCCTACACTTAATTCACCATCCATATTACCTATTCAACATTCAAAATTTCCTATTTTCAAATGTACCTTACCCCACCAACTTATTCTAACCTGATTTCCTAACCTACGTACTCAGCTTACCTAGTCCAATCTCATTCTTCCCTGGTTTAAGGGAGAACTACATCGACCTGAGAACCCTTTTGCAAGGGATATGTAGGCAGCACTCTGAGGGCATGATACCCTTGAAGGTTAGCTCAACCACTCTTTTCCCCATCATTCTTCCTCCATAACCAAAAACCTAGTTAGTTAGTTTCCATAAAAACCGTAACTTGGAAATTATCTCAAAATAAACCATACATCACCCACACACATTATCATATAGTTTCCATTATACCAATAACTTGGAAATTAACTCAAAACAAACACAACCAAATCATGCCTACATCTATTTCCATAAAATCAATACATTGGAAATTCAAATATAACTCAACCATGCCTAATTAGCTCGTGTCCATGACATCAATATAATGGAAATGAAAACAAAGCATACAACCATAATTGTACCATGCCTAAATAACTCGTTTCCATAAAACCAATACCTTGGAAATGAAAACAACCTCATCTTACATAGAAACAACATTAACCAAACCATGTCTAATCATCTAGTTTCCGTGACATCAATATAATGGAAATATAATAAAATTATACAACCATAACTAAACCATGCCTATATATAGTTTTCATGACATCAATACAATTAAAATAAAATCAATCATTCACCACCATAACATCAACCAAACCATGCCTAACCATATAGTTTCCATGATAACAATACAATGGACATGAAAATCAAACACAACATATATAAATACCATCATCCATCTATATATTGGAAAGTTTGTATATCAATACACTATATATACATATATAAATATAAGTATCTCAAAACCTCTCATATACATCTTGCCTCTTCGGAACGCATGCCAGTATAGTCAAAACTAAAAAATAATCAACATCTCCAGCTCCATATAATCTCTAGGAGGGGCTGATACCTCTACTTCTCTACCCTGTCTCCTACTCTGGCCTCAGTCTCCGCAAACTGGTCACATGTTGATGGCCTTTCCCATGTAACCAATGGCTACCTTAACTACTTGTGCTACAAGTATGTGAGTTGGTCCTCGCACTGGTTGCCTGTTGTGCTTTGTACTCACCAAATGACAAAACCAAGAGACTAACATGTATATTCTGATCGTGATAGTAGCTAGCCTCGGCTATAACATCTCTGTACCTATCCATGGATATCAACTAGGGAGGTTCCATCACTCTAACCCCATCATGTTTCCCCTATCCCTATACTAGCGGCCCCTTTCATGCTACCTGTAAAATTAGACCTTGTCCCAGTGCTAGTGCCTATGCATCAGCTATCTTTTCCAATAATGTGGCCACCTATGCCTATAAAGTAGTCACTTGGGCCTACAATGTTGCTTCTTGGCCCCATCTCTGACTGGTGCCTGGGCTTGTACATGTACCTAGGCTTGTGCATGTGTTACTACTAGTTGTGCCTGTAAAGTTTCCACATGTGCCTAAGCACCTGCTAGCTACCATTGTAACCCATCTACTACTCCCTGTAATCCATCTCTCTCTGCTATAACAATGGCTAAATCAGGCTGTCCTAGCCTCGGCGGTTCTACTCGTAGCTTGGCTATCCACCATTTACTATACCTAGGAGTCATTCCCGTATCATCAATCCTCCTGTTAGCAACCTAATCCTCTTGTCTTATGGTATCTTCTGGATGTGGTGGAGATAATGGTATCTTAATGACGTCCCTGTGGTACTTTGGAAAGGGTGGAGGCACATCTTGCTACATCCCAAACTGGCTTCTGAATCGGTCGATCGGTATTATCTCGTGCTCCCCAGGCCATAATCCCTGTATCCATCAAACTAGTTCTAAGAATGTTAGCTCCTCCACCATGCATCCATATGAAGGGAAATATACATAGGGTCACCATAGAATATCAAGTGTTGATAGGACCTCTAATATATGCTGGTAATATGTCACATCCCGTGACACCTCGTCCACCCTCAGATTTTCCCCTACTAGTACCCACCTCCTGTAGCAAGCTCTGTAGACCCCTTTGTGCCAATCCTTTCATGAAAGGCCTGGTGGACATAGACACACTATGTGCTTGTAGGCCCAACAATGAAGAAGATAGGTGTAATACACACCAAACTACCAAATCCTCCTTTAGGCCCATAAATCCCTATAAAACTGTACTAGGTATGTTGGTGCCCATGTAAAGAAAACTCTCTCATCAATCATATCCTCCAAATCCCCCATCAGTGCCCATATAAATCTCCCATCATATGAGTATGGGAGTATAAAACAACTAATCCCCACCATCATCAACACCACAAGTCGGGTCTCCTGTGGATGTGTGGTGTACATCTCACCATAACTATTGCTCACATTGTGATAAGATAACTTTCCCATAGCCTCTCAAAAAATTGTAACCATAGGATCGAATGACTCATCCAAAGAAATCTGATATAATATCTCCCCAATAATAGCTACCCTTAAGATCCTGTAGATGTCCTCTAGAGTGATCGTCATCTCTCATGTTGGTAAGTGGAATGTTTTGGTCATTGGATCCCATCTATCAATGAGAGTGACCATCATGTTGTGATATCAAACTATCCTCCTATACTGCCTAATGACACCCAATCCAAAATCCCTCATGTGCAACCACTCATCCTTTGTGACGTTAGGTCACATCTACCCCAGAAATGGTGGAAATCTATCTCTCATCGTCAATTTTTGTCTTGCTTACATCATCACCATTCAAACATGTTAATCAATTGGCCCTTTCAATAATTTATTTGACCCTACCTAGCCCCATACTTACCTATGTCTTTCCTTGCCTACCCACCTATACCCAACCTTCTTTCCTAATGTATATTCTATCTAGCCTAAACATCTACACTTTTTTTCAATTCCATTCCCTTCCCCTTCCCCTATTTCCCTAACTTACCTCATCTATATTGCATCCATCCTACAATGTTGACCTATAACTTTGATCTATCCCTAAACTTTCTTATTTATCCCTACCCACCCTAATCAATCCATTCCTACCTGAATTAACCCTAACCCATCCATTCCTACATAAATTACCCATAACCTAGCCCTCCCTTACCTTTCCACCTTCCCACTTTACCTTTTTCAAACCTGGTCACTTTTCAAAGTGATTGAAATCGGTCACCCTGATCGATACCGGTCCCCCTTTAAAACTATCGATGTCGGCTAGCCTACCAACGCCAGCTGATAACCGACTAACATTAGTTATTGGTTTGGCCCTTGGGCTGAATACACACATCCTCATTTTCAAAAAAATTAACTTAAAAACTTAAACTACCCACCCAAATCACCTTCATTTGCCTTTACATTTAGTTTACCACATAATTAAAATGTGTTTCACTCTTCCCATACCCAATTTTAAAGAAAATGCCAAATTGTTAAGTTTTCTACCTTAGTTTTAACCCCAAACAACAATGGATCTTGAATCCTACCTCTAATCAGCTCCATCTACTTGGTGCTAGGATGTCAGGTCTCTACATGGGCAATCCTCCTGCGCCCTCTCTTGCCTTTTCCATGTTTGAATTAATCTTTCAACTCTCAACCAATATAATTGCTCAGGTAGATCTCGTGGGCCTCTAAAATCCACTCCTCCAACCACTAAACTCTTGCCAAATCACCTCTCTCTAACCCTCTTTTTCATTTTTCTTGTCAAAAAACTCTCTCTCTTGTTTTTTACCACGTAAAATGCACAATTGAATATTTTTTACAAGGCCTTTTCATTTAAAACTTAAATTTTTGTAACCGACATTGGTCAGATTGTGCCCTAGGTGACCGTCGTTGGTCACATTACCTAAACTAATTATACCCAATTTACCCAACATTTTGATGCAGGATGCCATTTTCTTGCCGCCTGAGCCTTACCCCAACCCTACAGGCTCACCTACTCACCTACTCACCTACCCCCTATCTACATGTACGTAATGGAACATTTTTTCTTGCACCACAGCCTTACTTATGACCCTACCTATACACCCACCCCAACCTCACCCAATGGACACTCAAATTTTCTTCCTTGTTGTAACTTACAATGACTCTACTCGTGTTGTTTAACCTACTGACCTTTCCTTGCCTTATGTCCTGACATTTAGCTTGACAAGACCAAACCTTTTGGCGCTTTGGAACACACCTAATGCCCATTCCTAAACCTAGCCTCGTTCTGTTCCCATGACCTTATCCTATAGCTTGGATACCTGTACCACATCAAACTTGTTCGGTTAAACTTGACCTTTGACGATGTAGATTTTGAGATCTCTTCAACCTGGTTCCTTATTGCATTATACACATGTGCATGCATTTGAATTCCCTCACATATTATCCACACCTTACCACCTTCTTTATCACCTACCACTTTATCAAACCCATCACCGATTCAACCTATTACTTCATCAGTTCCTAGTTTAAGGGGGATCACCTCCACCCATATGTGGGGCAAATGTAGGCACCCAAATTAGGTCAATGTCAAAAAAGGGAAAATGTAGACACCAAAATTAGGTCACACCCTACCGAATCCCCTTCGATTAACTTAAATCTAACCCTGCCCCTGCTCACATCATTATTATTTTAATTTCCACCTCTCCTAGCCACCTCAACCTAGACCTATTCCAAGCCCCTTATTAACCTAGACTAAGTCCCCAACCCCCTTAACTAACTAGGACTTATTCTAACCCTAACCTTAATTTCCTATCATTCCTCCAACCAACTTCCCACTCCATTTAGTGCCATTCCACACTCTTGACCTGGAATCAATTCTGAATCATGCCAAAATTGGGAAGAAAAGGCTATTTTTGGCAAAGCATGACCTTTTATCCCTAACCGACACTGGTTATTCCTCGGCCATTACTGGTTACCTAATCTCCCTCGGTTCCCTTACATAATTATTTCCAATCCTTTACCTAGGTTATTGAATCTTGGTTTTTGGGAATTCTTGTATTCTGAAATCTCAAGGCTATCAAATGAAAAACCAAAGCATTCCATTTCTTCACCAAAAATCAGCCTCTTGCTCCTTAGCTTTAGATCATCCAAAGGGAAGAATGCAGACTTCATTTCCGCAACACTAGACCCAGATCTGTTTCTTCTACGAGTACCTATATATCACCAACTATCATCTATCACCATGTGATCTCCATATAAGTATATTAATTCCATTGTTAAGTCCCATTATCTTCTGGTATATATTTATTCATTCTACATATTAAGTTTCTCCCGGATATCTCCTACACACACCTACCTGACTACTTACCCATTGGAACCTCTCTATCTACCTAACTAGAGTCTTCACATAAATCATAACATCTAGCCTAATCCTTCCCAACTCTCTATGTAATCAAAAATAGCTCTTAATCAGCCCTTTTTTACCTTTTTATTTAATTTACCTTACCGACATCAGTCACCCACCTGATGTCAGGTATTTCTAGGTACCAGTCTCAGTCGCCCAACCAACATTGGTCAATATGAGTAGTAATTTCCCCCATACCAGTAAGCCCATAACTCACTCTAAACCACCCCAAACCTTACTAAATCTCACCCAAACCTCCTTAACAACCTCTGCTACACATGTAGGTTCTTATAACCAATATCTCTCTTTAGATTAAGTATTAATTTGGATAATTAGATTAAATCTAGCTTATTATATTTGTGTGAGACACCTAAATCGTACAAGTACAATAGGATTTCCTTCTTTAATTTTATTTGTTTTATTAAGTTGTATTTAAACATGGATTGATAACCTTCTAAGAAGCACACCGCTTCCCAGATCTAGCTCCCGCTAGGTATTCCACCAACCTATATTATTAATGTTATCTTGTGGTCTTTTGTTCTATCGCAAGTAGCTCGTCCTAGCCAAAAAACATCTCTTCACAATCGGCTTGATCTTCTACAATGCACGCGACCTTCTTTGATGACTTCACATGTATTCCTCCTCACCTTTACCTTATCTATTTTGCTCATATGTATGTCACTTATTTGTGAAATAATACTACCTTTTAAGGGTTGTCCAGAATAACATTCTTTTGGATATTTAGCTTGATACGACCTTTTTAGGCAAATATTTGAATTTGTGAGTTTTCTTTGACTTATGCAAAATTGATCTTTCATGGATTCCATTGATATTTGTGGACTTAATTTCTCCTTTTATTTGTTTCATGTCTTCCCTTGACCTTTTTGATCTAGTTTTTTTCTTATTCTTTGTTTCACAACATTCCTAGACCTTTGCGATGCTTATTTTACCTCCGCAGTCTATTTATGATAAAGTCGTTTGTTATGCGACATTTTAAAACTTGTTACAATCCGCAAAACTCTATGACTCATTTCCTTTCTTCCATGGCATACCTTATTTATCTCATGGAATTATCACCTCAAAAAACCACGGGACACTAAAACTTGTCCCCCTTTTTTGCATGGTTTTTGAAACCTGCGATACAGTACAAAAAATTGCGAAAGACTACATAATGAATTCCTTAATTTTGTAGCTAGAAAAATTCAACTGATCATAATTTTTTCTTTCTTGACTAATTTACCTTCATCATTTATTTTAAATCAATGAAAACATTTCTAAAAATCCCCCCTTTTTCATTAATGGCAACCTATATAGAAATTATAAGTACATAATGTAAATTAACAATTAACTGAAGGAAAAATAAAAACACAATGCTCCCTCTTGCTGTAGTTCTCCCCCTTTATATAAATTCTCTCCCCTTTGTTATAAATGAAAAAAGGAATAGATGTCAAAAATATACCCCTAGGAATTTGCATCAACTAATCTCTTTCTGAATTGTTTCCACTATGGAGCTAAAATGATAATGAAATGATTAGCTCATCCCAAGTTTATGATTCATTTTAGTGACTGCATGAGAATGATATGAGTCCCAATTTTTTTCTGAGATACTCAAACATTTATTTTGAAAGAGGCTTAGTAAAAATATCAACAATACATTATTTTGTGGCAATATATTCTAACTTAACCTGTTGTTCTACAACTTTATCTCTAAAAAATGATACTTGATGGGAATATGATTTTTTATAGAGTGCTTAACCATATTATTCAATATATTTATTGAACTAGTCATATCACAAAGTACGGAAATTGAAATATAAAATTCTACCTTGATGTTCTTAAATGTTTGATTCAACCATAAAACTTATGTGCAACATGACACAACTACAAGGTAATCTTGCTCAGTTATGGATAAAGAAATAGAAGCTTGCTTCTTGCTTAACCAAGATACTAAACTATTGCCTAAAAATAATTTTCCTCCACTTGTACTCTTTTTATCATCAATACAACCCGCCCAATCTACATCTGTATATGTTGTTAGAGTTAAATCTTCACCTTTTGGATTCTACAATACATAATCTAATGTGCCCTTCAGATATTTAAATATCCTATTAACTACTTATACATGAGTTTATTTTGGTGTAAATTAAAGTTGTGCCACCATGCCTACTACTTACATCACATATAATAAAACATCATTGATCTATAAAGAGTTTGATTTGATTTAGGAGATTCATCATCCTTATTCAATTTGTAGCCTATGACCATGGGTGTACTTACTGGTTTGTAATCATCCATTCTAAACTTATTCAACATATCTTTACCATACTTAGTTTATGAAATAAATATGCCTTTGTCTGATTGAGAAAATTTTAAACCAAGGAAAATTGACAACTCTCTAAGCATGAACATTTCAAATTCCTTTTTTTTTTCCTCAATGAACACTTGACACATCTTGTCACTACTACTTCAAAAAATGATATATTTTACATAGACCATAATAATCAATTGATCCTTACCTTTATTTTTCATGTAAATATTTCTATCAAAATTTCCCCTTTTGAAACATTATTGATATAAATACTTGTCTAGTCTTGAGTACCAGGCTTTGGGGGATTGTTTCATCCCATACAAATCTTTTTTTAGATTTCACACATAATCCTTGTCAAATCATAATAAGAAACCTTTTGGTTGTTCAATGTATACTTATTACTCTATATTACCATTGAGAAAGGTTTATTTGACATCCATTTGATAAAATTTAAAGTTATTAAAAAATAAATACCAAGAACATTCTCATGGGTTCTAGTCTTCCAATAGGAGAAATTGTTTCTTCAAAATAAATGCTTTCAAATTGTGCATACCCCTTACAAACTAATCTTGCTTTATTTCATACCACTTTTCCATCTTTGTTAAATTTGTTTCTAAAAATCCACTTAGTACTAATCACATTTTTACCTTTAGGCCTTGAGATAGGTTCCCAAGTCTCATTCTTATCAATTTGATTTATCTCTTCTTTAATTATTAGTATCAATCCAATGCTTGTCTTTCATTTTTCCAACAAATTTGTTAGGTTTTTTCTTGGATAGTAATGACAAATTTGTATGTTCAGATACATTTTCCAATATTTTCCTAGAATGTACTCCAATTTTTTTATCACCAATAATATGATTGTTTAAATAGTTCCTTTGGCTATGGATGATGTTTTTGTATCATTTATTTTAATTTCTTCCTTTTCATCTTCTTCTTCCTCTTTTTTGTTTTATTCCTTTGGATAATTAATTTATTATGTATTATTCTTTTGATACCTTATATCAACCAATTTCATATTTATACTTTCAAAAATCTTGTGTGTTCTCATATTTATACTTTCAAAAATCTTGTGTGTTCATCATCTCTTTTGATGTAGATTTTTCTTCCAAATAATCTGAAATAATTGAATATCGCTGGTATTCCCTTCCACAATTCATAAGGTGTATTGTTATTCTTACTCTAATTTTGACTCTATTCAAAATGTAATTTGCTGTGTTAATTAATTCTCTCCAAAACATATCAAACAACTTAGATTCATTCAACATTGTTCTAGCCATCTCTTGTACCATTCTATTCTTTATTTCTATAGCACCATTCTGATGAGGATTCCTTGTGGTTGAGTAATTTCTCCTTATTCCATGATTCTCAAAAAAATCTTAAAACTCATTTGAAATAAATTATCCTCCATGTCCAAATCTTAAACACTTGATTTTCAAACTATTTTCATTTTCAACCAAAGATTTTAATTCCTTAAAATTATCAAATGCTTTAGATTTATATTTTAGAAATGTAACCCATGTCATTCTAGAATGATCATCAACAAATAAAATGAAATAAATATCACATTTCATGCTTTGATTTCTTGTAGGCCCGTACATGTTAGTATGAAAAAGTTCCAATAACATTGTTGTTGAGCACTCCTTTGTTTTGAAGTGAAATATTGTTTTCTTCCCATGATGATATTGTTTGTAAAGTGTGTTTGATAGTTTAGTGATCTTTGGCATATCTCTCACGGCTTGCTTAGAATTGATTTTTAATAGGTTATAAAAATTAATATGACCCATTATTCTATGACACAACCAAATCTCACCCAATTACCCCATGTAGCATTATTCTCCTTTAATCTCACTAAGAATGTAGAGATTATTAACTGTTATGCATGCATCAATAATTTTTTTTCCTATACTTACTTTTTTGATATCACAACCTTCAACATGAAATGTGAGAGTGTATCCTTGATCACTCATTTGGATCACACTCATAATATTATGCTTCATACCATCAACATATAAGACATTTTTAGGTTTTGATTTACCATTGTTAAGGTTAATATTTCGTTTACCTAATATCCTTGTTGTAGCATTGTATCCAAACTTTATAGTACCTCCATTTACTTATTCTAAGGTGATAAACTTACTATTATTTCTGTTCATGTGGCTTGAGCAACCACTATAAATATACCACTGATTTAATTCATTTTGTGCATGAAACGATTGTTATCCAAAATGTGCCCCCTACTCATTTTTGTGGCTAACTCCTTGTGTTCCTACCCCTCTTGTGCCTCAGTCTTCATTTTTTGATTTTCAGGCACTCAAATCTTTCTAGAAATGGCACCATCAGATAGAGCTCTCTCTCAGCTTTCCAGAAAGGTAAAGTTTTCCTCCTAACTCCTCATATTTTTCAAGTTATGGCTCGGCAGAGTTTTTGTGGGAAATTTTCCCTTTGGAAGCCCGCAGCCAATAGGAAGCTGCCACGTGTCCAGGAGCTGGCGGGGTTCGGAGGAGAACTTGGAAAATTTTCCAAGTTTTGGTCGGAAACGCAAAAGGAAAATTTTTGCCCGCGGGCCCGCCGGGCGAATCACAGTGTGACACGTGTCACAAGGGGAGGCGCAGTAAAAAATTGGCTAAGTGTTTTTGCCGAGTTTTTCAAAGGAAATTTTTTGAGGATTTTGGCCCACAGCCAATAGGAGCATGCCACGTGTCCAGAGGTGGCCGGGGAGTTCGCGGCACGGAGGAGAGAAAGTGAAAAATTTGCTAAGTCTTCGGTGAAATTTTCAAAGTGAAAATTTGGAGCAGCATGGCCCGCGGACGAATGGAAATCAGGACACGTGTCCTATGGTCCCAGAGAGTTCGGAGCGGGTGGAAAATGGAAAATTTGGAAAAGTGTTTTTGCCGAGTTTTTCAAAGGCAAATTTTGGAGCCCGTGGCCCTGTCGTCCAACCAGAAACATGCCAGGTGTTCAGAAGTGGCAGGGGAGTGGCGGAAAAATGGGAGGATTTTCCCAATGAAAAAAAAAAGAAAAATTCTAAGGGATTGGTCCGGCCAATGGAAATTTTCAAAGGCCAATTGCATACTGCCACATGTCCAAGTGGCACCATCAAGCCCCGTGAAGGAAGATAGGAGGGAGGAGTCCTCAGCCGACCAACCAGAGAGCGACACGTGTCCAAGTCTCACGGGCCCGGCAGAGGTTTTTGGAAAAAAATTCCAAAGGTAAAAAAATTCAAAGGGAAAGTGGCCAGGAGGGCCCCTGCACCCAATCAAATCGTGCCACATGGCACCAAAGTGGTGGGAGTGCGGGGTTTTTTTTAAAAAAAATTCCAAATGCAAAAAGGGTCAAAATTTCAAATTTTTGCCCGCCGATCCGTTTTTTGGGCCATTTTTGCCCTAAAACTTTAGACCTCCATAACTTTCGATCCAAAGCTTGGATTTGCACGTTCTTTATATCAATGGAAAGCTTATGAAATTCTCTACATGATTCCATGGTCAATTTTGAATTTTGGTTCATTTTGGAGAGAGAAAAATCAAAAACACTTCTGGTACGTGTCCATGGCCAGAAATGACATTTCAACAACCAATTTTAATGCAAAATGGGTCGCTTTTCTCTCCAGCATGGTCAAAAATGTCAGAGCATGGGTTTGTAAGGACCTCCATGCTGTTTTAATGTAGTTTCATTCAATGAGGGATGGCTCCCATGTGTTTTGCATGTTTTCTCTCTCCTGGGCTCGACCCATGGACTGTAAAAGCCAGTTTTGGCTCATTTTTTGAGGGTTGAACACTTTTTTGAACATTAGAATTCTTCTTTCACCTGAAAACAAAGTGAATTTTGTAAGTATTAGGCCTTTTTCAAGGATTGTAACAGGTTTATACCTCTTTGATGGTGTAATGCAAGGGATTTTTACATGGAAATGACAGTGCAAACTCTGTGAATGCTTTCAGTCCTCTGTTTGTATTGTTTTTACTTCATTTTCAGATCTCTTATTGCATCTTATCAGCTTGTGTATGTTTTTCATGTTGCATTTCATGGATTTGTGCCTATTTGTATGAGCAAAAATGTTCACCACTCCTTTGGTGCATCACCATCATTAGGTTAGTTTCATTTTTTGCATTTCTTATCCCTGTCTACTTGCAAATTAGGGTAAAATTAGGATCTGAACCTCTGTAGTTGTGTAAATACTAGATCTAATCAGAGGAGTTTGAGGAACCAGCCTCTAATCTGGAGATTCCTCTCTCATTTTCACAAGTCCCACACTTGGAGAGAGGTTTCCATGTTGTGCAATCACACTGGATGCCCTAAACATCAACTTAGAACCTTGATTTGCATCTAGGGGTGCTGCTGATTTGCAACAACAGTTTTGGCACGCCCGGTGGGACCTTAGAGGTCTCATTTTTATTGCAGCAAAGTTGATGTGCATCTGCTATAATTTTCTTTCTTGAAAAGAGCCATAAATTACACATCTGGCGACTCCAAAGGGAAGAATCAACTGGTTTCAGCAGTGCAGGCCTGAAAACTCATGAGAAGAGTCACCACAAGGTCAAGAGCTGGAGAAGAAGAAGTGTTGTTTGAATACCTGCAGTTATCTCCAAGAAGAAGGTAAAGAGGAAGAAGGATTCAAAGGTCTCCATCTCCACCAAACAGAACTCTCTCAACTCCTCCACCTGGTAGGCCTTTCATTCAGTCAACAAGGGTTTTAAGACCAATTAGAATGGCACAAAACAACCCCTATGTCAACTTCACAGGCAGCAGCCCACTTGCCCTCAATGCACAACATCCAATTCCAATTGCAGCCTTGAAGAACATTCCATACTTCACTGGAGAGAATCAGACTACTCCAGGTGATCATGTTAAAGATATTGCCAACCTTTGTGCAATTCATGAAATCAATGAGATGCAAGTGGCTGTCAAATTGCTAGCATCTTCCTTCAAGGGGAAAGCATTGCAATGGTTTAGGAGCCTTGGAGCTGGTTCTATCACAAATTAGAACCAACTGTGTATAGCACTTCATGAGCAATTTGGAGAGAAGGGAGACAACTTGTCTCTTTTGGAGCAGCTGACAACCATCAAGAGAGCTCCCAATGAGCAGCTGACTGATTTCAACTTCAGATTTCAAAAGACTTGGGAGAGAATTCCAGTGGCAGTCAGGCCAACAGTAGAAGGTGCTTTTCTCTACTATCTCAAAGCTCTAAATTCTGATATTTCTATGTTGATTCAGTCCATGGGAGGCATAACTATCCCTATGGCTTATAACATTGCCATTAGGGCTGAAAATTGTTTGATCCAAGCTGGCAAACTAGCCCCTAGACCTCCCATGCCATTGTTTCCAAGTTTAGAGAGCCCAAACACTAATCAAGCACCTAATTTGGCTCCTTCTCCCATTCCTAGAAATCAGAGTTCAAATGAAGCCTCTACTTCATCTCCAAGTGCCCCAAATGAGCTTCAAGAAGTCATGAAGCAATTGCAAAACCTAGGCAATGAGCTGGTTACTCTCAAGAGGCAACAAGCCCAAGGTTTTAGACCTTCTTATTAGCCCTAAGCTCAGCCTAACAGGCAGCCATATCAACCACAAAGACCACCTAATCCAGCTGCAAATGTGAATCAAACAAGGCCTCCTACCAATAGGCCATTTCAGCCCTATAATCCAAAAGCCATAGCTACCTCTAAAGCATTGGTGCCAACACAAAACAACGTTGCTCAGGAGTATGATTGGTGTTTTCCATGCAATGAACCTCATAACCAATCCATGTGCTTCAATGGTGCTTTGAATCAAGCATTAATGGTGACAACTACTGGTGTGGAGGGTGAGGGCAGTCAAGGAAACAACCAACAACAAGAAACATTCCAACAACAATCAGCTCCAAATGACACCACACTCGTGAATTGGCAAGCAGAGGATTTTTGTGGCATGAATCAAGCAGTTTCTCAAGGTGTTGCAGCCAACACAAGGTCAAAAAGAAGGAATTTGGGTGAGGAACAGCCATTAGCTCCAACCAATCTCCAACCTTCCTTGGCTCCACAAATGGTGGGCAAACAAAATCCAATTGTAAACGCACAAGGGCAGCCAAGAACAGCTCCTAGGCCAACTCAAATACCAGTTGTTGCTGCCCACGTGCAAGGAGTGAATATGCAAACCAAGGGACAACAAAGAGATCCTTCATCACCATTCAGTATCATTGATCAGATGAAGAAGACAAATGTAAATATATCAATGTGGGAGTCCCTATCTATCCCAGGCCAAAGAGATTTGCTACAAGCTGCCATGAAGGACTGGCCAACTTCGAATCAACAAGTTCAGATGTAAGAGAAAGTGCTCACAAATGCTGCCTAGCCTGAAAGGGAATCATGGAGGACAACAAGGTAAAATGTTGAAGCCCCCTCCTTTCTATGTTTTGTTAATCATTGGAAATCAGCTAGTGCATAATTGCATGATAGATTCCGGGGCAAGTAGCTCAGTGATGCCTAAACAAATAGCTGATCAGCTAGGGCTCCAGTATGAAACCATATCCAAAGGGGTAGTGTAGCTGGATGGGACAACAGTAACAACAGTCAGAGTGATTAGAAACTTGAATCTTACCTTGCATGCATGTCCAAATGTTGTTGTTTTACAAGATGTATCAGTCATAGACCTTCCACCACTCTTTGCCCTATGCTTGTCAAGGGACTTCACAGCCAAGATTGGAGGATATTTGTCTGCTGATTGGTCACACATGCTGTTCAGAACAAGGTATGGAACCAAAGCTACAATCAGGTCTGAACCTACTGCAAACTTTCACATTGAGCCTTACACTCCAAGTCAGATCAATGCCAATTGTTCAACATTTGATCAAGAAGATCACCCAAGCACTGATGAAGCTGACACTAAGGTTGGAAGCATCCCGGATCTAACTCTTGATGAATGGGAAAAAAAAGTACATGCTTTTGATCCTTATCAAGAAGTAGAAGAATCTGAGCTAGGGGTCTATTGCATACATGAAGAAAATCAGCCCATTCCTAGCATCACCAAACCAAACCACAAGGATGAGAATGAGGTATGGCAGCTATTTTTTGATGGATCAAGGAGTAGACAAGGTGCAGGAGGTGGAGTTATGCTTGTTTCACCTCAAGGAGTAAGGTACTATTCAGCTTTTAGGTTTCAGTTTGCATGCTCTAATAACGCTGTTGAATATGAAGCCTTGGTGCAAGGGATGCATTGGGCAATCAAAAATAAAATAAAGAACTTGCAAGTCTTTGGTGACAGTGAATTGATTGTAAATCAGGTCAAGGGACAACATGCTGCCAAAAACGATCTACTCAAGTGCTACAAGAACAGGGTGTGGGACCTCATGGAATATTTTGAGGGTTTTGGCATCAAATCCATTCCTAGGAAAGAGAATCAAGCTGCTGACAGGCTTGCAGCAGTAGGGGCAGCCTTTGACATTGTGGAAAGCATTCAACAAGACAAGGTACAACCAAACATCCACGTGATTGTGAGGCCTTCAGTGCCAAATAACAATGTCAGTTGGCAAGTGTTTGAAAATGACCAGCAAATCATCCATTTCTTGCAAGAAGAAGTTGAGTTCTCAGCTAAGAATCAAGAAAAATTGGAACAACAGTATGGTGACCAAGTGGTACAACTGAGAACTAACAAGCTGCCCAAGGGACTTATCACTTTGGAGTCCATTTTTAATCCCAATGATCAGTTTAGAAAGGAGAAAGCAAACATTCAGGTCAAGAGAGAAGATTCAGTATCCATCTTGGTGGAAGAGAACAAACCATTGCAAATTGGAAAGATGGCAACTGAACAAGAAAGGTATGAGTTCATACATTTGTGTCAAGAGTTCCCTGATGTGTTTGCTTGGAGCTATGAAGACTTGAAAGGTTTCAATCCCAACTTAGCTCAGCATACCATTGAATTGGATCCAAATACTAAGTCTGTCAAGCAGAAACAAAGACCAGTCAATCCACACATGGAGCCTCTCATGAGGAAAGAATTAAACAAGCTGATTGAGTCAAGGATCATATTCCCAATCAAGCATTCTAGTTGGGTTGCCAATTTGGTTCCAGTCAGAAAGAAGAGTGGGGAAATCAGATTGTGTGTTGACTTCAGAGATTTGAATAGAGCATCTCTCAAGGATCATTATCCACTTCCTTCCATGGAGCAGATTTTACAAGTTGTTGCTGGCTCCGAGAGGTTTTCACTACTTGATGGCTATTCAGGGTATAATCAGATTATGGTGAAGGAAGAAGATCAGTTCAAGATGGCCTTTACAACTAAATGGGGAACTTATGCATACAGGAAAATGCCATTTGGGTTGTCCAATGCTGGTGCTACCTTCCAAAGAGCAATGGACATGGCGTTCAAAGGTTTGATTAACAACATGGTGCTGATTTACCTTGATGATATCACTGTTTTTTCCAAAAATGCAGCAGACCACCTCTCTCATTTGAGACAAGTCTTCACGAGGTGTAGGAGATTTGGAGTGTCCTTGAATCCTAAGAAGTGTATCTTTCTTGCACATGAAGGAAAGCTCCTTGGCCATATTGTCTCCAAAGAAGGATTAGCAATTGATCCAGAGAGGGTTGAAGCCATAAGAGCACTACCATTGCCAAGCCACAAGAAAACCCTTCAGAGTTTCTTGGGGAGGATAAACTTTGTTCGGAGGTTTGTCCCAGATTTTGTAGCCCTTGTCAAGCCTATCACCAAAATGTTAAAGAAAAGCATGGCTTTCAAGTGGACGGCAGAAGGCAAGGAGAGTTTTGAAGCAATCAAAGAAGCCATCTCTCAAGCACCAACTCTCATCAACCCGGACTTCTCCAAGGATTTCATCCTCTATGCATTTGGAGGTAATGATACTATTTCCGCCATTTTGGTACAGCAGAACAAGGACAATGATGAGCAGCCAATTGCTTTCTTCAGCCAGAGCCTAGATGACTATGAGGTGAGGTATTCTTTTATTGAGAAGCATGTACTTGCAGTAATTAGAAGCTTGAAGAAATTCAAGCATTTAGTCTCAAACAACAAGGTCCAGCTGCTGGTCTCTCATGCTGGGGTTAAAGACTTCCTCCTCAACAGGGATTTGAATGAGAAAAGGGCAGGTTGGATCACTCGTGTCATGGAATATGACATTGAGATCAAGATCACCAAGCTGGTAAGAGGAAAAGGATTGGTGTGAGCAGCTGATTTTGGGGAAGAAAAAAGAAGTATGCAATGAAGAAGAGGCTGTTTTGACAGTTCAAGACAGCCATGAGCCAAGTGGCACTCAAGAAGAAAATAATGTTGTCCCTACTCCTTGCTGGACCCAAAGTATAATACATTTCCTAAGCACAGGCCTATGCCCTCCGAGAGATGAACAAGACCCAAAGAAGACACTTCAGATTGCAGGCTGTCCCATATGCCATTGTTGATGGAGTTTTGTTCAAGAAAGATGTGAATGGAGTGCTGCTGAGATGCATTAGCACAAATCAGATTCATAGGGTGTTGGAAGAGTTCCATGGTGGACCAGCTGGTGGTCATTTTGCACCGAGAGTGACAGCTCTAAAAATTATGAAGGCTGGTTATTATTGGCCCAAGATTTTCAGTGATTGCTTTGCATGGATCAAGAGGTGTAAGAATTGTGCATTCTTCACAGGAAAAGAAAGACTTGCTGCCCTTCCATTGCATCCAATCTCAGTTGACCAGCCATTCATGCAATGGGGTTTGGACTTCATTGGAGTCATTAATCCCAATTCAAGTCAAGGGCACAAATGGATTTTGATAGCCACGGACTACTTCACCAAATGGACTGAAGCAGTAGCACTCAAAGAGGCAAATGAGTCCAGCATATTAGACTTCTATGAGGGGATAGTAACCAGATTTGGCATACCTGCTACGATAATCTCAGATAATGCATTAGCATTCATTGGATCCAAGGTGACTGAGTGGGCTGTCAAGAACGGGATCTACCTAAGTACTTCATCAAACTATTACCCTCAAGGTAATGGCCAGGCTGAGTCTACAAACAAGAACTTGTTGAGGATCATTAGGAGAACTCTTGATGAGAATCAGAGGTCTTGGCATACCAAGCTAAAATCAGCCTTATGGGCTGATAGGATAACCCCCAAGAGATCCACAGGTAATTCTCCATTCAGGCTTGTCTATGGAAGAGAAGCAATCTTGCCCATGTCACTTGAGTTGCCAACATTGGAACTCATGAAACAGTTAGAGATGTTGGAGTTTGAGCCCATGGAGGTGAGATATGCAGAGTTGATGGAGCTACAAGAGATTAGAGATCAGGAATCCCAAGCAATGGAGAAGGATCAAGCTTTGATCAAGAAGACCTTTGATAGGAAGGCCAAGGATAGATCTTTTCAAGTTGGAGATCTAGTGTTGAAATGGGATGCAGATAGAGAAAAACCGGGAAGGCATTCAAAATTTGATGCCATTTGGAGTGGCCCATACATGGTCACAAAGTGCAAGAACAACAATGCTTTCCAATTGGCTTCATTGGATGGTGAAGAACTGCAGATTCCAGCCAATGGAATCTATCTCAAGCGTTGTTTCTAAAGGGGAATTCTCCATCTTGTAAATATTAGCTTAGGTTTCCATTCCTTCAAGTGCTTGTGCACATTGTTTTACTGTAGGTTAGTTTTTCTTTCCCTAAGTGCTTTGGCACAGCTTGTTGTCCCTGGAGATGTTTTGCAGTCCTTGTTTCAATCAGGTGATATTCCATCTTCCTCCTTGCAACATTCTAAGTCAGTTGGGGTTCCAAACAGAAAATTTGATGACTCCATGCCCAATGGACTGCTTCAAGCAACTGGTATTTTCATCTAGCAGGTAGATGAACCCTTTGAGTCACCAAAATTGTTATCCAAAATGTGCCCCCTGCTCATTTTTGTGGCTAACTCCTTGTGTTCCTACCCCTCTTGTGCCTCAACCTTCATTTTTTGATTTTTAGGCACTCAAATATTTCTAGAAATGGCACCATTAGATAGATCTCTCTCTCAGCTTTCCAGAAAGGTAAAGTTTTCCTCCTAACTCCTCATATTTTTCAAGTTATGGCTCGGTGGAGTTTTTGTGAGAACTTTTCCCTTTGGAAGCCCGTAGTCAATAGGAAGCTGCCACGTGTCTAGGAGCCGGTGGGGTTCGGAGGAGAACTGGAAAATTTTCCAAGTTTTGGTTGGAAATGCAAAAGGAAAATTTTTGCCCGTGGGCCCGCTAGGTGAATCACAGTGTGACACGTGTCACAAGGGGAGGCACAGTAAAAAATTGCTAAGTGTTTTTACGCGGGAAAATTTTTGAATTTTGGCCCACAACCAATAGGAGTGTGGCACGTGGTCCAGAGGAGGGTCGCGGAGTTCACAGCGCGAAGGAGAGAAAGTGAAAAATTTGGCTAAGTCTTCGCCAAAAGGTTCAAATGTAGATTTTTGCCCGCAGGAGGCCCATGGTGAATGGAAATCATGCCACGTGTCCTATCATCCCAGTTAGAGTTCGGAGCTCGGGTGGAAGAAATGGAAAAATTGGCTAAGTGTTTTTGTTGAGTTTTTCAAAGGCAAATTTTGAGCCCACGCCCCTGTGGCCCAAGCCAAATCATGAAACATGACATGAAGTGGCAGAGGTGGCACGGGGGAAAAATGGGAAATTTGTGGCACATGAAAGGACAAAGAAAAATTCTAAGGGATCTTCCTAGCCCGTTTTTGGTGATCCAATTTTCAAGCTGCTACGTGTCCAATTTGGCAGCAGGAGGCCATCAAGCGCCCCACGAATGGAAATAGGAGGGACGTGTCCTAGCTGGTCAACCAGAGAGTGACACGTGTCGGAGTCTCGGGCCCGGAAAATGGAAAATTTGGCAAAGTTTTCAGCCAAAAAATTAAAAGGCAAAGGATGAGCCCACGCCATTTTCATCCAACCAAATCATGCCACATGTCCCGAAGTGGCGGAGTGCGGGATTTTTTTTTGAAAAATTTTCCAAATGCAAAAAGGGTCAAAATTTCAAATTTTTGCCTGCCGATCCGTTTTTTGGGCCGTTTTTGCCCTAAAACTTCAAACCTCCATAACTTTCGATCCAGAGCTCATATTTGCACATTATTTATATCAATGGAAAGATTATGAAATTATCTACATGATTCCATGGTCAATTTTGAATTTTGGTTCATTTTGGAGAGATAAAAATAAAAAATTCTTCTAGTACATGTCCATGGCCAGAAATGACATTTCAACAACCAATTTTAAAGCAACATGGGTCGCTTTTCTCTCCAACATGGTCAAAAATGTCAGAGCATGGGTATGTAAGGACCTCCATGTTGTTTTAATGTAGTTTCATTCAATGAGGGATGGCTCCCATGCGTTTTGCATGTTTTCTCTCTCCTAGGCTCGACCCATGGACTATAAAAACTAGTTTTGGCTCATTTTTTGAGGGTTGAACACTTTTTTGAACATTAGACTTCTTCTTTCACCTAAAAACAAGTGAATTTTGTAAGTATCAGGCCTTTTTAAAGGATTGTAATAGGTTTATACCTCTTTGATCTTGTAATGCAAGGGATTTTTACATGGAAATGACAGTGTAAACTCTGTGAATGCTTTCAGTCCTCTGTTTGTATTGTTTTTACTTCATTTTCAGATCTCTTATTGCATCTTATCAGCTTGTGTATGTTTTTCATGCTGCATTTCATGGATTTGTGCCTATTTTTATGAGAAAAAATGTTCACCACTCCTTTGGTTCATCACCATCATTAGGTTAGTTTCATTTTCTACATTTTTTATCCCTGTCTACTTGCAAATTAGGGTAAAATTAGGATCTGAACCTCTGCATTTGTGTAAATACTAGATCTAATCAGAGGAGTTTGAGGAACCAACTTCTAATCTGGAGATTCCTCTCTCATTTTCACAAGTCCCACACTTGGAGAGAGGTTTCCATGTTGTGCAATCACACTGGATGCCCTAAACATCAACTTAGAACCTTGATTTGCATCCAAGGGTGCTGTTGATTTACAACAACAACGATATCTTAATAAGCATGGATTTTTATTTATTATTTTATTACTCTTGCTCACTCTTCTGAAATTTTGTTGGTTCATCCTTCTAATTGTGCACAGTTTCCTCATTCATATTTTTCCCGAGATATTCCACAAAAACATTTCAATAAAATTTTAATATATGCCCATAGTTGAGGCATTTATTGAATTCAATGTTAAAATCAATTAAAGGAGAAAATGAGTTCTAGTTTCTATTCGAAGACACATAAGAAATTACATTTGGATTCTTCTTCCTACCAAACTTCTTGCATGAGCTTTATAATCTACTGTTCTATGGCCAAATTGATTACATGAATATAATAGCAATAAAAAAAGTTTTGAAACTTGATCATGTGATGTCACCTTGTTGGAAAAGTGCTTCTATTGGTGTGTATCCTTGTCCACATTAGGTGGTTAGTCATCTCACTTAGGTGAGGTCATAGGTCTTAGGTGTCTTAGGGGTTATGAAAAATTCCATCATACGCATTAGTGTGCTTCAGTGTGTCATAAGGAAGTTACTTTCCATTTTAGGAATGTAGCTCCTCTTCTCCACTTGAGGAGGTTTGATTACCATGCATTAGGGGTTACAAAAAACCCTTATTTGTACCCCTTTTTATTCATATCTATGTGAATGAGATGAGTGAGACGTTTTATTTGCATGCACATCTCATGGTTGAATGCTTGCTTCCTCATGAAACTTCTTCACGCTGCCACTTGAGTGCAACTCAATTAATTTATGCGTTATCCTACATGATCCTCGTTATCACATTTTCAATTTCTCTTTCATGGTATTAGAACACAATGTTGGGATCCACGCTAGTCTCCATTTTCTATTTCTTACTACTCTCAGTTTGGGATTTTACTAGTGCATGTGCAATATTCATAATGGTTATTCCATTTGTGCATTATACGCATTGATTCTGTCTTATTCATGTTTACATCTTGTTTGGAGGTTGTTTGATTTGTGTTTTTCTAGGGTTTTCATGTTATTATGGACTTTATTTCAGATTTGAGGTTTAAAGTGTAAGTGTTGGAGGTTTTAAAAAGTGGTGGAAGCTATTTCTTTTGGCCCAACTCAACCCCGAATCACTGAGATGGGAACTAAGATGGCACCCCTAGCTCGCCCTCATCCATCCTACTTGCTATGCTCTGAAACTCACCTCTCTGCATTTCTCTTCATCTTAGCCTCATGTTAGGTGTTTACGTTCATTAGTTTTTATTTTCCCTATTTGGAAGAGTTTCTCGTGGTGTAGTTTCTTGTGGCCGTTTTCTTCCCATTTACATCACTCGCCATCTTGGTTGGTTCATGTGCTGGTTCTTTGCTCACAGCCTTACATCAACCCTTAGGTAATTCCCTCCTCATACATACTTGTAAGAAGGTTCTCCATGTTTGAATTTATCTTTCCATTCATGTATTCATGCCTTAGTTTGGATCATTACTCGTGGTTTAACTTTATTCCTTAGATTGACCCTTGATTGGCTTATTGTTCAATGTTCCCAGATCTCTGCATCACGTTGCCTTAATTGATGCTACCCTTGCTTTGTCCCCACCATTTCTCTATATGTTTGAGATCCCACTTTGGCCCTACATGCTGTGTGTTGATTTCTTCTCTGCGTTGTTTTCCCGTTGATGTGACTTGACCCTTATACTCTTGTTGGATTTACCCAGGATCCTTGCCTCATCCATTCATTGTTTCACACCTCACCACTAGATCTCTTGTTCCCTTCATTAGGCGTTACTTGATCCTTTCGATGGGTTCTTATGTTGACAAAAATATCTTTGTACCAAGGCCATTCACCCATTTTCTCTCCGAGCTCATCAGGGCCCTCTCTCTCTCCCCATGTGGACATTAACTCGGTGCCTGTCTCGATGTACTATCTCATTTATCTTGAACGATACATATCCTCCCTCTAGCTCAAGGCTTACCTAGTCAACTCAACGTCTTCACACCATCTAACTCACAACCTGTCTCACCCATGATCTTGCCACCATCTTGCCTCCAAATTGATGCACAAATTACTCACGAGCATTCCTTCACCTGGCTAGGATCCCATCCAAGCAACTCACTCATTAGCTGATCAGGGGATCATTTTTGAAAGTTCCATAAACATACATATATGGTGTCAGTGTAGAAGATCATTGCAATAGCTTTCTGACGACTGTTTGAACATCGAAAACGGAGTCCACGTGTGCAAATGATGTTTGGTCAAAGATTGGTGAGCAACTAGTCAACATTGGTCAATAGAAAAATTACTGATTTTGAAATCATTTGAAGTCAACACCATTGCGTAGAGCTCGCCAACACCTTTAGGACGCATTTTGAACGGACCAAATCCGAGTCCATATGCAAAAGCTATGACCAGTCAAAGTTTGGTTAATTGGCAGTCAACGAGCAGAGGACACGCCAAGTGGACGAATAATTTGGTGACACGTGGCACACCAGCAAAGATGCACGTATATTTGGGCACATGGAATTTGGGTTTATGCATACCCCACATAAAAAAGGTTTAGAATCTTTTCTTTTCTTTTTTTAAAAAAGAAATTAATTTTAAAAAAGGCTTATTAAAGCCTAAAACATTATCCTTCCACATTCACGTGGAAGTTAGAGGATTATGTGGGATATAACCCACTTCACCGCCAACATGGGATTTTATCCCTTCCTAAATGGGATTTGACCCATCCAAAATGCTACGGGATAAGGTTTAAAAATAGCTTTAGATAATATTCTATCACATATTTTAAGGGCCCTATTTTTGTATAAATAGGGAACCCGTTCTTTGTAATGGAAACACACCCGAGCTTATTATTTGTTAAGCTTATTGTGGGGACACACAAAATACAAAGACAAGCTCAGAGCTTGGAAGGCGAATGAGAAATTGTTGTTGTGTGAAGACCTAAATTATTTAGGCATTATTATTTTGATTATTATTGACCTATTATTTGTTAGGCAATAATAAATTAAATATTTGTGGCTAGGAGTTATTCAAACTACCTACTCGGCCCATAGTGCCACACCAAGTACTTGCAAATCCTGGATTGTCGACCGGAGTGCTAACGTCGCATTGATAGCATCAGGAAGGCCGATCGAAGCCAAAGGAGATTGTACGCTAGGAAGGTGGAAGTCGGGTGCTATTTTTCACCCTTGTCGTCCGAAGGTCTGGTTATTCTTCTAAGCAAGTTTAAATAGTTTCCATTAGGTTTTCTTGTGAAAGTACTATTGTAACTTACAAGTTTTGACTAGTGGAATGGTTCGACCACGAACCCGGAGATGTAGGTAATTACCGAACTCCGTAATCAATCTGTGTGCAATTGTCATTATTGTCTTGCATTATTTTAAATTGATTACTTAAAAGGAGTAAATTATCGGCAAAATAATTAAGGCCTACAAGGGTCCGAGATCAGGTAGTAATAATCTGATTATTTTTGGATCAATTTTGGTATCAGAGCTGGTTTAGCTCCATATTTGTTTTTCAGTAAATCTGATTAACAGAGTGATTGCTTCAAGTTGGTGTAGTTATTTCAGTTTGTGTGAACAGGGTACAAGTGCAGTATGGGCAAGATGTCTAAACAGGAAAAGCTCAAAGAGATTGAAGCTTATAATCACCAGATCCAGGAAGAGAACTCTCTCCTATGATCAATGTATTACTCCTTGGAAGAGGAGAATGCTTGTTTGAAATCAGAACTGCAAACCAAGGATGAGATCTTGGAAAGGTTGCAGTGTGGTGGTCAAAGGAAGGAAATACCTTCAACTTCAGATGCATAGGCCATGACAGATGATTGCACAGTAATTTGTTCACCACGGGAATCTTCTTCTTCCTCCCATTCGGTTTCGGATTCAAGTAATGAAGTCTTTGGTTTGTTTGAAAAGCATACTAGAGGCATTGCATCCAAGTTACTAGATAAAATGGCCAAGGTATTGCTAACCCAATACAGGTCGAGGATCTTCCTCATTTTGTAGGTTTTGGTTATCCTAGTGTGGGAATGGAAATTGGAGAATGCTCCAAGAACGCTGATGGGAGACAAGCTTCCGAAAGCAAAGTGATTACCCCACTAGTCCTGCGAGAAGATTCTAAGCAGGAAAGTTGTGCTTCGACGTCACAGGCAAGATGTGGTAAGAGAAATCAGCAAAGAGGTAATGAGATTCCTCCTCCAGTTTCTTACCATAATCATAAGCACAGTAAAACTTCTGATCCACTTTTTCAGCTTAAGAAGTATGGTTATGATTTTCAAAAGATGTGGAATTATTTTCTATGTACTTTTTGTGGATTGCATAATCATTCAGTGGCCAGATGCTGGAAGAGAAGGACACTGATGAAGAAGTTGATGCCGTTCATCAAGAACAAGGCAAATCAGAAAGACCAATCTCGTCATGCAGAGTTGAGAAATGGTAGAAAGATTTCCTCATCCCAGAAGAAGGAGATTAAGAGGAATTTTTGTGCTCATTTCCAGAGGAATGGGCATCGGCTAGAAAATTGCTGAAAAATGCATCCATCTCGCCATCAGAGTAATGGCAAGCCAAAGATGGAATGGAAGCCTATTGTAAAGGCAAAGGAAGTTTCTACTCCACCACCAGTTGACAATTCAACCCAGGACCAAGTAATACGTGAAAGTGAAAGTCCTTTAAAATGGGTAAGTCAACAATTTTTCAATTATATATTGCATAATTTAGATTGATGGATCGTATGCAGTATTAAGTTTGGAGATCAGATTTTGTGAGAAAATGCTGAGAGAAAGGTTTACAATACTCAGTGGATTTTCTTACTTATAAAATTTGATTATTTCTCCAAATATATCTCCTAATCAGCATGTGAGTACCTGTTACAGCTTGGATACAGGATTTGACTCATATAAAGCTTGGAGATTGATCTGCCATTTGTGTAGAAAATAGAGTTCACGGAGATCAGCTCAGAACTTCATTCTGTGTAGAGGCATTATGACCATGCAACAAAATGGTAGCTGAATCATCATTGGCATTGACGCCGGGTCGGAACTTTAATCTGTGTAGAGGCATTGCGATCGTGCAGCAGAATGGTACCTGATATTAGTATGTCAACAAGAGGAGCTAAAAAAGGATCAGCTCAGAATATCATTAGGTGTCAAGGCATTGCGACCACACATACGAATGGTAGCTGATCAACAAACTTAGCGTCATGCATTGGAGGCTCGAGGTCTTGCAAGAGGCTTAGCATCATGCATCGGAGGCGTTGAGGTCTAAAGAGACTTAGCATCATACATCGGAGGCTCGAGGTCTTGAAAGAGGCTTAGCATCATGCATCCGAGGCGTTGAGGTCTGTAACAGACTTAGCATCATGCATCGGAGGCTCGAGGTCTTGAAAGAGGCTTAGCATCATGCATTAGAGGCGTTGAGGTATGTAAAGGGACAGGGCATTTTCCATCACCGACATCAGATCAATCAAAGCTCTATGTAACATGGAGTTCCTTCAAACTAGTTCGGATTCTACGAAATCAACTCGGAACTAGGAGCTATGTTATAGAGTCAAAGAAGATCCTTGTTGTCAGATATCAAGAAGATTAGCACCGCACAGAAGGAGCATTGAGGTTTCATTCAGAAACTTAGCACCATAAAGTGGAAGCGTTGAGGTCTTCTTCGGATATCAGAGTGGCGTAGCGGAAGCATCGTGGGCCCATAACCCACAGGTCCCAGGATCAGAGTAGAGTTGTCGAAGTGAGAAGGTTGGAGGAGAAGACCCAAGGGTCTACTACAGCAGCACTTCCGACGTGGCAGCAGAGTTTTTCAGATTCAGGACAGTATGGAAGCTTTTTGGGACAAAAAGCTTTTCTCAGTGGGGAGGTGTGATTAGGGGATCATTTTTGAAAGTTCCATAAACATCCATAAATGGTGTCAGTGTAGAAGATCATTGCGATAGCTTTCCGATGACTGTTTGAACATCGAAAACGGATCCACGTGTGCAAATGATGTTTGGTCAAAGATTGGTCAACAACTAGTCAACATTGGTCAACAGAAAAATTACTGATTTTGAAATCATTTGAAGTCAACACCATTGCGTAGAGCTCGCCAACACCTTTTAGATTCATTTTTAATGGACCAAATCTGAGTCCATATGCAAAAGTTATAACCGGTCAAAGTTTGGTTAATTGGCAATCAACGAGCAGAGGACATGCCAAGTGGATGAATAATATGGTGACACGTGGCACACCAGCAGATCTGCATGTAGATTTGGGCACATGGAATTTGGGTTTATGCATTACCCACATAAAAAAGGTTTAGAATCTTTTCTTTTCTTTTTTTTAAAAAAAGAAATTAATTTTAAAAAAGGCTTATTAAAGCCTAAAACATTATCCTTCCCACCTAATGTGGGATATTACCCACTTTTTAATATGCATCCACATTCACGTGGAAGTTGGAGGATTATGTGGGATATAACCCACTTCACCACCAACATGGGATTTTATCCCTTCCTAAATGGGATTTAACCCATCCAAAATGCTACGGGCTAAGGTTTAAAAATAGCTTTAGATAATATTCTATCACATATTTTAAGGGCCCTATTTTTGTAATAGGGAACCCGTTCTTTGTAATGGAAACACACCCGAGCTTATTATTTGTTAAGCTTATTGTAGGGACACACAAAATACTAAGACAAGCTCAGAGCTTGGAAGGCGAATGAGAAATTGTTGTTGTGTGAAGACCTAAATTATTTAGGCATTATTATTTTGATTATTATTGACCTATTATTTGTTAGGCAATAATAAATTAAATATTTGTGGCTAGGAGTTATTCAAACTACCTAGTTGGCCCATAGCGCCACACCAAGTACTTGCAAATCCTGGATTTTCGACTGGAGTGCTAGCGTCGCATTGATAGCATCGGGAAGGCCGATCAAAGCCGAAGGAGATTGTACGCCAGGAAGGTGGAAGTTGGGTGCTATTTTTCACCCTTGTCATCTGAAGGTTTGGTTATTCTTCTAAGCAAGTTTAAATAGTTTCCATTAGGTTTTCTTGTGAAAGTACTATTATAACTTACAAGTTTTGACTAGTGGAATGGTTCGACCACGAACCCGGAGACGTAGGCAATTGCCGAACTCCGTAATCAATCTGTGTGCAATTGTCATTATTGTCTTGCATTATTTTAAATTGATTACTTAAAAAGAGTAAATTATCGGCAAAATAATTAAGGCCTACAAGGGTCCGAGATCAGGTAGTAATAATCTGATTATTTTCGGATCATCAGCTCACCCATGAGCTCACCCCCATCTCGTCAGCCAACACACCGAGTTGAGCTGGCTCACCCTTTGAGCCCCATGACTGTTTTCTACCCGTCTTTGAATTTTTGTCAATTTTCCCCATTTTTTCTAATTAGAATAATTTTAATTAAGGGAAAATCAATGAAAATTTCATCATTAAGCGGTGGAGTACTTTTTTAGGTTTCATTATAGGGTTATTGGGCTTTTCCGAGAGATTTTTAGCTTGTTATTATTGTAGTTATCTTCTTCACTTGTGGCTAGTGAGCTAGCCTAGCACATACTTATGGCAAGAGAGCCCTCTTTTCTGATATGAGATGCCTTCTCTCACACTAAACACTATTTTGTCCCTTTGTTCTTTCTTATGCCCCTTTTTTCTTTCTTACGTGTTGTTCCTGTTCTTCTAACTAAGACTTATTGTAGCCTCCACTCTTATGTGATTTGTTTCCTACTAAAAGGTGAGTGGTCAACTATCTTACATTGTATGAACACACATTATTGTAATAAACACACTTCTTATAAGGTACCAAAAATAGGGGCGTTATCATTTTTCTTGGGTGTTGTATTGCATGTAGACGCATTCTTAGTTGAGTTCGACATCTTGCATCCTTGTGTATATTCTCACACCCTTCTTTTCACACCTTCTGCACCTATTTCAAATGTAACATGGAGGATTCTATTTTCATACTTGAGGTTCACATGATTGATTATGATCCTCCGCCACTTGTTATTGGTAGAGATAAATTTACATCATGGCATGCTTCTATGGAACACTAATTTGTTCACAAGGGAATTTTTCCCTTTATGTATGGGCTAGATTCTGCACCCACTGATCCTCATCATCTTGAATAATATCTTGACATGTGCAATCATGTTATTAGTCAATTGATGATACATGTCTCCAGATCTCTGTGCATTCATGTAGTAGACAAAAATGCTCTTCACACTATCTGGAGCATCTTTTAGTCCTTATTTGGAGACCATTCAGAGACTACTGCTATTACTTCTTCTATTAATATAGCTCTCTCCTAATTTTTTTGACACAGAATCACTTTTTTCTATCCTTGATGATGAGGATTGTTCTTGTAGTTCTGAAGTTGAAAGTACTACTGAGGACTCCTATCCTCTTTCTCTCAGCCACCTTTTAGAGAATGTTTATAATCCTCCTTTCCCATGAGACATAATGTAGTCTCATTACCAGATTCATACCATCATTACATCTGCCTTCCTTCTAATTCTAGTGTGTGAGTCCCTTTCCATTCCACCGCCTTCATGCATTGTTGATTCATACATGTCTGACATCGCTCTTCTATTTGTCAAGCCACCCTCTTGGGACTAGTATCTTCCAAACCTTCATCATCTCTTCATGGTGCCTATTTTTGATGTAGTACATGGAGTTTCTCATCCTTATACAAGTGTTTTAGAGGAGTCCTTAATATCCTTTGTTAGGAGAGCCCCTTCTAGGACTATTATCACTTCCAATTTTTTAGAGACCATCACTGATCCACCTCTTCTTGTGGATCCTATTTCTATTGTTGTAGGGTTTTCTACATTACCTTCACTTCATTTGGACATCCTTTCAACAGATTTTCCTCTCTCTCATTGTGATAGTTCTACTCTTGTGGAATTACTTTCAGTTCTTTTGCACTCATTTTCTATATGTATGTCACACTTTCGTGGACTAGATTCAAAGTGGTCAGACTTCCAATACTTCATTTTTTCATTCCTAAGGGTGGGAACAATGTTTGATGTGGTTGGATCTTCTTCAGTCTACAGGTCGGGGACCACGTCATTGAAATTCTTCTAAGAGAGTTCCTAGAGTTGCAAAGTTTAGATCCAGTTGTGACTTCACATCTTCTGTTTCTCTTTTCCCTTTCTTCTCCTCTCTTTTTCTTCTTCTAGAGAGATTGTAGTTTGTACTTGTTTACCCATTTGATGCGTCTTTCTTAGAGTTTTAGGGGATTTTTCCATCTATTTTTGTGGACATTTTTCCCACTATTATTTTCCTTCGCTATTTGAGATCCCTATTGTTCATGGGTGCCTCATCAAGATTAGTTATCAGGACCCATTTCTTATTTCTAACTTACTGCCTCATCCTAATTTATGATGAAGGGGGGGTGTTGGTGTTTATCCTTGTCCACATCATGTGGTGATTCATCTGACTTAGGTGAGGTCATAGGTCTTAGGTGTTTTAGGGGTTATGAAAGATTCCTTCATAAGCGTTAGTTTATGTCAATGCATCATACGGGAGTTACTTTCCAATTCAGTGATGTTTACCCTCTTCTCCACTTGAGGAGGTATGATTATCATGCATTAGGGGTTATAAAACACCCCTATTTGTACCCCTTTTTCTTCAAATATATGTGAATTAGATGAGCGAGAAATTTTATTTGCATGCACATTTCATGGTTGAATTCTTTCTTCCTCATAGAACTTTATCATGCTACCATTCAAGTGTAACTCAATTGATGTGTGTGTTATCCCACATGATGCTTGTTCTTAGGTTTTCACTTTATCCATCAAATTCTGGGTTTGTCTCAGTTGTATTCGGGAGGAGTGCTTTAATTTTGAGAAACATTAAAATATTTCTTCTTATTGCTTTCATTATAGATTGGAATTTTAAGATCATCTACATAAATGCTTGGTTTGTCTATGTTTGACACCTTTAGTGTCTCTTTGAAATCCTTTTTAATAGTCTTATGATTTTCTTCATAACCAAAAAATAGTATTGTTGAAAGGTAACCTCTGACAATTAAGCATATCATCTAGCATATCAACGTTCTTCTCAATATTCAAGCTACATTTAAAATTAACAGATGTTTTCTTTAGTTCTTCCCTTAAGGAAACAATCTCAAATTTTAATTTCTTACAAAATTCTTCTTTTTTTTAGTTGGGTTTTCACATATTTATCCATATTTTTTATCTCTTCAACTTGAATCTTTAGGATAATGATGGCATTTTAATATTCTTCAAGTTCTTGTGATATTTTGGATTTTGAGGTACCATACTCTTCTTCAATTTTCTAAAACTGTTGTTTTTATTTCCAATGCTTCTTCTTTAGTATCTTGATCTCATCTAGGGAAAAAATGAGCTCTTATTCAATATCCACTTCAAAATATTTTAAAACCATTTCTCCTTCACTTTATTTTATTTCTATTTTCATAAACAATGATTCTACTCTATCACTGGTAGAGTTTCTTTCATTACTTTCTTCAGATGAGCTGCTTTCCTCCTTGGTAGAGAGGGTTTTCTTGTAATTCTAAAAGTTATTACTTTCCTAAGATTTTTCTTTCTTATAGATCTTCTTATATTGATGATATTTTTTTCCTTACATAAAGTTGTTATCCTCTTCATTCTCACTATTTTCATTTTCTGCATATGGACATCTAGCAGTATAATGTCCTAAATTACCACAATTAAAAAAATTTAAAAGGTAATTTACCTTTGTATTTTCTAGATCGTTTCCTTAGCTTCTTCTGTGTCTAACTCATTGCTAGAGTAGTCATGTGGCTTTGGCTTCTTGCTATTCATCTCCTTTGATGCTTTGAAGGCTACCTCATGCTTGGATGATTTCTTTGTTTCTAATCTCATTTCATATAATGTTAGAATCCCATGTAATCCATCCATTGTTATAATATCCAGATCTTTTAGTTCTTCAATGGATAAAAATTAGGCGTCAAACCTCAAAGGAAGAGATATTAACACCTTTTACATAATCATTTCATATTTAACTTCTTCTCTAAGTACTTTTATGATGTTGAAAATTTTATCTACATGAAGAAGGTAGGCTACAATATTTTCCTTATCCTTGATTTTCAGACTCTCAAATTAAGTTTTATCTGTTTGAAGATTTGATCTCTTCAATTTTTCATCTCCTTCATAGTCGTTTTAAAGTTTTTATTATATTTATTTTTTTAAACACAAGACAATACTTTTAGAAACTCTAATAATGACATACCACACAATATTGCACTCATAGCTTTTGCATTATTGTCACTTTCCTTCTTTCTATTTTGATCTATTGGAGGAGTTGCTGGAGTTGAATAACCATTTACATATAATTTCCAAATATTAAAACTAAGATCCATTAGATAAGTTTGCATATTTATTCTCAAAAAATCATAGTTCGCTACATCAAACAACAAAGATATGTTTGAGGAGAACCCTTCTTGATATGCCATATGTGCTTATGAGATCTACCTTCTAGCTATTAAACTATCTTTGATGGAACCCAATATGATACTAATTGAAGATCAAACTCTTATATTGAGAGAGGGGTGAATTAGTATAGATCAATTATTTAATTATATTCAAACTTAATAACAAGAATAAATTTTTTTTACACAATAATATAACAAAAAATATATGTGGAAACCATTTTAGGAGAAAACCACAAAGAAAAAAAAGACTCCTTGGATCTACTATCCAAATTCAGTTACAAATCAAAACAATAAATTTGTAGGCACCGACCTATTGTATACACAAATCCCCATAATTCATAGGCACTAACATATTAGAGACACCAATCCCAACAACTTATAGACACCAACCTATTGGAGACACGAATCCCCATAACTAAGCATGAACTTAGTAAAATACATTGATCTCTTTCATTATAAAACACCAATCTCAAAATAAAATCATAAAATGAATGAAAAACCCATAAAATTATTCATAAAAAAGTTCTCTATTTGCACCTTTAGAAATGTACCCTCTAAATGATCTTCAAAATTTTAAATCTCCCTTCAAACTTATTTCACACTTTCTCATGAATCTGCACTTGAAATAATCAACTTTCGTTTACACATTTCACTTGATTGATCTTCTATTTTATTCCACATGCCTAGAAATATTCCTTCCATAATTTTTCATTTATTTTCTTTCAAAGATATGTCTTATTCTTCTTAATTCAAACTTTCTAAATTTGTTATTCTTCTATCCCTCACACGCCCACTATTTTTCAATTTTACTCTCTTTTTATATCATGTTCATCTAAAAAAAGGGTGTAATACATTTTAAGCATTTGCCAAAATAGTTTTCTTCTGGATATTTAGTTTGAGTCGGCCTTTCCAAACTGATATTTAAGTTTCTAAGTTTTCTTTGACTTCTAAAAACTTACTGATGTAGCCTAGAATTCACCAATACAAGCCCAGGCGTGCTAACACATCAGTTAGCCTTGATTGAGCTCTCACCTGAAGTGAGAAAAGTTATCAGGCCCCTCTTTAGGGTTGTTTTTGCAAGATGTTAGCATGATGAAGACTTTAAGAATTCATTTATATGACTAATATATCATTCCACAGTGCATATTCCGATCTAGATCTAGTGAATAATAGACTTAATAGACAAACATAATGGAATAAAACATACAATACTAAATTATAACCATGATAATACCTTGTTTTAGTCCATAATATAGATTACATTATTTTAATAAACACACATAAGCTTCCTTACAATAACAGTAGTATATGCTTATGTGTGTAATAGATTTGTCAGCATAATCTTACTATAGCCTAGTTCTCACACCTATATGCTCTCTCTCTCTATATATCTACTACACATTTTACTTCATATTTTTAAGGGTGGGGAATTTCTCTTCATTGCTTATGTAATACCAAAATAGGTCGCATGCTATTATTAGCCACGTGCCCTTTATAAAAATAGGCTTACATGTGAGAGTGTTAACAATAGATCTCCCCTATTCAACTATTAGCTCGCCATTCTATCTTTAGCATGCACCCATGCAAAGCACTTCATAGATGATCATCCAAAAATAGCCAATGTGTTTCGTGCAAGTCTCTAATTGGTTTGAGTGCTCTGCACGCTATTTCCAAAAATAGATCCTCATCGCTCTTCTCTCCTGTGCAAACCTTCTGTATTACCTTCACTAGGTGCCAGATTATGATTGATCAACATTACCCCACACTAGTTGTATTACCACCCCAAGAATGGTTGTCTCCAAAAATGAATCAAAGAATACGAATAGAAGAATAGAAATAATTTTAATGAATGAAAGAATGTATTCAATCAGTAGTATCTTCTTCTGTAATCTGAATAATAAATTCTCAATAGTCCTCTTTTATCTCTGCCTCTAAGGTCTTCCAGTCATTGAGTGCGACCTTTGATTTCTATGGAATATCCACTAAAATTGACTCTAATTTATCCCTTGCAATATCTCCTTTTTCATTTTGTAAAACCAACACAATGCTGGACATGCCAATCATTCTCCCTTCTAAAAAGTCCATTTTTTGAGTGATGAGTTTCCCAAGCTCATCCAACCTTTCCCTGTGAGTTTCCTAAGTGGTTGTAGGGGACTTGTGATTCTTCTTAACAAGTTCTAACCATTATGTGCAGCCCAATGTCTCATCCTTCATGGCCTTCACGACCTCATTGTCTTCCAAAATAGTCCTGGTCCTTATAACCGCCTCTGGCACTGTGTAAATATTCAGTGCTTGATCCACCTTCTTGAGTTCCTCCTGCAAGCTCTGAATAAATACTTCATATGATGCAATCTTCCACATCACTGAAGCCTTTTCTCGCTCTTCTTCCTATGCTAGATCCTTTTGCTCAGCCATGCGAAAAGGTTCATCTTCAAACACTAAGTCCACCAATGTACTGACATAATGTATTGCTGAAGGAAACGTCTTGGGTACCTTTGGCTTTAAGTACATGGGCTAGCCTTCATGACATTGTCACCAATATCCTCTTCCATGTTGACAAACACAATGTTATTCTTCTATGCCAAATCAATATGGACTGAAACAATGTGTTGTTGTGGTTATAATTTAGTATTGCATGCTTTATTCCATTATGTTTGTATATTAAGTCTGATATTCACTAGAGCTAGATCTGAATATGCAATGTAGAATGATATATTAGTCATATAAATGAATGCTTAAAGTATTCATCATGCTAACATCTTGCAACAACAACCCTAAAGAGGGGCCTGGTACCTTTGCATGCTTTGGGTGAGTGTTCAGTCAAGGCTGAGTGATGTGTCAGCGTGCCTGGACTTGTATTGGTGAATTCTAGGCTGCATCATTAGTTCCATTGCCGAGACTTTCCTTTCACCACTTATCTAATCCCAAAATAGGTTGCATGCTATTATTAGCCACACGCCCTTTACAAAAATAGGCTTACATGCGAGAGTCCTAACAATAGATCTCCCCGAGTCAATGATCAATTTTCCATTCTATATTTAGCTTGCACCCATGGATAGCGTTTCATAGCTAATCATCCAAAAATAGCCAATGTGTGTCATGCAATTCTCCAATCGGTTTGAATGCTCTACACACTATTTCCAAAAATAGATCCTCATCATGAAACTGGCTAAGTCTCGAATATATCTCTGTTTTGTGTGTGATCCTCTCCAATGCTTCCGCACCTTTGAATACACTCTTCTCTCCCATGAGAACCTTTTATATTACCTTCGCTACGTGCTAGATTCTGATTGATCAACACTTGCTCTATTTTCACCTTGCTTAGTAGCTTCCCTTGACCTCTGTGGACTTGTTTTTTTCTTTTAATTTTTTTACAATTTCCCTCAACCTCTGCGGTCTATTTTTGTCTTTCTCTTTGTTCTATGGAATTCCTAGACTTCTGCGGCCCTTCTTTGACATCTACAATCTATTTATGACAAATTCCTTTCTTACATGAAAATTTTAAAATTGTTATGACTCATGAAACTCTATGACACACTTCCTTTTTTCTATAGAATAAATTATTTGTTTCATGGAATTATCACGTAAATAAACCACGGGAAATTAAAAATTTTCACCCTTTGTTGCGTGGATTTGAAAACCCGTGATACACTATAAAAACCCATGAAAGACTAGAAAATGAATTCCTTTGTTCCACACCTAGAAAAATTTAATTGATCATCAATTTTTGTTAGTTGACTCATTTACCTTCATAATTTATTTGACATGAATGATAATATTTTTAACACACATCTGGTTCCTCCATAAAGTAAGAAGAAATTGAAAACCTTAGTGTCCTGCAAAAAAATTAACAAATGAGATTATATCCCTCAAGAAATAAAAAGATAAAGTCCCTAGAATTTATCCTAATCATCCTTAAGGTTACCCAAAATAAGGAACTCAATACCCAAATTATATGTTTACACAAAACTACCCACCAAAAAGACCGCTAAGTCGAAAACCACAAACCCTACTAGCTCCTAACTTAAGAAAATACATTGTTCTGGTCTAAAACAATATGGATGAAGGTTTTTAAGTGGTGGTATCCTTATGATAAACCTTATAATAAATACACATGTGAGATTGGAATGAAATATTTATGGGAAAAATATATTATGGCATAATATCTATTATGCCAGTAAGCTGACATCACAGTCTTGTTACAAATCAATGTAAAGGAGATACAAGAGGCCATGCCTGAACCTAACTTCATGCTCTTTGGAATTGAAGATTTTTTAATGGTTAATCAAGTCATGGGAAATTTGAAAATGCCATAACTTCATGTGGTGGATAACACAAGGTACAAAAATAGACAAATGGATGTAAGTTCTCTTCCTCCTATTTCTCCAACTTTGCGTAATAGTTCTAGTCAGTTCGCGGACTTGGGTGGAAATTCAACTTCATCCAGTCAACCACAGATCACTCAAAAACCATAGAACAATCAATATCTACATAATATAGAGAATTTTTATAACACTTTAGGTCTATGGAACATGAAAATTGTTGGAAATAAGGTGTCTCAACTTTGTTTGGTTTATTCATTTAAGATTTTCCTACAGCCGTTTCACATTGTTGGTGCTCTAAAAATAAAAATATGAGTTATCAAAAGATTCCCATATGATAGTATATCATATAAGGTCTATTTTTAGAAATATTATGACATCTGTAAGTGTCAAAAATAGCGGAGAATATTGTGGATGTGGGAGCTTAATTTTAGACCAAAATCTAGCTATTTAATGCAATCCACCTCATGAGAGGTTTTGCACATGGTTTTGTAAACCATAGATGGTTTCTTATATGATCGAAGGTCTATAAATTGAAGGCTTGGAGAAGTAATTTTTATGGTGAGTTTTTGCAAGTATTGTATTATTAGAATCCTCCTAGAATTGTTTCTGGTGATACTCCTGTAAGAAAATTGCTCTGCAAATATATGTAATCTTGTTATTAGATTTGAAATAAATTCAGTGGGATATTGGAGTGTGGGGTTTTTTATCCGAAAGGATTTTCCCCACGTATATTTTGTGTTTATGTTCATTGTTTATTTTCTTGTTATGAATGTGTTGATGGAGTTTCTGTAACTATTTTATTAAGTTTAAAGTTTTGCATAATATCTCTCCTCAAGATTAACATAGGAATTTTTTTTGCTACTCTAATTTCCTAATAAATGGTATCATATCTTGATCACCTTTGGTTTCAGTTGTGGGTTGTTGGGATTTTTTGTGCTAATCTGAGTTTGAGTGGGAGATTATATAGAGAATAATTTGTTATCTAGTTGCAGATATTCTTCAAATGGCGAACAAATCTGGGAGGATTGAGGTAGAGAATTTTTCTAGAAAAAAATTTGAAATGTGGAAGCTGAAGATGGAATATCTATTGGTTGATCGGGATCCAAGGGATGCGACGGATGAGAAGGTCCATAGGCCTATAGATCTAGTTTTGGCTGTAACATATGATGTAATGGATAGAAAAGCTAAAGGCCTTATTAGACTATGTCTTTTAGATTCTATCTTGATAAATGTCCATGAAGAATCCACTTCGGAGAAGCTTTGGAAAAAGCTAGGTGAGACATACCGAGCTAAGTCTCTAGTAAATAAGTATTTTGTTGAGGAAAAATTTTGTATTCCTTGAGAATGGAAGAAGGTGGAAAAATATCTGAGCATCTAAAAACATTCAATACATTGGTGACTCAATTGAGCTCGGTTGGGGTTAAGATGGATGAAGAAGAAAGGTGCCAAACTATGTTGGTTTCATTTCTAGACTCATGAGACAACCTAGTCATGGCCATTGGGAGCACTTAAGTCACTATGAAGATGGAGGATGTTGTTGGCTCTCTACTCTCCGAAGAGATGAGAAGGAAGGTCTCTTTGAATTCCAAAGAGGATTTGAGTGTTCAAGGAAGAAACAAAAGAAAAAGGAAAAGATGAGAAGAACTGTGGCCATTCCAAGAATAAGGGGATGATGAAAATCCCTCTTGTAATTCCAAGGTGATATGCTGGAACTGTGGAAAATATGGACACTTTTGAAGGGAATGCAAAGAAGAAAAGAAAAAGAAAAATAAGAAGCATGATTATGATTCTCAGTCCGAAAAGGAAGATGGAGATGCCTTTATTGCAGCTTTGGCCACTCATGCAAGTGATAATGCATGGTTGATAGACTCAGGTGCATCTTTCCACATGAATCCTAACAAAAACTAGTTTAATAAGTATGAAAACTATGATGGTGGTAAGGTGTATTTGGGTGATAATTCTTTCCTTGAAATTGTTGGTCTTAGTAGTATTCAGGTGAAATTTTCTAATGGTAGAATTAGAATACTTGATGGTTGTCTTTCATATCCTAGGACTAGCAAGAAATTTATTATCTGTTAGCAAGATAATAGATGTGGGTGTGCATGTATAGTTTTCTGAAGTAGGTGTGAAAATGGTGAGAGGTGCTATGGTGATAACAAGAGGATATAGATTGGGTACATTGTACCAACTTGATGCATGCATGGTTGAGAGTAATAGAACTTTGGATAAAGATAATCCATAAACTATTTCATTGAAAAAGGAGAGGGTTTCCTCCTCTGCGGATGGTCGTGGATTTTGGGTACCCAAGGATGCTCTGTCTACCGAATCAAGACTACCTATAGAGAAGACCATGTTATGGAACCAAAGGCTTGGCCACATTGTAGAGAAGGGTTTTAAAGCCTTGAAAAATAAGAACCTCATTGAGGGGTTTAATGATTGCAATCTGGAGTTTGATTTCTGTGAGCATTGTATTTATGGCAAATAGAACCACGTTTATTTTTACTCATCTAGTCATAAGTCTTCATGTATTTTGGATCTAATCCATTTAGATGTATTTGGTCATGTTATGGTTGCTTCTATTGCTAAATCAATTTATTAGGTTGCTTTCATTGATGATTTTAGTAGGATAACATGGATATATTTTTTAAAGAGTAAAGTTGAAGTATTTAGTTGTTTCAAGGAATTTAAGGCTATGGTTGAAACTCAAACTAGAAAGAAAATTAAGTGTTTGAGATTTGATAATGGTGGTGAGTACTGTTCTGTAGACTTTAACATATTTTATACAGATTGTGGGATTAAAAGACAAAATACAACTTTGTATTCTCTAGAGAAAAATGAATTTGCAGAAAGAATGAACAAAACATTGATGGAGAAGGTTAGGAGCATGTTGATTGGAGCTGGTATAGAAAAGAGGTATTGGTATGAAGCTGTTACCACTGCTTGTTATTTTATAAATAGATCTCCTACATCAATGCTTGTTGATAAAACGCCAATGGAGGTGTGGTCAAGGGAAAAAGGCTTTAATTATACATTTGATAGTTTTTGGCTATGACGCATATGCACATGTACCTAAGGAGAAGAGAAAAAAGTTGGATTCTAAGGTTGTCAAATGTATCTTCATCGGCTATGGATATGGTTTGAAAGGACACAAGATTTAAGACCCTATTGTACAAAAGGAAAATACAATCCAGAAGTGTTATTTTTAGAGAAATTAAATCTTTCCTTGTTAATTTTAAGCCAAAACAACATAAATAAAATGAACAAAAAAGGATGTGGTTCAACTTCCTTCTACACCCGAGAAATTTGAATCAAGACCCCAAAATAGAGAAGAAGTTAAGGATATCTCACTAAGCTCTAAATCTTGAGAAGAGGAAGAAGAACTGGAAGAATCTCCACCTCAGCTTGTTTGAAGGTCTACAAGGCAAAGGTAACCACTTGAAAGGTATGGGTATTCTCCTGATGGTTGGAAGTGCATATTTGCTTTGAGTACTAACATTGATGAACCAAGATCTGTACAAGAGGCTTTGGGTATGAATGATATAAATTCTTGGCAAATATCCATGGATGAAGAGATGGCAGCCCGTAAATAGAATGATACATGAGACCTTGTACAATTAACTAAAGGTCGGAAACCTGTTGGATGTAAATGGGTGTTTAAGAAAAAGATTGGTTTAGATGGAAATATTAAAAAGTATAAGGCATGGTTGGTTGTGAAGGGTTACTCTCAAGTTGAGGGTATTAATTATGGTGAGATATTCTCACCTATTGCTAAAATGACATCCATTCAGTTTTTATTATATATTGCAGCAGCTTATGACCTAGAGGTTGAAAAAATGGATGTGAAAACTGCTTTCTTTCATGGTGATTTGGAGGCAGAAATCTATATGACACATATAGAGCACTACATGGCGAAAGGTAAAAGCAAGATGGTTTGTATGTTAAAGAAATCCATGTATGGCCTTAAACAAAGTCCTAGGATGTGATACCAGAAGTTTGATTCATATGTGTTGAGTTTGGGGTTTGTGCAGTCTAAATTTGATCATTGTGTATATTTTAAATCTAATGGTGATTGTTTCCTAGTAATTACTTGATATGTTTATGACATGTTGTTTATTGGGAAAGGAAAAGGTTTGATTGCAGAATTAAAATATCCGATCTCTGTGAAATTTGAAATGAAAGATCTTAGTGCAGAAAAAAAAATACTTGGGATGCAGATTATAAGAGATTTTAAGAATAGAAAACTATGGCTTAGCCAGCATAAGTATGTTTATTATGTTTTGCAAAGGTTCAACATGTAGGATTGTAAACCACTTTGTGTTCCTGTTACTTTGGGAATGAATCTCTCCATTTCAAAATGTCCTTCATCCCCATCGAAGATGGAAGACATGAGCAGAGTGCCTTACTAGAGTGCAATTGGAATCTTAATGTATGCTATGGTTTGTAGAGGATGAGACATTGCCCAAGAAGTGGGAGTTATTTCTCATTTTATGTCTAATCCTAGAATAGTGCATTGGGATGTAGTTAAGAGGGTCTTCAGATATTTGCAGGGTACATCAGAGTACTCTATATGTTTTCATGCTAGAGGAGATCAACATTTCCTAGGTATTCATGGTTTTGTGGATTCATTTTGGGATGGTGATGTTGATAGCAGAAGATCCACAAGTGCATATGTGTTTAATCTTAATGGTGGTGAAATCAGTTGGATGAGAAATTGATAGGGTATGGTCACATTTTCTACTACTGAGGTAGAGTACATGGCATCTACTCATGCCTGTAAAGAAGCCATTTGGCTGAAGCATTTGTGTTTAGATATTGGATTGAAAGATGGTGCAGTTACAATGTAATGTGACAGTTAGAGTGTAATCTACCTTGCGAAGAACCTAAATTTTCATGCGAGGACCAAACACATTGATGTTTAGTATCACTTCATGAGAGATATGGTTGAGGATGGAAGGGTGAACTAGGAAAAGGTAGATACAGTTGTGAATATTGCAGATGCATTAATTAAGCCCGTGAGCATATACAAATTTAGGTGGTGTTCCAAGTCTATGGGCCTCTCGGCCCCTAGTAGTTGATCCATGATGGTATCTTTCCCTTGGCCCTGGCAAGGTATTCAAAAAGTGGGATATTTTTGGAAATAATGTGTCTCAACCTTGTTTGGTTTATTCATTTAAGATTTTCCTACAACTGTTTCACATTGTTGGTGCTCTAAAAATAGAAATATGAGTTGTCAAAATATTCCCATATGATAGTATATCATGGAAGGGCAATTTTTAGAGATATTATGATAGATTTTATGGCATCTGTAAGGGTCAAAAATAGGGGAGAATATTGTGGACGTGGGAGCCCAATTTTAGACCAAAATCTTGCTATTTAATGTAATCTACCTCATGAGAGGTTTTGCACATGGTTTTGTAAACCATAGATGGTTTCTTGTATAGCTGGAGGTCTATAAATTGAAGGCTTGGAGAAGCAATTTGTGTGGTGAGTTTTTGCAAGTACTGTAATATTAGAATCCTCATAGAATTGATTCTAGTGATACTCCTGTAATAAAATTTCTCTTCAATTGTATGTAATCTTGTTATTAGATTTAAAATACATTGAGTGGGATTTTGGAGTGTGGGGTTTTTTATCTAAAAGGATTTCCCCCACATATATCTAGTGTTTCTGTTAATTGTTTATTTTCTTGCTATGAATGTGTTGCTAGAATTTTTGTAACTATTTTATTAAGTTCAAAGTTTTGCATAATATCTCTCATCAAGATTAGCATAGGAATTTGTTTTTCCACTCATATTTCCTAACAAAAATTATGCCAAATAAAGGACCTCTACAGTTGCAGCGGAGAAGAAAGGAGAATGTCGCTTCTTCATTACAAAAATCCGTATGTATTCCCCTCAACATTTGTGAACATATGATAAAAAATATTTTAATGTCACAATGTGGGATGCCCTATCTATCCCATCTCAAAGTTATCTCTTGTAAAAAGCCTTGAAACAACTTCCTCTTCTTAGACCTACCATGTACAAAACAGACTCCACCGTCAACATCTATCATCCTGAGGAAGAATAAGTAGGTGTAGTTATTAAAGTTTATCCTTTCTACATGTATCTAATTGTTTGCAAACACCTTCTACACAACTACATGATAGACTATGTTTCTATTACATTAGTTATGATTAATAAGATTGTAGATATTTTTTGAATTGAGTATATTCCAACCTTAAAAGGTGTTTTGCAACTTGATGGGCCAACAATGCAAGTCCTACGTGTGAACAAGGATCTAGAGTTAACTCTTCATGCTTTCCCAATCCTAACCAAAATGCAAGATATCTCTGTGATTTACTTACCACATTTGTTCATCGTCTACTTCTCCATAGATTTCACAACCGAAGTGGGTATATATCTTTATTTAGATTGGTATCATATGCTATTAAGAACAAGTTGTGGAACTAGGTTTACAGTAAGAGATGAGCCCATCTCATCTTATCATGTTGAATTCCATGATCGTAGTCCTATTAATGAAAATCATGTGGTCCAATATGAAGTAGGAAGTGATCCTTAATTGTTTGAGACCATCCATTCATTAGTTTTAGCTCCTGACCTTATGCTTGATGAATGAAATAAATAACATCGCAAGTTTGATCTCTATAACACAACCATGAAGACTAGTCTAGGCATTTATTGTGTCTATGAAGAGGATTTTACTATCACTGCACCACTCAAGAAATAGAAAAACACTTATGGCATATGGAAACTATATTTTGATGGATAAATAAGTAGGAATGGAGTTGCGGTGGGTGTAGTTATTGTCTCCCCAATGGACAAAAACTATTATTTGCACATAGGATGTAATTTAAATTCTCAAATAATGTGGCAGAGTATGAGGCATTAGTTCATGGAATACTCATTGTGGAAAATATATAAATTAAAGCCTTGTAAATATTTGAGGGACACTTAATTGGTCAGTCACCAAGTCAGGGGAAAGTGTGCGGCCGTAAAAATATTTTGAGAGCTTATAGGCACTGAGTTTGGGACCTTTTAGATAATTTTGAATCCATCAGCCTTCAGGTGGTGCTAGGGAAATAAGATAAGGAAGCTAATAAATGGATACAGTTGGCTCATAGTTTTCCCCTATGGAAGACCTTATTCAAGGAAACCAACATGTCTGAGTGATTTTAAGGCCATCCATCCTAGATAATGAAGTCAATTAGAAAGTGTTCGAGAAGGATGAGTAGATAGTTAAGTTCATCCAAAATGAGGATCAATTCTATTCTAGTTTGCAACTCAGTTTGTGAGAAAGTTATGGCGATTGAATCATTCAAATACAAACTAACAAGTTACTTAAAGGATTGGTAATCCTCAAAGATATATTCAATCTTTATGATAAAGTAAAAGGGTGAAATAAAAACATTTCCATGTGGTGGGAAGATTGCAAGCTAGTCACCATTTCATAGGGTGATGAGCTATTGATTCAAAAGCTGTGTGATCAAGTTGAAGACCAAGATTTAATTTCTTTATGTCAGAAATATAATGATATATTTTCATAAAAATTTGAGGATCTTAAGGTTTTTGACCCTAACATTACTCAACACACCATTGATCTTGATCTCATGACCAAGCTAGTTGGAAAAAAATAGAGACCAATGAATCCAAAAATTGATCCTCTCATGAAGAGGGAGTTATCCAAACTCATTGAATCAAAATTAATATTCCCCATCATGTACTCATTCTAGGTGGTGAATCTGGTCCCTATTAGGAAAAAATAGAGAAATAAGGCTCTATGTGTACTTTAAAGATTTTAAAAAGGCTTCATTGAAGTATCACTATCCTCTTCCCTACATGGAACAAATCCTTTAAATAGTATTATGATCTGAAAGATTATATTTTCTTGATGGATACTCAAGATTCAATCAGATTAAGATCAAAAATGAGGATCAATATAAAATTGCATTCACAACCAAGTGGGGAATATATGCATACCAAAAAATGTCTTCTGGTTTACCAAAAATGCTAGGAATATCACATTAGTGATCACATTATATGGGTGATATACCGGAAATAAGAGAGATAAATTAGTTTGGTGTGAGCTATTCGATTGTTCATTGAACTCAAAATCAATAGGATATTTTTGAATAGTTAAATCCAATAGCTTATTTATAGGAGTAACTTGACCTATACATATGTAATATGTTTCATATGAAATATAAGAAAGACTATTTTTGTGCATTTACTCTTCATACCTATCATTTGGCATCAGAACATATCACTAATATGATGGAGAATTAATTTGATTTGTAAGAGTAAATGTAGTAACAGACTGCTCTACGTAATGAGTGGCAACCACCAAAACTAAAGTGGAATTAAAAAAGAAGATAAGAATTTTACATTGGGAGGCATTAAAATTTGTATATTTCAGTATCTATACATTGATTCAATATGTTCATTTATCCTCCTCAGCATCGTGTTTATCTGATCTCCTCATGTCCTAGTCGTGCATCTCTCTTAGAAATCTACATTCTAAAAATTCATCCATGCATGTTCACTACTGTTTGAATCCAACTATAGTCATTCATGTTGCACTTCATTATCATGATCTCTTCATACATGATCTATTCCATAAATGCCTACAAATAAATTAAACTCCTTATAAATTGATGATTAGAAATTAAAGGCCTGATATCGATTGGATATTTTTGGTTGTCCTTGTGTAATTAGTCTATATAATGTGGTGAGACAAAGGGAAATAATGACATCACAGTAGGAAAGGATCCACAAATTCTAAAGCTTAGACAACATTTGTGCTTGCATTAGACTTATCTCTCCATGCAGTCCATCAAGATAGAGATCAACTTGACTGGAGCACGACTTGAGGTTAATAAGTGACCACCAATTAACCATAATCTACCATTTCAATATTTGGCTCACATATTTGAAAGAAAAGGCATTTTTAATAATAAAAATACAAACCAAGATTCTATAAGTCTAGTGTGTTTAATAATTTTATTATTTTCTTCTAAGGGGGTCAATGGCTTATTAGGATATGCGTAGTACCTTAATGTTTTTGTTGGTCCTCCATTTCACTGTGTCAACATATGGTGTTTATGTTTGTTGTTATCCTCAAGTTTTTCATTCCAATGTTATGAGAAATATTTTCAAGTGTCATTATTCATTACTTGTTGTACAAGTTATTTGGAACAAAAGCATTTAATGTCATGTTGTTATGTTTTAGGGCCAAAAGAAGTTTTTTTTTTAACTGAGTCTACAATATAACCATGAGAAGCAATGTTTTAAAGTAAAGTTATATTTGTATTGTTTATAGATTTATATTGTAGTATAGTGTCATTAAGTCATAAGTATCACATATTGTGTTATTTGTGTCTTGGTCATTGTGTAGAACTGTTAAAATTATTGTAAAATATAGTCATCATAGCTACATGTGCAGTGTTGTCAAAAATTTGTCGTCTTGTCAAAAAGTCTGAAAAATTGAAAAAAATTTGCCTCACTTTTCAATAATTGGACGCATTTTCGACTTGTACATGACATCCACATTATGGGGGTGAATTTTTCAAAGTGCTTCAAAGCTAGGTCAAGCTGAGTTAGTAGCGTCACATCAAAGGATGGAGGAAAATGGAGGTTCGGAGTTCAATTAATGACCTCTCATCAGTCGCCAACAACGGGGCTGCATCAAAAGGTTTGGTGGCACTTTTTTGTTTCAGTTGTGTGTTTGTTTTCAAGTTGTGCGTGGTGTGTTGCAATTTGCAGTACATTCCTGTGTGAATACGTGAAAATTTCACATTGAGGGGAGAACATGATCCAATGTTCCATTTCCCTTATGCCATCATTTTATATGTGTGTATGAGTAGTAGAATTACACAAAATTTCCTATGTTATTCCCTGCGGTGAAATGTGATGAGGGATGATAATAGTGCTTGGCACATCATGATGTGGTTACAGATAAACCACTTGAAAACCTTCATTTTTGGTTTGTGGTAAATCAATTATACAAAACCCACCACTCTTGGTTGTTGGTAAACCATTTGCAAAACCACCACCTTGTGGTTTGTGGTTCTCCAAATATAAAACCACCATTTTTTAGTTTGTGGTCAACCATTTGTCAAACTTGTGCTCATCCTTTGAAACTCACCATATCATGAAAAAGTGCAAGTACAAAGACATTTTTTCCCATGTTCAAACTAAGGGAGGGAATGTTAGTAATATCACATTATCTCTCACATTATATGGGTGGTTCATTATTTGATATCATTATAAAAGAAATAAATTAGTTTAGTGTGAGATGTTTGGTTTTTGACTGAACTCACATGAATAAGATACTATTGAATAGTTAAAGATAAATCCTTATTTCTAGGATTAGCTTGACCTATAAATATGTAATATTTTTTTTATGAAATATAAAAAATATTGTTTGTGTACATTTAATTTTCATACCTAGAAAAACACGGGTGTCACTTTTCAGTGGGAAATGGATGACATCTTAATATTCTAAAAGTGAAGCCAACACCACATGGAGCATTTAGAGAAAGTTTTTGAGAGATGAAGAGAATTTGGTGTATCCTCAAACCTTAAAAATAACATTTTTGTAGTTCCATAGGGTAAATTGTCGAGTCACATTTTTTCAAATGATGGAATTTAAATTATACCAGAAAGAGTATCCTCCATTCTCTCTATCATTACCAACTCACAAAATTACCTTTAGTCTTTTTTGAGAAATATCATTTTTTTATGAAGTTAATTCCTAACTTTTCAAGATTAGTCAGGGCCATCACTTTGATGCTAAAGAAGGATGTAAGTTTGAAATGGAGTACGAAAGGAAGAGAAAGATTTTCCAAGATCAAAGCTACGATTTCCCAAGTGACAACTCTCATCAATATAAATTTTGTAAAGGACTTAATCTTTTATGCTTATGGTACTAAAATTATTGTAGTTGCGGTTCTCACTCAGAAGATTAATGAAGACGTGGAGTAACTTTTGGCATTTAAAGAAAAACATTGAAAGATTTCGAGCTCAGGTATAATCATTTAGAAAAGTAAGTTTTCACCATCTTGTGAGATCTTAAAAAATTCAAGCCCATGCTAGCTGACAAGTGCATAAAAGTACTAGTCTCACATCCTAGTGTGAGAGAGTTCATCATGTGAGTGAAAATTAGTGAGAAGAGAGCCAGATGGGTAACCAAAATCATGGATTTCAACGAACCATAAAAGCTACATAATTGGTGAGAGGAAGATCACTATGTGAGAAACATGTCGTAGACACTTAGGTTAATTAAGAATAATATTTCTTTATGAAGAAAGAACAGTGAAAATCCGTAGAGGATTATGAAGGGAACTTTGGAGGTCCTCAAAAAGAAGATTCATAGTGGGTCACAAGTCCGTAAGAATTTGGAAATATGTATAATGCAAAAGAGACATGGAACGTTGAATTCCCACACAATATAGATGTTCTATGGGAAAAAGAAGGTCAACTTGGCCACAATAGTTTGATCAAAGGAATGGAAACATTTATAGAAACTGGTGGCTACCCTCATGGTTTAAGAAAGGAAAAGAGAAGGAAATTGAGGTTGTAATAATTCCCTATGGGTTGATAAATGGAATTATTTTTAGGAAGAATTTGGAGTGTTGTTGAGGTGTATTGAGGGTAAATATGTAAACAAAGTCTTGGTAGAGTTCCATAATGGATTTTATGATGAAAAATTTTCATCTTGAGCCACAATGATAAAGATCATAAAGGGAGGATACTTTTGGCTCACATTGTTTGTATATGCACATCAATGGGTAAAAAAATGTAAAGAATGTTCATTTTTCATTGGTAAGAAGAAGAAGATGGATCTCCCACTTCATCCTATTCAGGCGGATGAATCATTTTCTCAGTGAAGGCTTGATTTCCTAGGAATGATTAATCCTCCATCAAGTATGGGTCATAAATGGGTCTTGCCAAAAATACACTATTTCACTAGATGGACAAAGGCCACACCACTCAAGGAAGCTACTGAATCAGCCATCCTTTAATTATTGGATGACATTGCAAAAATGTTTAGGGTTCCCCAAAATATCATTTGTGATAATGCTAAATCATTCTTAGGATCGCTAATTGGGATGTTAAACATGGAGTTTATTTGAATACTTCCTCTAATTACTATCTGCAAGGTAATGGTTTGGTGGAATCGACTAACAAGAACATGATCAAGATTATGAAGAAGACTATGTAAGTCAATCAAAGGAAGTGACATACCAAAATAAAGATTACTCTTTGGGATGATAGAATTAATCCAAAAAGAAAAATTGGAAATTCCCCATTTTTCCTTGTATATGGAAATGAAGCTAGGCTCCCATTGTCACTTGATTTACCTTCATTAGAGCTGACTAAATAGTTGGAATTATAAGGTGCAAATTAGAGATAAATTAGAATGGTGGAACTGATTGAACTTGAAGAAATGAGACAAGCTATCATGGCTAAGTTAGAAAAGTTCTATTTATAAACCAAGTAATGGTTTGACAAGAAATCTAAGCTGCAGGAATTGAAAGGAGGTGATTTAGTCCTCAAATGTGATGTAGATAAAGATAAAACAAGGTGATACTCTAATTTTAATGGACTGTGGAGTGGGCCATACATCCTCATTACTTGTAGAGAGGAAAAATCCTTTAGGTTTTCTAGCCTTTATGGAGAAACATTACACATCAAAGTAAATGGGATGTATATCAAACATTCCCATTAAGATGTTCCATTGCATCTTGTAAATATTTGTATGTTTTGTGTTTTGTTGGAGGTTCCCTCTTTTTTGTGTGTGTTGATCACTAGTTGAGTTCCTTTTCCTTAGTCCTTGTGGTGATCATATCTTTTTATAATAAGCTATTGTGTACTCTCTATATGTTTCACTTGAAACATGTATGATATTAACTTTTGTAAATAGGTTTTAGAAGATCCTTGTAGTCATACGTTGCATCATCTCAGAGCATGTTGCATGGCAAAAATTAATTATTTCAAGAAATTATAGATCATTGCAAAATTATTATAGATCCAGGAGACAAGTTTTAAAAGATAAGATTATATTTCAAGATTATGCTTGACTCCATGCCTAATGGATGCTTACATACTATTGGTATTCATCATCAAATAGGTATATATCCCCTGGAGGTCACTAAATTGTTGTCCAAAATTACATCCTCATGTAATTTTGAACAACTTATCACAAATGGAATTAGTCAAATTCTCTCAGGAAAGACATGCAAGACTAATTTATCCTTTTAGAGTGTGCAGTCAAGTAGTGTTCCATGGGTTCTCCTAACCCATAGAATAAAGTATTCAAGTGCTTTGGACTTAGGTACATTTTGGAAAAGTGAGTGCATCATGTAGTTTGACAGTATTTCGTGGCACTAAGGAAAGAAATCCTTTGAAGGTTGGAGGCAAGTCAGAGCATCTCAGGGTTACACACCCATGTTAAAATAGAATATTGTCTAAGGAAATAATCCACAGAGCAAAGGAAGTGAGAAAATAGTTAGGGATCTGTGGAAAACAAACACATTATCATAAAAAATCAAAAGACATAGAGTTCCATAGGTCTGTCAATTCCACAGAATCAAATACAAAGTCCACCTAGTTAAAAGTTATGGAGCATAAAGAATTATGAATACCTACATGGTAAGGAAAAGAAAATTTATAAAGGGTAAGGTTGGAAGCCCCATAACACTATCCTACTATTCTATGGTTCTCCTAAATCATAGTGTTTTATGGGTTGTCAATGCATTAGAACAAAGAAACATATCCACGAGTAAAACACTATGTGGAAAGAAAGAAAGATCACTGTGACATAGTGATGAAGCATGAAGGAAAAGTCTAGAAGTTTTCAAATCCATGTTATAAGCTACTAAACATTAAAAACCACATAATGGGAAATATCCATCAGAAAAAGTCGAAACAAATATGTGGGAAACCATTAATACATTAGGCTTCTTTGGAAGGTCTTAAAGCCACACTCATTTTTGAACCAGATAACCAACCACCCTAACAACAAATAGTTAATGAAGTATGACATCATTCTACATGGTTTGATGGCATGTGATAGAATCAAGGTACCATTGTGTGGTTGTTGACTTTCTTCATAGGGCACCCATGTCTATACTACAAGTATACCCTGTAAGAAATCATGACACCCATTCTTGTCCAACACATTTTTAGAAGATATGAACTCCAATGTAGAAGTCCTTTCTTCTTTCTTCTCTTTCTCTTTCTCCCTTTCATGATTGGTATAAATATAAGTGCTTGTGGACTTTGTAAAATGTTCCTATCCCATTTTCCTCCTTAGCATTTTTTAGGATTTTCTTTGGGAACCTCAAAATTTTAAGCCTTTGACCTCTGTAACTCAAAAATGGAAATTTTCTTTCCCTTTCTCTGTATGTAAATAGTAAAGTATCGACTAATGTAAGTGTGGTTTCTCTCTTTTCTTCAAATACTATGCATTTGGTGTGAATGTATATACCCTCTTACACATTTTGTATTCATTCACTTGTTTGCATTAGAATTTTGTGCATTTTCATGGTCTCTTTTTTGTGAACTTATATATTTGTCATTTAGAATACGAGGATTTCCATCTTCTTTCTAGTGCTATCAATGCCCATTTTAGCTTAGGATTTACTTTCTGCATCTCTTTTTTGTCCCTTATATGTTTTAGAGTAGATTGGCTTAAGAGAAGTGTTAACATTAGTTGAGGTTGTGTTCAATAGGTTCCACTAATCTTTAGAATAGAGGAAGTTGACCTTCTCTAGAGGTCTTTCTCAAGTTACAAGTCCCTCTCTTGGAGATAGTCCCATGTTGCCTCTAAATTTTGGATATGTCATGATTCAGAATAGGGTGCAATTTTTGAGCTCCAATAGGCCCCATAAATAGGGATTACCAAAATTTTCCCTTTATCTTATTCTACTTCAAGATGTGATGGTTCCTCAACATTACAGTCCTAAAGGATGAAAATAAGATACAAACATGCAGTAAAATTGGAGTCACTAAATTTAGTAAATGGTTTTCTTGGCTTCCTCCTCAGTATTTATCACATATAGGACTTCAACCTCAAATACTATTTCCTATTGTTTTTCTAGATGATTGTGTCATTTAGGATCTTGAAGTAGGGGTGATGAATCATCCTTAAGATGTAATGAAATTAGAAATTCATGCATGATGTATTAACCTCATATTATTATTTTTTCAAGTCCATAGAGTGTTTATTCATTATTAGCTTAGATACTTGCACTTGGGTATGAAGGATGTCCTCCTCTTTTCACAGCTTGACCTTAATATAATTTATAGTATAAAATATTTTGCTAGGTAGATATAAGAACCCATCATTTTTATTAGATTCATTCTATTCAAATATAGTTACTTCTTGTTCCTTATTAATTAATCTTGTTTACTTGGTAGGCCACAAATTAGTAGTAATGACACTACTCAAGTTCTCTAGCTAGAAAATACTTGAATTTGACCTCCTTGATCTTCCTTTTCAAAACCTACTGTTGATTCCCAAAAACATTCTCCCACCATTGGAACATTAGTTCATCTAGGATGTTATTCATAATGGCTTATTTATCATGGAAATATTTAAATATGATATGATGTTCAACTTTCATGGCTTATTATGGAATATTATAAAATATATTAGCATTGCATTTTTTCCTTTTCAATTCATTGGGAAAGTATTTATGTGAGCCAAATGTTAGTGTGAGAAAATTTTTGATAAAAAATGAGATAGTTTTGGTGAGATTTGAATGGGATTGAAGTGATGACATAGGGATTATATCCCACTACAAATAGAGGGGGTGTTGGTTGCATATTTTTTCAGACCAAAATATGAGGTTCAACCATAGTACATGGGATTAAATCCCTCCTCAAAGACAGGTAAGGCAGCCTATTTATTACTAATCTAAAACACATTAGAAATAATATATATAATATCCACACTATTCTAACCATTGGAGTTGGGATACAATCCCAAAATCCATATCAACATGAGATGGAGATGTTATAGCTTTAGAAATGAAATGGATTAGAAAGGAAACTATTAACGATGAAACTAAATGAGAAAGGGAATGAGAGGAACACATTTTGAAAAACACAGATCAAGAAATACTTATACGAGTTTTAGATAATGAGTGTAATATTTGAAATGATTAAAATAATCAAGGATGATAAACAAAGGATAGATTAAGATCTTGTACGTAAGAACAATCTATCAAGATAGATGAATCTCATAACACAAAGTTTTCAAAATAACACTTGTTTCTATTCCTCAATGATTAAAAAGAAAATACAAAGTTTTTCTTCTTCTTCACAATAGCTCTTAATATTTTAAAAATTTCTCCCCCTTTTGGAATGCATAAGCATCCCTTATTTATAATAGAGAGAGCAAAGAGAAAATAGGATAAATCCTAGAAAATAGTTATTTAATGAGAGTCCTATTTTACTTGACTCTCACGTAGGAGAACAAGTCAAAATTTGTTTCTTATGTGACAAAACGAAAATGAAAATGACATGACAGTTTATTTATAGATATGACATGAAACATTATGCTTATTCTATTTCGTCATCCTTGTCTTCCTCCAATGAAGCCTGCTTGTCATGAAATTATTGGAACTTTTGGATTTTTCCCTGTATCTCATCTTCATTTGGTGCACTAGAATAATCACTTAGAACCTCACAAGTTTCCTGAGTGTCACTTGCATTGCCAGGAAGTTTCTTCAATCTCTTGTTGAGTTTCCTTAGTGATTCCAAAACATTCTTGATCCTTATGAACTTATCAATGGTTTTCAGATCAAAGATGGAAGTTGGTTCATGCTTAATTGATTCTTGAGCTTGTTTATAGATATTGTCGGTAGGTATAATACTCAATCTTTCATCCAAAACCTTGGTAAAGATCTTAGATAGCTCCTCTTCTATGTCATTAGTGGAATCAACCAACTGATCTCTAGACTCCCTCAACTTACTACAAGTTTCACTAAGAATCTTTATCCTGAATCTGATGGCTTTGGCAAGCTGAAAATTCTTATCCCCATGCAGAATGATTCCTTCTTCCATTAAGATCTGGGATGAAACTTGTTTCAGTGCATTAAGAGCCTCTAAAGTTAACTCAAGGTTCCCAAATTCTTGTGAAAATTCATCATCCATTTTGTCTCCATCCTTCTTTATTTCCTCCAAGGATTTATAAACCTTCACTGTGTCATCAATGACCTCACTTCCTTGTAGGAGTAGCCTCTGAATTCATTCATCAACCATTCTTCCATTCTCGTTTATCTTTTCAATCATAGGTACCTATGAGAAATAAAACTTGATAGGAGTAGGGGTAGAAGATGATGATGTTGACTGAGAGGGATTTGAGAGATTGAGCAATACTACCATTTACTATTCAAATTCCTCCTTTAGCTTATCCCTACTCACCTTCATTTTCCTCAGCTTCTAGCATAACATGTTCATGGAATCCTGCACATCTTTTTGTGCACCTTCTGTTGTTACCTTTCTCAGATCCACCCTTGTAATCTAATAATAAGTAACCACTATATCCTCCTTGGTTTTGTCGGCCATGGGAGTGGAAATCTCTACAAACTTATGCCCTGAGGCATCCATTAAAACCATTGAAGCTGTTTTGGGTTTCTTGGAAAATTTGGTAGGAGAGGCCTTGAGTGAACTTAAGTCAAAGGCTGGTAGGGGAAATACCACCTTCCTCTTCCTTAGAGTCTGATCAACCAACCATTGCAGTACAATGGAAGAAGTTGCTCCTATCAGAGGTGTTATGGTTGTATCTACAGGTGGAGGAAGGTTTACTTGTGGAGTAGTGATGCGGGCAAGTGTGGTGACTGTGGGGATAGATTCAGGGAATGAAGGTGCAGATGCATGAGGCTTTTATATGGCCATATTAGGTCCAACATAGAGAGGTGAGAGGCCAGAGAAAATGCTGGCCATGGCTGATGAGAGTGGCATAGAAATATGAGATGAGGAAGATTAGGAGAGAGGAGGTAAAGATTCTAGATTCAAAGCTTGAGAAGCAAGAGAGAGACTTACTTCTGATGAGAAATCATCGAAAGGAGAAATGAGAGGTTGACCAACCTTATCTTCCAAAGGAATTTTTCCTTGTTCTAGTGGAAAAGGTGAATCTAGTACCTCAACTGTTTGTGAAGGAGTGGCAGATGATTCAGCTCCTTACTTTTCTCCCCTTTTGAAAAACTTAAATTTAATCTACCTCTTAGTAGGGCTTTTATCATCTTCCCTCTCTCCCTTAGAAGGTCTCACTTCTAACATAGCTATTTTTGAAAAGCTCTTTTCCTTATAACTCATTCCCCAAGAAATGAGCCATGCCTCGATATAGAAAATAGTCTGAGCAACTATTTCAGTGATAGAAGCTTTTTCAGCAATAGACCAATCAATGGCTGGGAATCTGAGTTGGTCTCCATCTGACTATTTGTTCCTAGTGTCCAGAACAACTTTCAGTGTTTGTGGTGCCTTTAGGGATATCAGCCAAATATAACATCTGAATTTCTTCAAGTGTCAGTCTGTTGTTATCTTTTCTTTAGATGACAACTTAATCTCGAAGATCAACCTAGATATCTTCCACATTGGGCACATGTAGGTACAAGGTTCCATATGACTTGAGGATTCCTCTAATGTCAAACCCCTCCCTGAGCTTCATATGTTTCTTCAATTTTTCCTAAACCTCATGCACCACGTTCTTGGCCTTAACCATGGTAGAACATGTGTACCTTCCAATGGAAATAGGGAAGGAGATGGCGGCTTTGTGCCTGCTTTGTTGGAATTTGTGAAAATCCAACAATTGTCTGGCTAACTCCATGAGGAACAATATGTCACTCGGGAACTTGGGAAAATGAAAAGGGTTACCTTGGAACCTTACCACCTGAAGATAAGTAAAATTCTTGAATTGCAAGAAAATGCAACCCCATTTTGACACCTCAGCCCATGCTTCATCAGAAACCCTTTTCTTCCTCAGATCAAGATCTAACTTGCAAATGTTTTCATAGAAGAAGGAGTTCATTCACTCTTCTATATTGGTCTTTAGACCCTTTCATTGTCAGTTGAGGGAAGTACCGATATAGGTGTTCCATTTCTTGATTTCCCTTTGTATCTAGCCCTGGGTAGTTTCTCATGCCTGTTGATGCATAGGTGACGTATGAAATCATATAGAACTTTTCGGTAGACAAGACTATTTTCATTTGGGAGTATTTTTTGTCACTTAGTAGGCTACCCCAATCAATTCCTTCATAATTATTCTTTATGATGACCATGAAATTGTACATCCATCCTTGGAATTCCTTTGACTCTAGGAGCCCAAATAACTGGCTCAGCAGGGTGATGATATCACTAACTTCAAGAATAAAATCACTTCTAGGGACCGACTTAGGAAACCTAGAAATAGATGGCTTATCTTTAATCAAGAACTTCTTGTTTACATCTTTGATGCAATTTTCCTAATCTTTGTCCCAGGCCTTTTGTGTTGATTTAAGGTCTAAATAACCATACTCCACAAAGTTGGGCAACCTTAGGAGTTGATCGAAATAACCTCCATCTAATTTCACTATAGACTCTCCTGCTTGATTTCTCACTGAGTGGGAGGCTAAGTCATAGTGGGAAGCGCAAGACAAGATGAATTCAAGGCATTGAGCTGATTTTGGGAATCCTACTATGAGAGGGAGACCACTTCCTACTATTGACTTCATCCATGAATTTTGAGAAGAATCCTCAATTCTCTCCAGAATTTCTCCATATCTATATTACTAAGATCTATGTCCCAAATGTCATAATTATAGATTATGTAGGAGGAAGAATCCATCTTCTAATACTTAGAATTCATCTTTCCTGACTTATCCTTAGATTGGCTGAGGTCTGACATGAGGAGTCTCGAAGAAGAAATGCCTTGATGATTTTTGGAAGAGAAATCGGGCTTGAAAGCTTATTGAATGGGTGCACAAACCCACCACACTGTTCATATTTTGAAACTTGCAAAACACCTTTGGAAACCCAACAGAGTAAAGTGTATGTTGGAAGTTAGGACTTATCAAGCACTGATGGAAACCTGACACACTGTGGAAATGAGGATGTGTCAGATAAGTGGGAAAACCTGACACACACTGTAGAACCTAGAGGATGTTGAGAAGGTAGAAATACCCAATGCACTATGGATCTAGACAGATGTTGAGCACCTGGAAAAACCCAAAACAAGGTGGAAAGAACAAGATGTTAAACACCCTACAAAACTTGAAACAAGTATATCAGGTTTCTGACGTGTCACAACATGAAAAATTTCTGCCCCATGATTTCTTAGGAACCTTTAGAATCATCTTGAAATCCACAAGTTACAACCTATGAAAAACAAGTAAATAACCTAGGGGTGGAATTATAAAAATTCAACACAAATCATGCACAAATTGCTAAAATTGTAATGAAGGATCAGGATAGAGCAAACAACACAAGAAAGGATTGAAAATTCATTCACAGAGCTTGCATTGTCATTTCCATTTTTAAATACAGTGCATTACAATAGCAAGGAGGTAGAAAACATGTTGCAGTCCTAAAAAAGGTCTGATATTCCACAAATCCACTTGCCAGGGTGAAGGAGGGAGCCTGCAGATCATAAAAAATGTCCAACCCTTTACAAATGAGCCAAATCTGGCTTTTAATAATGAAAACCCTGAGTTCAGGAAGGAGAAATGTGGGAAAAATGAAATGAATGATTCAACCACCAACCAGATCCATCAAAATAGCATGGGTACCCTTAAAAGTTCATTCCCCAAGATTTTTGACCATGCTGGAGAAGAATGGAAGCCATACTGCATTAAAAATGGTGGTTGAATGTCGGTTCTGCTCTTTTCCCCATGCCAAAGGCATTTTTTCATTTTTCTCTCACTAAACTCCACCAAAAAACAAAATTGAAGATTCCATCATGTAGAGGACTTCAATAGCTTTCCAATGACACCAAAATTGAGAAAAACTGAGCTCTGGATCGAAAGATATGCCCCTCTGAAGATTTAGGGCAAAACTGGGGCAAAAATCGGGTCGGCGGGCCGAAACCCAAAATTTTTCCCCTTTTTTGAATTTGGGAAAAATTCCCCAAAAATCTCCACCCCCACCACTCTGCTGCCATGTGGCACTTCCCATTTTCGCTGTGGGTTCAAATGGCCATTTTACACTTTTTTGAATTTTGAAAAAAATTCCAAAATTCCTCTGCGCCCCACCATTCCGGGCCACGTGTCATCCTCCTATTTGCGGGGGCCTCCAAAATTTTTCTTTTTGCGGGCCTACGGACCATTTTTCCTTTGGCCAAAAACACTTTGGAAAAATTTCAAATTCCCCCCATGCCCTGACCCTCCACTGAGAACAGGACATGTGTCATCATCTTTATTGGTCCACGGGGTTTAAAAATTTTTTTCATTTCCTCCTTGGCGGGCCTTTGGGCCAATTTTTTCCTTTGCGCCCTTTTACTATTTTGGCAAAAAGCCAAAATTCACTCCACCCCTCGACTCCCGCCACCCTCATGGACATGTGGCACATTTCTCATTTGCCTTAACTTCTTTCGTGGGGCCTTCTGGGCCAAAATTTTCTTTGCACCATTTTTGGAAATTTTTCAACTTTACCCCTTCGGTCCGACCTCCGCCGCCACGTGGAGCCTCATTTGGGCCTCAAGCCATTTCTTTTTCTAACTTACCCCCACCCACTCCTTTTGAAAATTTTTCCAACTTACCTCCGCTGACCCGCCATTCCACCGCCACGTGGCACATTCCTATTGGTTGCGGACCTTCCCAGGGAAAATTTCCCTCAAAAACTTCCACCGAGCCATAACTTGCAAAATACAAGGAGTTAGAAGGAAAATTTTACCTTTCTGGAAAGGTGAGAAAATTCTCTATCTGATGAAGCCATTTCTAGATAATTTTGAGTGCCTGAAAAGTGGAAAAATTTGACTGAGGCACAAGGAAGGAAGGAATGAAAGAAAGTTAGTCAAAAATAAGCAAGGGGCTTATTTTGGATAACAATTTTGGTGACTCAAAGGGATCATCTTCCTGCTGGATGAAGTGACCAGCTGGCCTGAAGCAATCCATTGGGCATGGAGTCATCAACTTAACTACTTGGTACTCTCAACTCATTAGAAAATTTCTAGAAAGAAGATTGTGAGAGTAGAACATCACTTGATCTGGAACATGGCCTGCAAAGATGCATCCTTGGGACAACAAAGCTTGTGCCAAAGCACTTAGGGAAATGTAAAACTAAGCTACAACAAAACAATGTGCACAAGCACTTGGAGGAATGAAAATCTAAGCTAATATGTACAAGGTGAGGAGTTTCCCTTCTAGTAGCAATGCTTTAGATGGATTCCATTAACTGGAATCTGCAGTTCTTCACCATCCAATGTAGACAATTGGAAGGCATTGTTGTTCTTACATTTTGTGACCATGTAGGGGCCACTCCAAATGGCATCAAACTTTGAATGCCTTCCTGGCTTTGCTCGGTCTGCATCCCATTTCAACACTAAATCTCCAACTTGGAAGGTTCTAGCCTTAGCTTTCCTATCAAAGGTTCTCTTGATCAAGGCTTGGTCCTTCTCCATTGTTTGGGCTGCATGCTCTCTGATTTCTTGGAGTTCCATCAATTCTACATATCTAACCTCCATGGGTTCAAACTCCAACAATTCCAATTGCTTCATGAGTTCCAACGTTGGCAACTCAAGTGACATAGGCAAGATTGCCTCTCTTCCATAAACAAGTCTGAATGGAGAGTTACCGGTGGATCTCTTGGGAGTTATCCTATCAGCCCATAAGGCTGATTTAAGTTTAGTGTGCCAAGTCCTCTGATTTTCATCAAGAGTCCTCTTGATGATCTTTAATAGGTTCTTGTTGGTAGACTCAGCTTGGCCATTACCTTGAGGGTAATAATTTGATGAAGTGCTCAGATAGATCCCATTCTTAACAGCCCATTCAGTTACCTTTGATCCTATGAATGCCAATGCATTATCTGATATTATAGTGGTAGGTATACCAAATCTGGTTACTATCCCCTCATAGAAGTCTAGAATGCTAGATTCATTTGCCTCTTTGAGTGCCACCGCCTCAGTCCATTTGGTGAAGTAGTCTGTTGCTGTTAGAATCCACTTGTGTCCTTGGCTTGAGTTTGGGTTAATGACTCCAATGAAGTCCAAACCCCATTGCATGAATGGCTGGTCAACTGAAATTGGGTGCAATGGAAGGGCTGCTAATCTTTCCTTGCCTGTGAAGAATGCACAATTTTTGCACCTCTTGATCCATGCATAACAATCACTAAACACCTTGGGCCAATAATAGCCAGCCTTCATAATCTTGAGGGCTGTCACTCTTGGAGAAAAATGACCCCCAGCTGATCCACCATGGAACTCTTCTAACATTCTCTTAATTTGATTTGTCCCAATGCATCTCAGCAGCACTCCATTTATATCCTTTTTGAACAAGACACCATCAACAAGTGCATATGGAATAGCCTGCAATCTGAAGTGTCTTCTCTTGGTTTTGTTCATCTCTGGAGGGCATAGGCCTATTTGTAAGAAGTGCATTATGTCTTGGGTCCAGCAAGGAGTGAGCATACCACCATTCTCTTCTTGAACACCTCTTTGTTCTTGGTTGTCTTGCAATGCCAAAACAACATCCTTCCCATTGCTTGCTTCCATTGATTTTCTCAAGACCAGCTGCTCACACAATCCCTTTCCTCAGACCAGCTTGGTGACTTTGATCTCAATGTCATACTCCATGACATGAGTAATCCACCCTGCACATTTTTCATTTAGGTCTTTGTTGAGGAGGAAGTCCTTAACTCCCACATGAGAAACCAACAGTTGAACCTTGTTGTTTGAAACTAGATGCTTAAATTTCTTCAAGCTCCTAATCACTGCAAGAACATGCTTCTCAATGAAGGAATACCTCATTTCATAGTCCTTCAAGCTTAGGCTAAAGAAGGTAATTGGCTGCTGTGCATTTTCTTTGTTCTGCTTTACTAAAATTGCAAAAATTGTATCATCACCTCCAAATGCATAAAGGATAAAATCCTTAGAGAAATCTGGGTTAATGAGAGTTGGAGCTTGTGAGATAGCCTCTTTGATTGCCTCAAAACTTGCCTTACCTTCAGCTGTCCATTTGAAAGCCATACTTTTCTTCAACATCATAGTTATTGGCTTGACAAGGGCTGCAAAGTCTGGAACAAACCTTCGAACAAAATTGATTCTTCCCAAGAAACTTTGAAGGGCCTTCTTGTGACTTGGTAATGGTAGTGCTTTTATTGCTTCAACCCTCTCTGGATCAATTGCTAATCCCTCTTTGGAAACAATGTGGCCTAGGAGCTTTCCTTCATGAGCTAGGAAAATACATTTTTTGGGATTCAAGGATACCCCAAATCTTCTACATCTTTGGAACACTTGTCTCAAATGAAAGAGATGATCTGCTGCACTTTTAGAAAATACAGTAATATCATCTAGGTATATCAGCACTATTTTGTTGATCAATCCCTTGAATGCCATATCCATTTCCCTTTGGAAGGTAGCTCCGGCGTTAGACAACCCAAATGGCATTTTCCTATATGCATAGGTTCCCCATTTGGTGGTGAAGGCTGTTTTGAACTGATCATCCTCCTTTACCATGATCTGATTATACCCTGAATAACCATCTAGCAATGAAAACCTCTCAGAGCCAGCAACAACTTGCAAAATCTGCTCCATAGAAGGAAGTGGGTAATGATCCTTGAGGGATGCTCTATTCAAATCTCTAAAGTCTACACACAATCTGATTTCTCCACTCTTCTTTCTAACTGGAACCAAGTTTGCAACCCAGCTTGAATGCTTGATGGGAAATATGATACTTGCCTCTATTAACTTATTCAATTCCTTCTTCATGAGAGGCTCCATGTGTGGATTGACCGGTCTTTGTTTTTTCCTGATGGGTTTAGCACTTGGATCTAATTCAATTGTGTGTTGAGCTAGCTTGGGATTGAAACCTCTCAAGTCTTCATAGCTCCAAGCAAATATATCTGGGAACTCTTGGAAAAGTTGCATGAACTCGTACCTTTCTTGCTTGGTTGCCACTTTACCAATTTGAAGTGATTTGCCTTCTCCCACTGAGATGGGCACTGAATCTTCTCCCTTGACTTGGATGTTTGCTTTCTCCTTCCTAAATTGATCATTAGGATTAAAGATGGACTCCAAAGTGACAAGTCCTTTTGGTAGTTTGTTGGTTCTCGGCTGTACCACTTGATCACCATACTGTTGTTCTAACTTTTCCTGATTTTTGGCTGAGAACTCAGCTTCTTCTTGCAAGAAATTGATGATTTGTTGGTCACTTTCAAACACTTGCCAACTTACATTATTGTCTGGCACTGATGGCCTTACAATCACATGAATGTTTGGCTGCACTTTATCTTCCTTGATACTCTCCACAACATCAAAGGCTGCTCCAACTGCTGCAAGCCTATCAGCAGCTTGGTTTTCTTTCCTAGGGATGGAGTTGATGCCAAAGCCTTCAAAATCCTCAATGAGGTCCCACACCCTATTCTTATAACACTTGAGCAGGTCATTTTTGGCAGCATGTTGTCCTTTAACTTGATTAACAATCAGCTCACTGTCACCAAAGACTTGTAAGTTTTTGATACCTCTCTTTCTTGACCAATGCAATCCTTGTATCAAAGCTTCATATTCAGCAGTGTTGTTAGAACATGCAAACTGAAATCTAAAAGCTGAATAATACTTAATGCCTTGAGGTGAAACAAGCATAGCTCCCCCCTGCACCTTGTCTACTTCTTGATCCATCAAAGAACAACTGCCATACCTCATTGTCATCTTTATGGTCTGGCTTGGTGATGCTAGGAATAGGCTGATTTTCTTCATGCATGTAATAAACTCCTAGTTCAGATTCCTCTATTTCCTTGTAGGGATCAAAAGCATGTACCTTGCTTTCCCATTCATCAAGAGTCAAATCTGGGATGCTTCCAACTTTGGTGTCAGCTTCATCTGTGCCTGGATAATCCTCTTGATCAAATGTTGAACAGTTGGCATTGATTGGGCTTGGAGTATGAGGCTCAATGTGAAAGTTTGCAATAGGTTCAGACCTGATTGTGGCCTTAGTTCCATATCTGGTCCGAAACAACATGTGTGACCAATCAACAGATAAATAGCCTCCAATTCTAGCTGTGAAATCCCTTGACAAACATAGGGCAAAAAGTGGTGGTAAATCTATCACTGACACATCTTGCAAAACAGTGACATTGGGGCATGCATGCAAAGTGAGGCTCAAATATTTAATTACCCCTACTATTGTTTACTGTTGTCCCATCCAGTTGCACCACCCCTTTAGATATGACTTCATATTGGAGTCCCGGCTAATCAGCTATTTGCTTGGGCATCACAGAACTACTTACCCAAGAATCAATCATACAATTGTGTACTAGTTTATCCCCAATGATCAATGAAACATAGAATGGAGGGGGCTTCAAAACTTTACCTTGCTGTCCTCCAAGCTTCCCCTCAGGCTGAGCAGCATTTGTGAGTACCTTCTCTTGCATATGAGCTTGCTGATTTGAAGTTGACCAATTCTTCATGGCAGCTTGTAGTAGATCCCTTTGGCATGGGATGGATAGTGATTCCCACATAGATATATTCACATTTGTCTTCTTTAGTTGTTCAATGATGTTAAATGGGGATGAAACATCTCTTTCTGCCCCTTAGCCTGCACATTCTTTTCTTATACATGGGCTGCAACAGCTGGCATTTGAGCTGGTCTAGAAGGTGGCTTGGGCTGTCCTTGCACATTTGGAACTGCATTTTTCTTGCCAACACTTTGTGGAGTGATGGAAGGTTGTGGATCACCTGGAGCTAATGACTTCCCTTCACCAATATTCCTCTTCTTTGACCATGTGTTAGCTGCTACATTCTGAGAAATTGTTTGATTCATACCACAAAAATCTTCAGCCTGCCAATTCACAAGTGTAGTCTCATTTGGAGTTGTATTTTGCTGAGATGTTCCTTGTTGTTGGTTTGTTTCTTGACTCACCTCACTCTCTACGCCAGTTGTTGTCACCATCAAAGCTTGGTTCAAAGCACCATTGAAGCACATAGACTGGTTGTGAGGTTCATTGCATGGGAAACACCAATCATACTCTTGAGCTATATTATTTTGCACTGGCACTAAGGCTTTAGAGGTAGATGCAACATTGGGGTTATAGGGCTGAAATGGTCTATTGGCAGGAGGCCTTACTTGATTTTGATTTGCAGCTGGATTGGGTGGCCTATTAGGCTGATATGGTTGCCTATTAGGCTGAGTTTGAGACTGATAAGAAGGTCTAAAACTTTGGGCTTGCTGCCTCTTGAGTGTAACCAGCTCATTGCCTAAATTTTGTAATTGTTTCATGACTTCTTGAAGTTCATTTGAGGCACTAGAGGATGAAGTAGAAGTTTCATTTGAACTCTGATTTCTAGGAGTGGGAATAGGAGCTAAAGTAGGTGCTTGACTAGTGCTTGGGTTTTCCAAGTTTGGATATAAGGGCATGGGAGGCCTAGGCACCAGTTTACCAGCTTGGATCAAACAATTCTCAGCCCTAATGGCAATGCTATAAGCTGCAGGTATATTTGCACCTCCCATGGATTGGATTAACATAGAAATATCAGAATTTAAAGCTTTGAGATAGTATAAGAAAGCACCTTCAGCTGTTGGCCTTACTGTCACTGGGATTCTATCCCATGTCCTTTGAAATCTGAAATTGAAGTCTGTTAGCTGCTCATTGGGAGCTCTCTTGATAGTTGTCAGTTGTTCCAATAGAGACAAATTATCTCCCTTTTCTCCAAACTGCTCATGGAGAGCTATGCACAACTGGTTCCAATTTTGGATAGAGCCTGCCCCAAGGCTCCTGAACCATTGCAAGGCTTTCCCTTTGAATGAAGATGCCAACAATTTGACAGCAATTTGCATCTCAACAATCTCATGGATTGCACAAACATTAGCAATGTCTTTGACATGATCACCAGGAGTGGTCTGATTTTCCCCAGTAAAGTATGGGATGTTCTTCAATGCTGCAACTGGAACTAGGTTTTGTGCATTGAGAGCAAGTGGGCTGCTGCCAGTGAAGTTGACATAAGGGTTGTGTTGTGCCATTCTGATTGGCCTGAGAACCCTTGTTGATTGGGTGAAAGGTCTACCAGGTGGAGGAGTTGATAGAGTTCTATTTGGTGGAGATGGAGACCTTTGAATTCTTCTTCCCCTCTCTCTTCTTCCTGGGGATAACTGTAGATACTCAGACAATCCCTCTTCTCTAGCCCTTGACCTTGTTTGGATCCTTCTCATGAATCTTCAGACTTGGACTGCTGAAACCAGTTGATTTTATCTCTTTGGAGTCGCCAGATGTGCAAATCAGGGCTCTTTTTAAGCAAGAAACTTACAACAAATGCACATCAACTTTGTTGTAATGAAGATGAAGACCTCTAAGGTCCCACCGGGTGTGCCAAAACTGTTAGTGCAAATTCACAGCACCCCCTAAATGACCTTCAGATCTGCAAGTGAGAAATGGGTCATTTAGTGTGATTGCACAACATGGAATCTTTTCCCCAAGTGTGGGACTTGCAAAAATGGGAAAAAACTCTCCAGATTAAAGGTTGGTTCCTCTACTCCTCTGATCATATGTATGCATGAAATTTGTAGAGGTTTAACTCAAAATCCTACTCTAATTCTGCCAAGGAGACAAGGATAGAAGAAAGAAAAGAAGATAAAACTAAACTAACAAGGTGATACACCAAAGGAGTGGTGAACATCTATTTCTACAGATTGACACAGATTATAAAAATGCAACACAAATCATGCACAAATTGCTAAAATTGTAATGAAGGATCAGGATAGAGCAAACAACACAAGAAAGGATTGAAAATTCATTCACAGAGCTTGCATTATCATTTCTATTTTTTCAATATAGTGCATTACAACAACAAGGAGGTAGAAAACATGTTGCAGTCCTAAAAAAGGTCTGATATTCCACAAATTCACTTGCCAGGGTGAAGGAGGGAGCCTGCAGAACATAAAAATGTCCAACCCTTTACAAATGAGCCAAATCTGGCTTTTAACAATGAAAACCCGAGCTCAGGAAGGAGAAACGTGGGAAAAATGAAATGAATCATTCAACCACCAACCAGATCCATCAAAATAGCATGGGTACCCTTAAAAGTTCATTCCCCAAGATTTTTGACCATGCTCGAGAAGAATGGAAGCCATACTGCATTAAAAATGGTGGTTGAATGTCGGTTCTGCTCTTTTCCCCATGCCAAAGGCATTTTTCTCATTTTTCTCTCACTAAACTCCACCAAAAATAAAATTTAAGATTCCATCATGTAGAGGACTTCAATAGCTTTCCAATGACACCAAAATTGAGAAAAACTGAGCTCTGGATCGAAAGATATGCCCCTCTGAAGATTTAGGGAAAAATGGGGCAAAAATCGGGTCGGCGGGCCGAAACCTAAAATTTTTCCCCTTTTTTGAATTTGGGAAAAATTCCCCAAAAATCTCATTTCCCCACCACTCTGCCACCACGTGGCACTTCCTCATTGGTCCATGGGTTCAAAATGGACATTTTACGCTTTTTTGAATTTTGGAAAAAATTCCAAAATTCACTCCACACCCCCGCCCGGGACATGTGTCATCCTCTTATTTCTGCGGGCATGCGCTCCAAATTTTTCCTTTACACTGCCAACCACTTTGGAAAAATTTCCAAATTCTTGCCCCACCTTTGCCACGAATAGGACATGTGGCATTTCTTATTAGTCCTGGGCCATTTCCTCCTTGGCGGGCCTACGGGCCAATTTTTCCTTGCGCCATTTTATTATTTTGGCAAAAAGCCAAAATTTACTCTGCCCCTCCAAATCCCACCGACCTCATGGACACGTGGCTTACTCTCATTCATGCGGGGTCCTGGGCCAAAATTTTCATTGCGCCATTTTTGGAAATTTTCTCCAACTTACCTTCGCCGGTCTGACCTCCATCACCTCATGGCACCCCCTCATTCATGTGGGCCTCAAGCCATTTCTTTCCTTTGGGCAGCCCTTTTGAATCCTTGGAAAAATTTTCTAACTTACCTCCACTGACCCACCATTCTGCCACCACGTGGCACATTCCCATTGGTTGCGGACCTTCCTAGGGAAAATTTCCCTCAAAAACTCCGCCGAGCCATAACTTGCAAAATACAAGGAGTTAGAAGGAAAATTTTACCTTTCTGGAAAGGTGAGAAAATTCTCTATCTGATGAAGCCATTTCTAGATAATTTTGAGTGCCTAAAAAGTGGAAAAATTTGACTGAGGCACAAGGAAGGAAGGAATGAAAGAAAGTTAGTCAACAAAAATCCAACACAACAAAAACAAACTGTAACAAATGATGTGGAAAAAGTCGACTATTTATAATAACCTAGCATTAGTTACACTTCACTAGACAATTAGACATTAATGACATGTCATCATGCTTAGAGCATCCGAAAACCTAATACATAGGATTTGATTCAATTTGGGTTTTGGAAAACATGAGACATGATACATGATTTGTTTAGATGCTTCTAAGTTATGAAATCCTGACACAAAGGCTTTATTCAGGTTTCGGGAAACAAATGGCATGAAACATGCATTTGGAAAAGCATGTTCTGATGCTTAGAAGTTTCCAAAATATGACATAAAGGAATTATATAATTGGGTTTTAGGTTTCAAGAAACATGGGACATATAACATGCAAGAAACATGTTTTCATGTAATGAAAACCCGAAAACCTGAAAATCTCTTTCAAAGGGAATTTTTAAGAGATTTTCCCAAATTTTTCCTATGGTTATCTCATTTTTAGTTGGAATCATTAAAATGAGATAACAACTGGCTCCAGTTAGGGAATTTATTTGAGACATCAAATGAAGAGAACTCATGTATCAAAAAGCTTTATCCATTGGGCTATGGATTCGGGAGAAGAAAAACCAAAAACAAATAAACAAAGAAAGAAAGAAATAAAGCAAACACACAACAGAAAATAAATTATAATACAGTACAAGAGAGCATATTGCATTACTGATGGAACAACTTCAGATGTTGACCACTGAATAGGTAGAGGGAGAAAATCTCCATCAAGATATGATATAAAATCTATTTTCACCATTTAACTGATGGATTTTTAAAGGACCTTTCCATAAAGAATCGAACTTGACATGCATCCCTTTCTGTTCCCTTCTCTTATCCCAGAGAAGTACTAGATATCTAATCTGGAAATCACGTTTCTTTGATTTTTTGTAAATATCTTTTTGACTTTGCTCTGATGATCTGCAATGTGATCCACCACCTTGCTCCGTTCTTGTTCTAGCCTAGCTAGGTACATTATCCTTTTCTCAATGGAACTTTGAAAAGTTTCCTACTCAATTACTTCAGCCAATCGTAAAGTTGGAAATTCTATAGAGATAGGAATCTCAGCATCAATTCCATACAAAACCTAGAATGGAGACATTCCAATAGCTCACTTAGGAGTAATCTGATCTTCCCATAATGTCCTCTGATTCTCATCAACCATCTTTCTGATTATGGTCACCTAGTTTTTGTTGCTTGATTCAACCTGACCATTGCCTTGGGGGTAATAATTGGAAGCATTTTCAGCAACAATATTGTGAGATATGTTGAATCTAACAATTATATTCTCCTTGAGAAAGATACACAAAGCTTCAGAGGTTTCCTATTTGATTGGCGTGGCTTCCACCCACTTGGTGAAATATTCTATGGCAGTGAGAACATAATTATGACCAGCACTGGAGGTAGGATTCAGTACTCCAATGAAGTTAATTCTCCATTGGAAAAAATGTTCTTCAATTATCACAAGCTTTAAGGGGAGAGCTGCCAACTTAGGACGACCAACGAAATGTTGACAAGCTTTACACTTATCCACCCATTCTGCTGAATCTCGAAAGAGAGTAGGCCAATATTACCTGGACCGTAAGATCATCTAAGCCTTCACAGAGGAAGATAAATTCCTCTACATGCTACATTGTGGAAGGATTCTAGAAACCTTATCTGCTGAGACTTATCAACACATCGCAAGAATACACCATCAATACCCTTCTTGTATATCCCAAAGAATGTATCTTATGGACCTTAATTTAATTGTCCTCTTTTCATTTTGGCTCAAATGTGGGGGGCATTTTCCATAAGTTAAAAATAAAGTTATATCTGCATATCATTCATCGGTTGTGCTTACAAAAAGCACCATGGGCAGTTCTGAGGAAGTATCTTTAGTCTCCTCACATTCCGTCTAAGAATTGTTTTCTACGATAAATTGGCACAAGCCTCTTCCTTGTACCAACTTGGTGGGTCTGATGTCCAAGTCATATTCTTATACTTTGGCTATCCAGTTACCCCATTGACTACCCAGCTCTTGTTGAGTCAAAATGGACTTAACTGTAGTATCAGGAACAAGAATGAGAGTGTGAGAACTCAACACGTAATACTTGAAATGATTCACTGCTGTCACCACTAAATAAGCATGCTTTTCAATTTGTAACATCTTCAATTCATGTTCCTTTAGTGGGCAGCTCATGAAATCAATGGGAGATTTGATTCCTTATTCATTCATCCGCATTAGGATGGCTAATACTGTATGTGTGAAAGCATAGCTATACATGATGAAATCCTTCTTGAAGTCTAGACATACTGGAATAGGAGCATGTGTAATTTATCTTTTGACTTCTTCAAAAGAAAGCTTCTCTTCAATGCTCCATTGAAATGGAGTTTTACCTTTCATCATCCCAAGGATATCCTTGGTTTTTTCGGAAAATTCGGGTATAAATCTTCTTAAGAAATTGGCTTTTCCGAAAAAGGAATGCACCCCAGTTTTGCTTGTAGGCAGGGTAAGGCTTTGGATGGCTTTCACCCGCTCTGGGTCGATCTTTGTTCCTTCTTTAGTAACTATATGACCAAAAAACTTTCCTTCTGTCACTCCAAACATGGAATTTTTTGGATTTAATGAAATCCCATGATGCCTCTACCTTAAGAGTACTTGATCCAGGTGATCATAATGATCACTTCGCTTCTTAGAGAAAACCGTCAAGACATCCAAATATACAACGATGATTTTTCCCATCAAATCTCTAAAAGCTAAGTCCATAGCTCTTTAAAATGTGTCTCTGGCATTAATCAAACCAAAAGGCATCCTCTTGTAAGTAAAGGTCCCCCATGGGGTGGTGAATGTTGTTTTATGTTGATCCTTAGTCGCTACCTCGACCTGATTATACCCTGAAAATACGTCAAGCATGGATAACATTTCTGATTTAGTTCCAATTTGCAATACTTGATCCATGATAGGAAATGGGTAAGTGTATTTCAATGAAGATTTATTAAGGTTCTTGAAGTCAACAAAAATTTGAATCTCACCATTCTTCTTTCTGACAGGGACAATGCTAGCAACCTAGGTAGAATGATGGATGGGGAAGATAATCCTTGTGTCTAACATCTTTTGAATTTTTGCAAGAATAATCCTTGAGATCTTTGGATTATAATGCCTTTTCTTTTTCCTGTAGGGTTTGACATCATATTTCAAAGGGATGTTATGTTGCATATCCTTGGGCTATAAAGATTTCAGATCCACATAGGACCACACCAATACATCCATATATATCTTTAAGAGTGCAATGAATCTTCCTTTCTCCTCAAGAGAACCGTATTTTCCAATGTTTACCATTCGTGGTTGGTCAAAAGAGCCCAGATTAATTTGATCTACCCCTGATAAGGAAACACCTTCAACTTCCCTTTTATCCTGAATAAAATGGTCATGTTTGTCAAACAGACCTTCGAGAGAAAGTAATCCCTTCAGAATCTTATTGCCTTTGAGCTTGATGAATTCACAATCAATCTCTTGATATGAATTTGAGACAGACTCATGGAAAGATGATTATTATCCTTCAAAATAGAGCTTGCTAAAATTAGTAGCTTTCTCAAGAAAAGACAATACCTGTTGATCATCATTGAACACTTGCTAGTGTGCTAAATTATCTGGGACACTTGGATGATACAAAATCTCAATGGTATATGTGTCCTATTTTAACTTTGGGTGAGGAAGGAGAAGAGATGTAGACACCGCTAAAGAATCAGCTTTATCGTTGTAATCTCTCAGGACTACCTTAATGGAAAAAGCATCAAAGCATTCTATGTTGTCCCACACCTTGTTCCTATAATGCCTTAGGTGATATTTTTTTACCTAATAGATCCCCCTTACTTAATTTACAATCAACTTAGCATCTCCCTGTACTTATAAGATTTTGGATTCCCTTTTGCCTCGCCATTTCTAATCCTAAGAAACAAGGCTTTGTATTCGGATGTGTTATTAGTATTGTCAAACTACAGCTTGAAGGTGAAGGGAAAGAGCTTGAAGTCTAGGGATATGAGAACCACAAAAGCGCCTGATCCAGTAGTTGAACATATCCCATCGAACTCGATGGTCCAAATAGTATTATGATCTTCTTCCTTGATTTCTATAGAAGGCACCTTTGATGTCATGAAATAATTTCCGAATCCTACATCTTCGAAGAGAATTTGGGCTTTGGGATCATTTGACGTAGTAACTAGGTACTTCACTTGTGCTTTGAGGTGGAGGACATGAGGAACTCCATTTACTAGAATTTTAGCTTTGGTCAGGTCCATATTGATTTCTCCTCTGACATCTTTACAAAAACCTCTACCAAAGAGAATACCATAAGTAGCTGGGATATCAGTAACTAGGATAGTCATTTTTACTCTCTTTTCAGGGAATGTGACAAATGCAAACTGTGCATCCTTGATTTGACCAATCAAAGGGATTTGTTTGGTTTCCATGGAATAACACCACCCATAAGATTTAGTCAAGGTAAGTCTAAGGGCATGGGCTACTTTTGTAGGCATCTCATTATCGGAGGGCTCCTGAGGTCAATTATGCAATTACTGAGTTTAAACCCGTTTATAAGTAAGGACAAATAAAATGGTTCAATATTTCCTAAAGAAGCAATAGAGGTCATATTATTTTGAGGTAAAGGATGAGTGGGATTAGGCAACATACCTTTTGAGGATTAAGGGATAAAAACCTTGCTTCTAATGAATTTGGCAAGTTTTTAAAATTTCTCAGTATTTGATTAGAGATACTCGGCTTCCAACATTTGGATTTTAGTTTTCTTTTCATAATCAATAATGTTGAAAGTGGTATATGAAGGAATGATGGTGGGCTTAGTTCTAGTAATACTTGGTCTAAGCTGAGGCACTGGTCTTGGGGGCAGGAGGAAAGAGAGTTAGAAAAAGAACTTACCTTTTTAGTTGTCTCTTTTTTATTTTGTACTGAGATAGGAGAGCCTATTTTAGCCATAAACCATAGGAGCTTATTTACCCTTCTCCTTAGAGCCATTAACCAGATTTCTGGGGTTCTGAGATTAAGCTCAAGTGAAGACTGTAAATGAATAACCATCATGTTCACACTGGTCTTCCTCGTATTCCAAGTACCCAATGTTGAAGTCACTAGTTGAATCATTAAAAGACTCATCAGCGTATCCTGAAGCTTCAAAAGATTTGCATGAGAATCTTGATCTTCAGGTTCTTCGTCTTCCTCAGATTATTTCCACTGTTGCATTGAGAGGAGTATCTTTGATGGCCATCCTTGTTAGAGCAACAGTCAACCGATTGCTATCTCTTGCAGGAGCACCATTGGTATTGTTGAAATTCCATCTAGGAATATCCCGATAAGGAATGTTGGTCACTTGTTGAGACATCTACTTCTTCAAAGTAATCAAGTCGTTGGCCATCTTCTGAATCATAGGGTCAGTAGTACTTTGAGAATAACTCTAATTTTTAGGTTTAGATGACTCTCTTCTAATCTTCCCAGCCAGAATGAGATCATCTTCTATTTCAGTGGCTGTAGCGTAAGCAGTAGCCAAATCAAGGATAACAAATCTTCTTAATAAGAAGCTCACATCAGGGGGTGCTGAGTGTTGACGAACAAACACTTTTGATTTTCAAGAGTGTGAATGGCTCAGCACTGGAATCTTCTAAATCAGTTTGTAGAATTTTTCCACGAAGCCCCACATAGGCTCATGAGACTCCTTCTTCATATGTGTAAGATATGATAACAAATCATGAGAATCTTTAGCTAGTTTGAACCTTTCTTTGAATACAGATCTCATGATAGCCCAATTGGTAATGCATGCATTTGGAATATGGTAGAACCATTCTACTACCACACCCTACAGTGTCTCAACGAAGAGTCAAATAAAGACATCTTCCTGTGCCAACTCGAGGACACCACATGCGACGAATAATGAAATGATGTGTTCATCAGGGTGCTGCTTCCCATCATCGTTGAACTCAGGAATATTCTTATGAGATCCATGTGGTAGATCATGCAATAGCAAAGTTAGGGAAAGAGGACCAATAACCACACCCTAAGGCATAAGTTGTGCTACCATTCTTCTGAATGAAGTGCATATAGGAATCTAAGTATCAGATAGGAATAATGCATAGCAGGTTGTAGAATATTCTTGTTCTTAAGGAACTTGAGTTCTTCAGATATGTGAAGAACTTATTGCTTAGCTAGATGCAACACTTTTGGGTAAGGGTATGAATATGTGTTGTTGAAGCAGATCAAAGAACAAATCAGTTTCAACCCTGGCTAGGCTTGATCGAGTGAAGATTTTTTTGGCCAGCTTGAACCGGAAAATGGATATACCAAAAATAAGGAAAATACAGAGTCGCCAAACACCAATAAGATAAAATTTAGTCTTATCAATCCGTATTCCCCAGCGGAGTCACCAAAAAATATTGGTTGGATATTTTTTCAGATCAAAATATGAGTTTCAACCATAGTACATGGGATTAAGTCCCTCCTCAAAGACATGTGAGGCAGCCTATTTATTACTAATCTAAAACACAGCAGAAATAATATATACAATATCCATACTATTCTAACCATTGGGGTTGGGATAAAATCCTGAAATCCATATCAACACGAGATGGAGATGTTACAGCTTTAGAAATGGAATGGATTAGAAAGGAAACTATTAAAGATGAAACATAGTGGAAAGGGAATGATAGGACCGTATTTTCTTTCAAGCAAACATAGATCAAGAAATACTTATACGAGTTTTAGATAATGAGTGTAATATTTGAAATGATTAAAATAATAAAGAACACTAAACAAAGGATAGCTTAAGATCTTTGATGTAATAAAAATCTCTCAAGATAAATGAATCCCACAACATAAAGTTTGCAAAATAACACTTGTTTCTATTCCTCAATGATTAAAAATAAAATACAAAGATTTTCTTCTTCTTCACAATACCTCTTAATATTCAAAAAATTTCACCCCCTTTTGGAATACATAAGCATCCCTTATTTATAATAGAGAGAGTAGAGATAAAATAGGATAAATCCCATAAAATAGGTATTTAACTAGAGTCCTATTTTTCTTGACTCTCACGTAGGAGAACAAGTCAAAATTTGCTTCCTATGTGATGAAATGAAAATGAAAAAGACATGACAATTTCTTAATAGAAATGACATGAAACATTATGCTTATTGTGCTTCATCATCTTTGTCTTCCTCGAGTAAAGCTTGCTTGTCACAAAATTCATGGAAATTCTAGATTATGCCCTGTATCTCATCTTCATTTGGTGAACTAGAATAATCACTTAGAACCTCGTAAGTTTCTTGAGTGTCACTTGCGTTGCCAAGAATTTATTTCAATCTCTTGTTGAGTTTCCTTACTGATTCCGAAATAGTCTCGATGCTTATAAACTTATCAATGGTTTTCAGATTGAAGATGGAAATTGGTTCATGCTGAATTGATTCTTGAACTTGTTTATAGATATCGTCAGTAGGTAAAATACTTGAGCTTTCATCCAACACCTTGGTGAAGATCCTAGATAGCTCCTCTTCTATGTCATTGGTGGCATCAATCAACTAATCTTTAGATTCCCTCAACTTGCTGCAAGCTTCACTAAGAATCTTTATCCTGAATCTGATGGCTTTGGCTAGCTAAAAATGCTTATTCCCATGTGGAATGATTCCTTCTTCCATTATGATCTGGGATAAACCTGTTTCAGTGCATTAAGAGCCTCTAAAGTTAACTCAAGGTTCTCGACATCCTGTGAAAATTCATCATCCATTTTGTTGCCATCCTTCTTTATTTCCTCCAAGGATTTATAAACCTCCACTTTGTCATAAATGACCTCTCTTCCTTGTAGGAGTAGCCTCTAAATCCATTCATCAACCGTTCTTTCCTTCTTGTTGATTTTTTCAATCATAGGTACCAATGAGAAATCGAACCCGATAGGATTAGGGGGTAGCAGATGATGGTGTTGAATGAGATGGTTTTGAGAGCTTGAGCAATACTTCTGTTAACTGTTCAACTTTCTCCTTTAGCTCATCCTTGCTCAACTTCATTTCCTTAGCTTTTGGCATAGCACGTTCATGGCATCTTGCACATCTTGTTGTGATCCTTATATTGTTACCTTTCCTAGATCAACCCTTGTAATCTGATAATCAGTAACCGCTATGTCGTACTTTATATTTTCGACCGTGGGGAGTGGTAATCTCTACAAACTTTTCCCTGAGGAATCCATTGAAACCCTTGAAACCATGTTGGGTTTATTGGCAGATTTGGTAGGAGAGGCTTTGAGTGAACTGAAGTTGAGGGTTGGTAGGGGAACTACCACCTTCCTCTTCCTTAGAGTTTGATCAACCAACCATTGAGGTAAAGTGGAAGAAGTTTCTCCTATTGGATGTGTTATGGTTTTATCTACATGTGGAGGAAGGTTTACTTGTGGAGTAGTGATGAGTGCAAGTGTGGTGACTATGGGGATAGATTGAGGGAATGGAGGTGTAGAAGGAGGAGGCATCTATGGCCATCTTAGATCTAAGAGAGAGAGGTGAGAGGTTGGAGAAAAGGCTGGCCATGGCTAATGAGAGTGGCATAGAAATATGAGATGAGGAAGATTGGGAGAGAGGAGGTAAAGATTGTAGAGTCAAAGCTTAAGAAGCAAGAGAGGGACTTACTTCTAATGAGAAATCATCGAAAGGGAGAAATGAGAGGTTGACCAACCTCATCTTCTGAAGGAATGTTTCCTTTTTTTGGTGGAGGAGGTGAATCTAGTACCTCAACTATTTGTGAAGGAGTGGTAGATTATTCGGCTCCTTGATTTTCTCCCCTTTAGAAAAACTTAAATTTAATCTACCTCTTGGTAGGGCTTTTATCCTCTTGCCTCTCTCCCTTGGAGGGTCCCGCTTCTAAAGTAGATATTTTTGAAAAGATATTCTCCTTATAAATCAATCCCCGAGAAATGAACCATGCCTTGGTTTGGATAAGAGTCTGAGAAGCTCTTTCAATGATAGAATCTTTTTCTGCAACAGACCAATCAATGGCTGGGAATCCTTGTTAGTCTCCATTTGAATATTCGTACCTAGTGTCCAGAACACTTTTATTATCCGTGGTGCCTTCAGGGATATCATCCAGATCTAACATCTAAATTTATTCAAGCGTCAATCTATTGTTGTCTTTTCTTCGGATGGAAAATTCATCCCGAAGATAAACCCAGATATCTTCCACATTGGGTACATGCAGGTACAAGGTTCCATATGACTTAAGGACTCCTCTGATGTCAAACCCCTTTCTGAGATTCATTTGTTTCTTCAATTTGTCTTTAAGCTCATGCACCATGTTCTTGGACTTAACCATGGTAGACAATGTGTACCTTCTAATGGAAATAGGGAAGGAGACAACAACTTTGTGCATGATTTGTTGGAATTTGTGAAAATCCAATAATTGTCTGGCTAACTCCATGAGGATCAATTTATCACCCGAGAACCTGGGAAAATGGAAAGGGTTATCATTGAACCTCACCACTCGAAGATAAGTAAACTTATTGAATTGGAAGAAAATGCAACCCCATTTTGAAACTTCAGCCCATGCTTGATCAGAAACCCCTTCTCTTCCTCAGATTAGGATCCAACCTGTAAATTTTTTCATAGAAGAAGGTGTCATTCAATCTTCTATATTGGTCTCCAGACCATTTCATTGTCATTTGAGGAAAGTAGCTGATATATGTCTTTCGTTGCTCGCTTTCCTTTTTGCATCTAGCCCTAGGTAGTTCCTCATGCCTGCTGTTGCATAGGTGACATATGACATCATATAGAACTTTCTGTTAGATAGGACTGTTTTCATTTGGGAGTCTATTTCGTCACTTATTAGGCTACCCAAATCAATTCCTTGGTCATTCTTCTTTATGATGACCATGAACTAGTACATCCATCCTTTAAATTCCTTTGACTCTAGAAGCCCAAATAACCAGCTCAGTAGGGTGATGATATCACTGAATTCAAGAATAAAATCACTTCTACGGACCGACTTAGGAAACCTACAAAAAATTGGCTTAGATTTAATCAAGAACTTCTTGTTTACGTGATTGATGCAATCTTCCTGATCTTTGTCCCACGCCTTTTGTGCTGATTTTAGGTCTAAATTAACATACTCCATAGAGTCAAGAAACCTTAGGATCTGATGAAAATAACCTCCGTCTAATTTCACTATAGACTCTCCTCCTTGATTTCTCACTAAGCAAGAGGTTGAGTCATAGTGGGAAGCGTAAGCCAAGATGAATTCAGGGAATTGAGCTGATATTTGGAATCCTATTGCGAGAGGGAGACCACTTCTTACTATTGACTTCATCCAAGAATTATGAGAAGAATCCTCAATTCTCTTCCATAAGTCCTCCATATCTTTATTATCAGGATCTGTGCCCTGAATGTCATAAATGTAGCTTATGTAGGAGGAACAATCCATCTTCTGATATCATCACCCTACTGAGCCAACATGAGGAGTCTTGAAGAAGAAATGCCTTGATGATTTTTGGAAGAGCAATCGGGCTTGAAAGCTTGTTGAACAAGTGCACAGACCCGCTACACTATTCAGATTTTGAAACTTGAAAAACACCTTCTGAAACCTAACAAATTGAATTTTATGTCAAAAGTTAGGATTTGTTGAGCATTGATGAAAACCAAGTACACTGTAGAAATGAGGAGGTGTCAGAAAAGTGGTAAAACCTGACACACACGGCAGAACCTAGAGGATGTCGAGCAGGTAGAAATACTTGATGCACTGTGGATCTGAACGGATGTTGATCACCTAACAAAACTTGACACAAGGAGGAAAGAGCAAGATGTTACACACCTTGCAAAACTTGAAATAAGTATATCAGGTTTTTGACGTGTCAGAACATGAAAAATTTCATCCCCATGATTACTTAGGAATTTTTAGAATCATCTTGAAATCCACAAGTTACAACCTATGAAAAACAAGTAAATAACCTAGGGGTGAATTTCAAACAAGAGCCCTTATGAAAAAAGACAAGAAATAAGAAAAATAACCCAAAACCCTAAAACAACAAAGAAGAAGGAAAAGAAATGAAAACCCCAAGCAAACACTTCACAAATAACCCAAAAATCTTCTATCAAGAAAGAAGAGAAGATTACCTTGAACTAGATTGAAAAATGATCCAAAATGGATGGCGAAATCAATCGGGAAGCTCGATTGGGTTTGGAGGTAGAGGAAGCATCAACTAAAATCCAGCACAACAAAAATGAACGATAACAAATGACGTGGAAAAATTTGACTATTTATAATAACCTAGCATTAATTACACCTCACTTGACACGTGTTCCAACTGCCAGACAACTTGACATTAATGACATGTCATCATGCTTGGAGCATGCAAAAACCCGATACACAGGATTTGATTCAATTCAGGTTTCAGGAAACATGAGACATGATGCATGATTTGTTTAGATGCTTCTATGTCCTGAAATCCTGACACAAAGGCTTCATTCAGGTTTTGGGTTTCGGAAAACAAATGACATGAAAAATGCATTTGGAAAATCATGTTCTGATGCTTAGAAATTTGGAAAATCTGACATAAAGGAATTATATAATCAGGTTTCAGGTTTCAAGAAACATGGGACATATAACATGCAAGAAACATGTTTTCATGTAATGAAAACCTGAAAATCTCTTACAAAGGGAATTTTTAAGAGATTTTCCCAAAATTTCCTATGGCTATCTCATTTTCAGTTGGAATCACTAAAACGATATAATAACTGGCTCTCGTTAGGGAATTTCTTTGAGACATCAAATGAGAAAAAATCATGTATCAAAAAGATTAATCCATTGGGCTATGGAGTTTGGAGAAGAAAAACCAAAAACAAAGAAAGAAAGAAAGAAAGAAATAAAGACAACACACAATAGAAAATAAATTATAATACAGTATAAGAGAGCATATTGCATTACTGATGGAACAACTTCAGATGTTGACCACTAAAAGGTAGAGGGAGAAAATATCCATCAAGATATGATAGACAAGCTATTTTCACCATTCAACTGATGGATTTTTAAAGGACCTTTCCATAAGGAATCGAACTTGACATGCATCCCTTTCTGTTCCCTTCTCTTATCCTAAAGAAGTACTAGATCTCTAATCTAGAAATTGCGTTGGTCTTATTTTTTGTCAAATATATTTTTGAATTTTCTCTAATGATCTGTAATGTAATCCGCCACCTTGATCCATTATTCTTCTAGCATGGCTAGGTATATTATCCTTTTCTCAACGGAACTTTGAAAAGTTTCATCCTCAATTACTTTAGCCAATTGTAAGGTTGGCAATTCTACAGAGATAGGAATCTCAGCATCAATTCCATACAAAACCTAGAATGGAGAAATTCCAATAGCTCACTTAGGAGTAATCCGATCTGCCCATAATGCATCATATAAGGCTTTGTGCCATGTCCTCTGATTCTCATCGACCATCTTTCTGATTATGGTCACTAGGTTTTTGTTGCTTGACTCAGCCTGACCATTGCCTTGGGGGTAATAATTGGATGAATGAGCCAATGTGATCCCAAATCCATAGAAAAATTCTATCAACTCATATGATAAGAAATTGGAATCATTTTCATCAAAAATCTTGTGAGGTATGCTGAATCTAACAATTATATTCTCCTTGATAAAATTACACACAACTTCGGAGGTTGCCTGTTTGATTGGCATGGCTTCCACCCACTTGGTGAAATAGTTTGTGGTGGTGAGCATATAATTATGACTGGCACTAGAGGTAGTATTCAGTATTCCAATGAAGTCAATTACCTATTGGTGAAAAGGTTCTTTACTTATCATAGGCTTCAAGGGGAGATCTTCCAGCTTAGGATGACCAATGAAATGTTGACAAGCTTCACACTTATCCACCCATTCTGTTGAATCTCGAAAGAGAGTAGGACAATAGTACCTGGCCCGTAAGATATTTTAAGCCATCACAGAAGAAGAGAAATTTCCTCCGCATGCTAGATTGTGGAAGGATTCTAGCAACCTTATTTGCTAATACTTATCAACACATCACAAGAATACACCATCAATACCCTTCTTGTATATACCATTATCCTAAAGAATGTATCTTACGGACCTTAATTTAACTGAACTCTTTTCTTTTTGGCTCAAATTTGGGGGGATTCACCATAAGTTAAAAAGAAAGCAATATCTGCATACAATTCATCAGTTGTAACTTACAAAAACCACCATGGGTAGTTTTGAAGAAGTATCTTTAGTCTCCTTTCATTCTGTCTTAGAATTTTTTTCTGCAATCAATTAGCACAAGCCTCTTCCTCATACCAACTTGGTGGGTCTGATGTCCAAGTCATATTCTTGGACGTTTGCTATCCAGTTACCTTGTTGACTACCAAACTCTTGCTGAGTCAAAATAGAATTAACTGCAATATCAAGAACAAGAATGAGAGTGTGAGAACTCAACACATAATACCTGAAATGATTCAATGCTCTCACCACTGCATAAGCATGCTTTTCGATTTGTGACATATTCAATTAATGTTCCTTTAGTTGGAATCTCATGAAAACAATGGGATATTTTATTCCTTCTTTGTTATCCTGCATCAGGATGGCTGATACTGTATGTACAGAAGCGTAGCTGTACATGATGAAATCCTTCTTGAAGTCTGGGCATATCGGAATAGGAGCATGAGCAATTTCTATTTTAAATTCTTCGAAAGCAAGCTTCCCTTCAGTACTCCATCGAAATGGAGTTTTACCTTTCATCATCCCAAGGATATCCTTGGTTTTTTTGGAAAAGTCAGCTACAAATCTTCTTAGCAAATTGACCTTTCCAAAAAAGGAATGCACCCTAGTTTTTCTTGTAGGCAAGATAAGACTTTGTATGGCTTTCACTCACTCTAGATCAATCTTTGTTCCTTCTTTATTCATGATATGACCTAGAAAATTTCCTTCTGTTACTCCAAACATGGAATTTTTAGGATTTAATTAAATCCCATGACGCCTCCACCTTAAGAGTACCTGCTACAGGTGATCATAATGATCACTTCACTTCTTAGAGAAGACCGTCAAGTCAGCCAAATATACAACTATGAATTTTCCCATAAAATATCCGAAAGCTAAGTCCGTAGCTCTTTGAAATGTGTCTCCGGTGTTAATCAAACCAATAGGCATCCTCTTGTAAGTAAAGGTCCCCGATGGGGTGGTGAATTTTGTTTTATGTTGATCCTTAACATGGATAACATGTCTGATCTAGTGACAATCTACAATACTTGATCCATGATAGGCAATGGGTAATTATCTTTCAATGAAGATTGATTAAGGTTCCAAAAGTCAACACAAATCCGAATCTCACCATTCTTCTTTTTGACAGGGATAATGTTAGCAACCCAGGTAGAATGATGGATGGGGAAGATAATCCTTCCATGTAACATCTTTTAAATTTCTGTAAGAATAGTCCCTGAGATCTTTGGATTATAGTGCCTTTATTTCTGCCTATAAGGTTTGACATCAGGTTTCAAGGGGATGCTATGTTGCACATCCTTGGGATTGAAAGACTTCAGATCTGCATAGGACCACGCCAAGACATCCATATATCTCTTCAAGAGTGTAATGAATCTTCCTTTCTCCTAAGGAAAACAACATTTTCTAATGTTTACCATTCATGTTTGGTTAGAAGAGCCTAGATTAACTTGATCTACCTCTAATAAGGAAGCACCTTTAGATTGTCTTTTATCTTTAATAAAATGGTCATGTTTTTCAAACAGACCTTTGAGAGAAACAAATCCCTTCATAATCTTATTGCCTTTGAGATGGATGAATTCACCATCAATCTCTTGATATGAATTCAAGAAAGACTCATGGAAAGATGATTCCTCTCCTTTAAAATAGAGCTCGCTAAAATTACTATCTTTCTCAAGAAAAGACAATACATGTTGATCATCATTGAACACTTGCCAGTGTGTTGAATTATCTGGAACACTTAGATGATACACAATCTCAATGGTATACATGTCCTATTTGAAATTTGGGTGAGGAAGGAGAAGAGATGCAGACACCACTAAAAAATCAGCTTTATCATTATAATCTCTCAAGACTACCTTAATGGAAAAAGCATCCAAGAATTCTATGTTATCCCACACCTTGTTCCTATAATGCCTTAGGTGATCATTTTTTACTTGATAGATCCCCCTTACTTGATTTACAATCAACTTAGCATCTCCCTGTACTTTAAGATTTTGGATTCCCTTTTGCCTCACCATTTCTAATCCTAATAACAAGGCTTCGTATTCAACCATTTTATTATTATTGTTGAACTGTAGCTTGAAGGTGAAGGTAAAGAGCTCGAAGTCTGGAGATATGAGAACCACACCAGTGCTTGATCCAGTAGTTAAATAGATCCCATCAAACTCGAGGGTCCAAATAGCATTAGGATCTTCTTCCTTGATTTATACAGAAGGCACCACTGATGTCATGAAATAGTTTTCCAAGCCTACAAATTCAAAGATAATTTGGGCTTTGAGATCATCTAACTTAGTAACTAGGTACTTCACTTGTGCTTTGGGGGTGGAGGACACGAGGAACTCCATTTACTGGAATTTTAGCTTTGGTCCAATCCATACTGATTTCTCCTTCGACATCTTTGCAAAAACCTCTACCTAAGAGAATACCATAAGCATATCGGATATCAACAACTAGGATAGTCATTTTTAATCTCTTTTCAAGGAATGTGACAAGTGCAAATTGTGCATCTTTGATTTGACCAATCAAAGGGACTTGTTTTGTTTCCATGGAATAACAATGCCCATAAGATTTATTCAAGGTAAGTCCGAGGGATTGGGCTACTTTTGCAGGAATCATGTTATCTGAGGCACCTGAGTCAATTATGCAATTGTTGAGTTTAAACCCGTTTATAAGTAAAGACAAATAAAATGGTTTAATATTTCCTGAAGAAGTAACAAATGTGATATTATTCTGAGGTAACGGCTGAGTGGGATTAGGAAACATGCCTTTTGAGGATGAAGGGATAACAATCGTGCTTCTAATGAATTTTGCAAGTTTCTCAAACTGCTCGAGGATTTGATTGGAGATACTCATCTTTCAACATTTGGATTTTAGTTTTCTTTGCATGATCGATAATGTTGAAAGTGGTATATGAAGGAATGATGGTGGGCTTAGTTCAGATTATATTAATCTAAGTTGAGGTAGTAATCTTGGGGATAGGAGAAAGAAAGTTAGAAAAAGAAGTTACCTTTTTAGTTGTCTCTTTTTCAGTTTGCACTGAGATAGGAGAGCCTCTTTTAGCCATAACCATAAGAGATTATTTACCCTTCTCCTTAGAGCCTTCAACTAGATTTCTGGGGTTCTAAGATTGAGCTTGAGTGAAGACTACAAATGAATGACCATCATGTTCACACTGATCTTCCTCATATTCCAAGTACCCAATGTTGGAGTCACTAGCTGAATCATCAAAAGACTCATCAGTGTATCCTAAAGCTTAAAAATCCTTGTGAGAATCTTGATCTTCTAGTTCTTTATCTTCCTCAACTATTTCTACTGTTGCATTGATAGGAGGAGCTTTGATGGCCAGACCTTATTGGAGCAACAGTCAAACTGATTCCCTATCTCTTATGCGAGAGCACCATTAGTATTGTTGAAATTACATCTAGGAATATCTCTGATAAGGAATGTTGGTCACCTGTTGAGACATCTGCTTCTTCAAAGCAATCAAGTCATTGGCCATCTTCTGAATCATAGGGTCAGTAGTACTTTGAAGAGGAACTCTTAGTTTTTAGGCTTAGATGACTCTCTTCTGATCTTCCCAGCCAGAATGAGATCATCTTATATTTTCAGTGGTTGTAGCTTGAGCAGTAGCCAAATCAGGGATAACAAATCTTCTTAATAAGAAGCTCACATTAGGGGGATGAGCATTGATGAAGAAACACTTTTGATTCCCAAGAGTGGGAATGTCTAGCACTGGAATCTTCTGAATTAGTTTGTTGAATTTTTCTATGAAGTCCCGCATAGGCTACATGAGACTCCTTCTTCATGTGTGTAAGCTGTGCTAAAAAATCATGAGAATCTTAAGCTGGTTTGAACCTTGCTTTGAATAAAAATCTCATGGTATCCTAGTTGGTAATGCATGCATATGGAAGATGGTAGAACCATTATACTACCACATCCTGCAATGTCTCAATGAAGAGTAAAACAAAGACATCTTCATGAGCCACCCCAAGGATGCCGCATGTGACAAAGAATGAAGCGATGTGTTCATCAAGGTGCTGCTTCCCATTAGCATTGAACTTAGGAATATTCTTATGAGATCCATGTGGTAGAGCATGCAATGGTAGAGTTAGGGAAAGAGGGACCAATAGCTGCACAACCCAAGGGCACAAGGTTGTGATACCATTCTTTTGAATGAAGTGCGTATAGGAATTCAAGTATCTAAAAAGAATAATGCAAAAAAGGTTAAAGAAACTTCTTATTCTTGAGGAACCAAAGTTCTTCAGATAGGTGAAGAAATTATTGCTCGACTAGATGTAAGATTGTTGGGGGAAATGTCTAAAATTATGATATTGAAGCAGATCAAAGAAGCGGATCAGTTTCACCCCTGGCTCGGCTTGATTGAGTGAAGATTTTTCTAGCCATGCTTGAACTAGAAAATGGATCTACTGAAAATAAGGAAAATACAGAGTCACCAGAAACCAATAGGATAAGCTTTAGTCTTATCAATCCGTATTCCCCAGCGCAGTCTGTCAAAAACTATGTTGGTTAGTATATTTTTTCAGACCAAAATATGTGGTTCAACAACAGTACATGGGATTAAATCCACTCCTCAAAGACAGGTGAGGTAGCCTGTTTATTACTAATATTAAACACAGACAGAAATAATATATACAATATCCACACTATTCTAACCATTGGGGTTGGGATACAATCCTGAAATCCATATCAACATGAGATGGAGATGTTACAACTTTAGAATATGGAATGGATTAGAAAGGAAACTATAAAAGATGAAATAGAGCGGAAATGGAATGAGATGAATGCATTTTATTTAAAGAAAACATAGATCAAGAAATACTTATACTAGTTTTAGATAATGAGTGTAATATTTGAAATGATTAAAATAATCAAGAACACTAAATGAAGAATAGCTTAAGATCTTAGACGCAAGAACAATCTCTCAAGATAGATGAATCCTACACCACAAAGTTTGCAAAATAACACTTGTTTCTTTTCCTCTATGATTAAAAATATATTACAAAGTTTTTCTTCTTCTTTACAATAGCTCTTAATATTCTAAAAATTTCTCTCACTTTTGGAATGCATAATCATCCCTTATTTATAATAGAGAGAGCAGAGGAGAAAATAGGATAAATCCTAGAAAATAGTTATTTAACGAGAGTCTTATTTTGCTTGACTCTCACGTAGGAGAACAAGTCAAAATTTTATTCCTATGTGACGAAACAAAAATGAAAAAGACATGACAATTTCTTGATAAAAATGACATGAAACATTATGATTATTCTGCTTCGTCATCCTTGTCTTCCTCTAGCGAAGCTTGCTTGTCACGAAATTCGTGGAACTTCTGGATTATGCCCTTGTATCTCAACTTCATCTGGTGTACTAGAATAATCACTTAGAATCTTACAAGTTTCCTGAGTGTTACTTGCGTTGCCGAGGAATTTTATTCAATCTCTTGTTGAGTTTCCTTAGTGATTCCAAAACATTCTCAATCCTTATGAACTTATCAATGGTTATCAGATCAAAGACAAGAAGATGGTTCATGCTGAATTTATTATTGAAATAGTTTATAGAGATCGTCAATAGGTAAAATACTTGAGCTTTCATTCAACACCTTAGTCGATAGATCCTGGACATACTCCTCTTCTATGTCATTGGTGGCATCAACAAATTGATATCTAGATTCCCTCAACTTGCTAGCAAGCTTGCATTGTGAATATTTATCCTGAATCTGATGGCTTTGGCTAGCTAAAAATGCTTATCCCCATGTGGAATGATTCCTTCTTCCATTACGATCTTGGGATGGAACCTTTTTTAGTGAATTGAGAGCCTCTAAAGTTAACTCAAGGTTCCCGACTTCCTGTGAAAATTCATCATCCATTTTTTCACCATCCTTATTTATTTCCTCCAAGGATTTATAAACCTCCATTATGTCATCAATGACCTCTCTTCCTTGTAGGAGTATCCTTTGAATCCATTCATCAACTATTCTTCCCTTCTCGTTGATCTTTTCAATCATAGGCACCAATGAGAAATCAAACCTGATAGGAGTAGGGGTAGAAGATGACAGTGTTAACTGAGAGGGATTTGAGAGCTTGAGCAATACTTCTGTTAACTGTTCAACTTTCTCATTTAGCTCATCTCTGCTCACCTTTGTTTCCCTCAATTTCTGACATAACACGTTCATGGCATCCTATGCATCTTGATGTGCTCCTTCTGTTGTTATCTTTCCCATATCAACCCTTGTAATATGATAATCAGTAACTGCATTATATCCTCCTTGGTTTTGTTCGGCCGCATGGGAGTGAAAATCTCTGCAAACTTATGCTCTTGAGGCATCCACTGAAACCCTTGAAACTATTTTTGGTTTTTTGGTAGATTTGGCAGGAGAGGCCTTGAGTGAACTGAAGTCAAAGGCTAGTAGGGGGAACTACCACCTTCCTCTTCCTTAGAGTCTGATCAACCAACCATTGGAGGTACAGTGGAAGAATTTGGTCCTATCAGAGGTGTTATGGTTGTATCTACAGGAGGAGGAAGGTTTTCTTGTGGAGTAGTGATGAGTGCAAGTGTGGTGACTATGGGGATAGATTCAGGGAATGAAGGTGTGGAAGGAGGAGGCATTTCTATGGCCATCTTAGGTCCAGCAGAGAGAGGGTGAGAGGTCAGAAGAAAATGTTGGCCATGGCTAATGAGAGTGGCATAGAAATATGAGATGAGGAAGATTGGGAGAGAGGAGGTAAAGATTCTATATTCAAAGCTTGAGAAGCAAGAGAGGAGACTTACTTCTAATGAGAAATCATTCGAAAGGAGAAATGAGAGGTTAACCAACCTCATCTTCTAAAGGAATTTTTCCTTGTTCTGGTGGAGGAGGTGAATCTAGTACCTCAACTAATTGTGACAGGAGTGGCAGATGATTTGGTTCCTTGCTTTTCACCCCTTCTGACAAACTTAAATTTAATCTGCCTCTTATTAGGGATTTTATTCTCTTCCATCTCTCCCTTGGAGGGTTCCATTTCTAAAGTAGCTATTTTTGAAAATATCTTTTTATTATAACTCATTCCCTAAGAAATGAGCCATGCCATGGTATGGACAAGAGTCTAAGCGGCTCTTTCAATGATGGAAGCTATTTTTCAGCAATAGACCAATCAGATGGCTGGGAATCCTTAGTTGGTCTCCATCTGAATGTTCGTACCTAGTGTCCAAAACACTTTCATTATCCGGGGTGCCTTTACAGATATCATCCAGATATAAAATTTGAATTTCTTCAAGCATGCCAGTCTATTGTTTTATTTTCTTCAGTCTGACAACTTCATCTCGAATATCAACCCAAATATCTTCCACATTGGTTACATGTAGGTACAAGGTTCCATATGACTTGAGGACTCCTCTGATGTAGAATCCCTCCCTAAGCTTCATATGTTTATTTCAATTTGTCTTGAAGATCCATGCACCACGTTCTTGGCCTTAACCACAGTTAGAGCATGTGTACCTTCCAATGGAAATAGGGAATGAGATGGCAGCTTTGTGCTTGCTTTGTTAGAATTTATGAAAATCCAACAATTTTCTGGATAACTCCATGAGGATCAATTTGTCACCTGGGAACCTAGGAAAATGAAAAGGGTTACTTTGGAACCTCACCACTCGAAGATAAGTAAACTTATTGAATTGCAATAAAATGCAACCCCATTTTGACACTTCAGCCCATGCTTCGTCTGAAACCCTTCTCTTCCTCAGATCAGGATCCAAACTACAAATGTTTTCATAGGAGAAGGCATCGTTCACTCTTCTATATTGGTCCTTAGACCCTTTTATTATCAGCTGAGGGAGGTATCGATATATGTGTTCCGTTTCTTGATTTCCCTTTGCATCTAGCCCTGGGTAGTTCCTCATTCCAGCTGTTGCATATGTAACATATAACATTATGTAGAACTTGCTGGAAGACAAGACTGTTTTCATTTGGGAGTCTACTTCGTCACTTATTAGGCTACCCCAATCAATTCCTTGGTCTTTCTTCTTTATGATGAACATGAAATGGTACATCCATCCTTGGAATTTCTTTGACTCTGGGACCCCAAATAACAGGCTCAGGAGGGTGATGATATCACTAAATTCAGGAATAAAATCACTTTTAGAGACCAACTTAGGAAACCTACAAACAACTGGCTTAGCTTTAATCAAGAACTTCTTGTTTACGTGTTCGATGCAATCTTCCTAATCTTTGTCCCAGACATTTTATGCTGATTTAAGGTCTAAATCAACATACTCCACAAAGTTGGGCAACCTTAGGAGTTGATCAAAATAACCTCCATATATTTTTACTATAGACTCTCCTTCTTGATTTCTCACTGAGTTGGAGGCTGAGTCATAGTGGGAAGTGTAAGCCAAGGGGAATCTAGGGCATTGAGCTGATGTTGGGAATCCTGATATGAGAGGGAGACCACTTCTTGCTATCAACTTCATCCAAGAATTCTGAGAAGAATCCTCAATTCTCTTCCAGAAGTCTTCCATATCTATATTACCGAGCTATGTGTCTCGAATGTCATAATTACAACTTATGTAGGAGGAAGACTCCATCTTTTGATACTTATACTTAATCTTTCTTAACTTATCCCTAGATTGGCTAGGGTCTGACATGAGGAGTCTCGAAGAAGAAATTCCTTGAAGATTTCTGGAAGAGCAATCAAGCTTGAAAGCCTGTTGAATATGTGCACAGACCCGATATACTGTTTGGATTTTGAAACTTGCAAAACTTCTTTGGAAACCTGATAGACTGAATTGTATGTTGGAAGTTAGAACTTGTCAAGAATTGATGAAAACCTGACACACTGCGGAAATGAGGAGGCATCAAACAGGTGGGAAAAACCAACACAAACGGCAGAACCTAGAGGATGTCAAGTAGGCAGAAATACCCGATGCACTATGGATTTAATCAGATGTTGAGGACCTAGAAAAACCTGACACAAGGTGGAAAGAGCAAGATGTCAAACACCTTGCAAAACCTGAAACAAGTATATTAGGTTTCTGACGTGTCAGAACATGAAAAATTTCCACCCCATGATTACTTAGGAATTTTTAGAATCATCTTGAAATCCACAAGTGACAACCTATGAAAAAATTAAATAACCTAGGGGTAACTTTCAAACAAGAGCACTTATGAAAAAAGAAAAGAAACAAGAAAAACAACCCAAAACCCCAAGCAAACACTTCACAAATAACCAAAAAATCTTCTATCAAGAAAAAAGAGAATAATAACTTCAACTAGATTGAAAAATGATCCAAAATGGTTGGAGAAATCAATTGGGAAGCTCGATCGGGTTTGGAGGTAGAGGAAGCATCAATGAAAATCCAACACAGCAAAAATGAACGGTAACAAATGATGTGGAAAAAGCCGACTATTTATAATAACCTAGCATTAATTACACCTCACTTGACACATGTGCCAACTGCTAGACAACTTGAAATTAATGACATGTCATCATGTTTGGAGCATCCGAAAACCTGATACATAGGATTTGATTCAATTCGGGTTTTGGGAGACATGAGACATGATGCATGATTTGTTTAGATGCTTCTAAGTCCAGAAATCCTGACTTAAAGGCTTCATTTGGATTTCGGGTTTCGGGAAACAAACGACATGAAACATGCATTTGGAAAAGCATGTTTCAATGCTTAGAATTTCCCAAAATATGACATAAATGACTTATATAATCAGGTTTCAAGATTCAGGAAACATGGGACATATAACATGCAAGAAACATGTTTTCATGTAATGAAAACCCGAAAACCCGAAAACTTGAAAATCTCGTTCAAAGGGAATTTTTAAGAGATTTTTCCAAAATTTTCCTATGGTTATCTCATTTTTAGCTGGAATCACTTAAATGAGATAACAGAGGGACGCTAGAACTCTACTGGGAAAATAAAAGGGTTCTAGGGAGAACCATGAAGGGATGTAAATCATTAAAATATATGGAAGGGTTGGTGAAGGGTTTTCATTCTAGAGGATGGGTTCTTAAAATAGTTGATTCACTAGGTGATAGATATTTTCTTAGGAAAGTGATTTGAAATTGAATCTGATATATGCCATGTTCATGTAATTTTCATTATAAACACTTGTAAAATACATGTATTATAAAACCAAAAAATAACATATATATATTTTGATGACATATTTTGCATCCTCTCTAAAAAATACATACTTTCATTTTAAGTTTGTATGAAAATTTATGGCCTTTGGAAGCTCTAGGAACATTTTTGGTGAAAAAACACCCCTAAAGATAGAGTGGAAGTTTTACAACCATTTTTGGTGGTTTTGAAACTACCATGGAGGTTTCATAGTTCTCACAATAGTTTCAAAATTTATGGACTTTAAAAGGTGGTATTTTTGTCATGTGAAAAATTAAAATTCCTAAAATGTAATGAATGAGAATGATTCAAATTTGAAAATAGTATCTTGGTAGTTTCTCATGCTATGGGCATATTTTTAATTCTATTGGGTGCAAGTTATTATTAAATAATGTAAGATAAGTTATGGAATTATATTATCAATACTATTTATAAGAAATTTGGATTCTTGGTGCATGGTTACATAGTGATTTCCTAGCAATGAGATGTTGTTATTTAAGGTGTTTTTATTAGAGGAGTGTTTGGAAGGTGTTAAGCATGTTTTGTGAAAGCTTTGGAGAGAGAGAGAGAATTAAGTTTCAACTCTATGAAGGCCATTAATTGTAGTAACTTATACATTTATGTGAATTACATAGTCAATGGGGAATACATTTTGTAATGAAATGATATGAATATCCACAACAATATAACACAAAATAACACCAAGATATACATAAATGATCACAATATGCAAGTATAATTACTTATAAAACTCAAAGGGGAAACCTATAAACCATATAATAAAACTTTCGTTCTCAATATGATGATCATATACTACTCTATAACTCATATATATACCCTACTATATTATGTAAAGCACCAAAGCCAACTCACTAAACATATGAAAGCATAAATAAATATGATATAACATGATAAGAGATTACGTTAGCCATATGTTAGATATCCATGTCTAGATATATGACATAGGGTTAATGGCATATCATTCATCTCCCCTTCAAAGTAACATTATCCCCAATGATGGTAATATCTAGATGTTGCTTCCTGAATGATTCATCTTCTGATGTTATATCTTCAATGTCTAAATTCTTCTATTTGATCAAATACTTGGCGATGAACCTTTTCCTTAGTTTCTTAGTGTGTTTTTTAAGATTACTTCAACATATAAGATGATACATCCCTCCTCATCAATATTTGGTAACACTGATTGAGAAGACACATTTTTCCCAATGACCTTATTCAAGTAAGAAACATGGAAAACTAGGTGTATTTTAGTTGATTTCAGGATGATCAAGATTATATGCCACACTACCATTTTTTTTCAACACTTGATAAGGGCCATAATATTTGGGTGAAATATTATTATATTTTTATTCTTGTCAAGAAGATAGTTACTTATATGACTATAATCATACCAAAAAAAATTCTCTAACTTCAAATCTTCACTCATTAAGATGTTGATCAACTTGTTTCTTCATGTGCTTTAGTGCCATTTCCATGTTCACTTTAAGGATAGAGAGAAATTTTTGTTGGTTCTAAATGTGATATTTAAATTCTCTTACTTTAGGTTGGACCCTTAAGTTGGAAGTGAGGGATGGTGGATGGTAACCACATAAATCAAAGAATGGGGACATTTTAGATGAATTATAAGATGAAGTGTTATACCACCATTCTGTAAGTGATAACCACTTAACCCAAATATCATACTTATTCGAAGTAAAACATCATAAATACCCATCCAAAAATTTGTTTACTACCTTAGTCATTCCATCATATTGGGGATGAGATAATGAACTACGATCCAATTGAGTACCCAAACATGAGAATAAATAAGTGCATGAATTGCTAGTAAATATTGGAACATGATAAATGAATATAATCTTGGGTGTTCCATGTAGCTTCTACAATGTATCCATAACATATATGATAACTGTAATAAATGTAAATAGATGTGACAAGGCACAAAACTGAGTATACTTGGTGATTCTATCCACAACCCCCATAATCACACTTTTCCCTTTAGATTTTAACAATATTGTGATGAAATCCACGGAAACCTCTTCCCACTATTTTCTAGGAATAAATAGAGGCTAAAAAAGGCATACAGACCTAATTATTCCATTCTTTTTATAGTGACACACCAAGTATTCTACCAAAAATTTATAGACATCTCCTGTCAAAACTCCCCAGAAGAAATATTTCTTAATTCTATGACAAGTTTTCAAGAATTCAGAATGGCCACCCACTAAATAATCGTGGAGCTTTAAGAGAACCTAAAATTTAAGGGTAATTCATAAGTTCAATCATTCCTTGTACCAAAATACATCCCCATCCTACACATTTTTTTTGAAATGCTAAGATCTTGTTAGAAATTTTGAATAGATTGTGGGTCTCTATGTAATTTTACTATTTTAATCTTTCTTGATCTACTAAAGCTACTTGTAACATGGACATGTCATATAACAATGATTTTGTTGACTCATCTCTCTTAGCTAGTGCATCAACTACTATATTTTATTTGTCTTCTTGTAAAAAATCCCATATTCATATCCCAAGATATTAATGACCCCTTTTGTTGATATTTACATGAGATTATTTTATGTAAGAAGTATATTAAGCTATCATGACCTATATTTACCTTAAAGTGACGACCCATGAGATACGATCTCCACTATTTTACTGTATGAAGAATAGTCACCATTTCCTTCTCAAAAGTTTGTTTTGATAGGTTCTTACCTTTGATTTGAAAAATCTAAAATGAAATGGGGTGGACCTCTTACATAAGTAATACACTATGCCACACCCTGAAGCATCACATTTAATCGTGAAGGTTTTGGAGAAATCCAGGTAGCCAAAACTAGAGTGGTACACTTGGACTTATTCATTGATTCAAATGCATGGGTTGTTTCTTCATTCCAATGAAAATACTATTTCTTCCAAAAATATATGATTGGTGATTGAGTTATACCATAATTATTCAAAAGTATATGATAATAACCAGTAATCCCTAAGAAAAGGTTTTTGAGGTTTTTAGAAATCTTCTAATCCACCATGGCTAGGATGCTATGAGGATCCAATTTTACACCTTAGTGAGACATGATATAACCCAAGTATTCTACCTCAGTCACCCCAAAAACACACTTAGAGGGCTTGAGATAAAAGTGTTTTTGTTCAAGAGTGTCTAATACCTTACCAAAATGATGTACATGTTCCTAGCAAGTCTTACTATAGATTATTATATCAAGAAAGAATAACAAGAAAAAATTCCCAAAAAATGGTCGATAGATTGAATTAATAAAAAATTGGAAGGTATTTGGTATATTTGTAAGGAAAAATACATTATTAGAAATTCATAATGGCCCTCATGTGTCCTAAATTTTGTTTTATGAATATCTTCATCATGAATTCTGATTTGATGGCATCCTGATCAAAGATCTAATTTTGTAAAATAAAAAACATCGTGTAATTCATCTAACAAATCTTCAATGAAAATAATATGATACTTATCTTTTACTATGTATTTGTTCCAATCTCTTGATAGTATAGACACATGTGCTAACCTTCATTCTTATTTTTTACCATCACTAGTAGAGAAGAGTAAGAAAATTTACTATGAAAAATAATACTTTCTTCCAACATCTTCTGTACCATCTTTCAATATCACTCTTCTTTAGATAGGATACCTATAAGGTCAAATGTTGGGTGGTTAGATTCCTAGTACTAACTGAATAAAATTATCATGATATCTTTTGGGAGGTAACCTTTTTGACATATCCCCAAATATAACTAATTTCTTATTAATTAATTTTTATATATCTTAAGGCATAGTTCCTTTTGATGGTTAAGCTTTTAGTGAAAATAATTGTACCAAAAACCTATTTGTACCCTTATTAAGAAAATTCTACATTTGATGAGAAATTACCAATTGCAAATATTTTTCCTACATCCCTTACAACTCAAAATTCCTCCCTTCAAAATGGAACCTCAAGAATAAATTCTAGAAGTTCATCTCAATGGTTTTTAATGTAGTAAGTTGTTGGACCCCCCAAAAAAGTCTACACCTCCTATGGAAATTTCATACATGGAAATTCTAGTAGGTAATCACTCATGGATAGATTAATCTTATGGATTTTTCCTGAACAAATAACTTTCCCACCATCTGCCACCATGACCTAAAAATATGGGCTTAGATAAACAAAGAAATTTAAGAAAAAAACTAACTTATGATTGATGAAGTTATGAGTACTTCTAGAGTCAATCAATATCATCTCCAATTATTTCTTCATGAACCAAAACACCTTAAGGATTTTTGGGGTATTAATGACAAAATATTTATGCAAAAATATAGTTGGTTGAGATTCCTTAGTCATGATCTTAAGAACTTCTTACTCTTCGTAAGATTCTTCATCCCCTCTTTCTTCCTCATTTGGTCTCTCAATGTAGAATAATTTCTTCTCAACACATTTATGTCATTTACTCCATTTCATTATTTCTTTTCATTTTATTGGAGTTAAAAATGTAGGTAAAGGGAATGATAGTGCTGAAGTGTTATGATCTATAATTGTAGTGAAGATATTCCACTTCAGAGAAATAAAGTTTTATTCTTCTCTACTTTCCATGATAATAGAATCAGTAACAGTGAATGGATCAAACATTTATAACTCATGTTGGATGCAATCCTTAAGAATGCATATGAATAGATTATTCAAATGGTCATATTAATTATATCTACATGTAATGATAATATCTAGAGCTAATACATATAATCCTTATCAACCTTGTTTTCCATAGATTTTCCAATTGGATAAAGTAGTTCTTAGACACACTACTCATATAGTTCATTCACATCTCCTCTAAAAAACTAACTAGGTGACATTAAGATCCTTCTTATTATTTTGAGTGCATAACCAATGATACCAAGTGAATTTTTATGGTTCCAAATACAAGGATGACATTACCACCTTTTAAAAACCTGGGAATTGATGTAGATCAAATAAGTTCTCAATTTGGTTGATACAGGTGATCAAATAATTCCCATTGAACTTACACATTTCCAATTTTGGAATAATTTTATGCCATTGGCTAGAAGATACACCAAGTTACGTAGAAGACCCTCCTTGGTTGGTCTGATTTATATTTGGGTGCACATTTCTTGAGGAACCCATGTAAATTGAATGGGAATTCATGCTAGTGTTCATGTTTGAAAGAGTGCCTATCATCTCCTTACCCATTGATTCACACCCCAACTACATTTCACCCTTCATTACTTGAAAAAATCGGTTGAGGTTACCTCCCAGTGCTTGATGGCTATCTTTTTTTTAACTTCTAGTGTTTGCAAATAATGGTAGAAGTCATCTTTAACATATTATTAACCTTTTCCTAAAGTTGGTTAAATCTATCTGATACTCTAGAAGCTAAAGATTCCAAATCCATATCTTCCTTATTTAGAGTCATTCCTAGAGTGGGTTAACCCTTACCTTGGCATATATTTGATCTCCATGTCATGATGTAGGGATTAAGTCTTGGGATATAAGGATTAGGGTAGGAATATAGGGTTTGGGGTTTTATATGGTTATTGGATGAATAAAGAGAATCACAAAGAACATGACCTAGATAGTTATTGGAAATTTTTATGAAAATATAAGAAACTTATAAATATTTCAAAAATTACAACTTATGAAGAAAATTTATGAAAATCCCTAAAATGGCTATAACTTGTGAAAAATAAGTCAACCTATCTTGAAATTTAGGGAGTGATGTACTTGAATGATTTCTCCACTTCAGTTACTAAATTATTCACCAACATTTTGAATATATATATGATCAATAAAAATTAGGGGTTTGACCCAATTTTGGCTAGATTGACGCTTTTATACCACTTGTAATGAAATTAATTAGATAGATATGAATTTCAAAAACACTATAATACCAAGATATAGATAAATGATCAAAATATGAAATTATAATGACTTATCTACTTTGAGGGGGCAACCTCAAAACCATAAAATAAGACTCAAGTGTTCAATATGATGATCATATACACTATACAAATCCTATATATACCTTACTATACTATTTAAAGAACCAAGGCCGACCCAATAAACATATGAAAGCATGAAGAATATTATATGGCATGATAAGGCATTATGTTAGCCACATGTTATCTATCCATATCCTGATATATGACCTAAAGCTAAGGGCATGTCACATTTTCCTCACCCACAAGAATTTTCCCCTTCATGGGTTTCTTTAGGTAAGATATGGTGTTCACTTGTGCTTTTCCTTCGTTCTCATCATGTATTCTTTAATTATGATACACATTCATTTCAACACTAAATAATTCTATATTGTATGAAAATGAGTTATGTTTTTAGTTTCTTTGTAAGCTAGGAATCATTGGGGTCCATGTTGGTGAATCCTAATGTGGAATATCCACCGAGATTATAGATCATATTAGTACCATAGAAGGCTATAATTTTTTCTATAAAAGGTTTTTATAACACTTTCTGTAATTTGTGTTAGTTTTAGTTCTTGTGGTGAATGGTTTCTGTGGATGATCGTTATCATATTGATGCCCATTAACATAATATCATATGCTAGTTAAGATTTTTTCTTGCTTCCTTGGTAGAAATATTGGGTTAAAGGTACCATTATTATGGCTATGAAGAAAATGAAGGTACAAGGCATTGTTTGGGAAAAATGTGTTAATGATTGTGACTATAGTATTTTAAGGATGAGAAAACTACAGAAGCAGCATGTAAAGATAGATATAAGTCCACATAATTGAAAAATAATCTTAGTTGATGTACCTATTGTGACAAAAACATAGCACCTTGGGATTGTCTAATTATGGATCCCTACTTTTTTGCTAACATGGGATGATCTCACAAGAGTGGGACTTACATAAATGAGATCAACCTCCAGAGAAGGCTAGTTCCTCTTCCTAATCTAATGCTAAAACTACTAATACTGGAAATAAAACTATTTAATCTTATCCTATGATTCCAAGGGACCAAAGAGGGAGGATAGTGCATGAAAATGAGAAAATACTAAGCTAAAGGGGTGATAGAACCAAGAGAACGGTGGTGTGTACACTCTCTAATAGATGAAAATTAGAAGAAATGGAGATATAGACGGTATGTGTAACAAAAAAGTCTATAAACAACCATTCAAAACACCATTTCCCTTAAACAAAACCATTTAGAGGGTTCAAGAAACCAAAAAATACACAAAAACCTTCCAATGCAATGTAGATGCAAGAAAACATAATGGAATACAAGCTAGGGTTGAAGAATGGCCACAAAACTTTATTTTATTGCTTCATGTTATCAAACAGTTCATTGTAATGAGAAAGAAAGACATGCATCTCTTGCAAAATGCTCAAAAAGGAGGTTTGAAGCTCACATACACTTACAACAACCTCTATAAGAATGGACAAGTAGATAGAGAATATCCAACAACTTAAAATGAGTCAATTTTTACAATATATGGAAGAAAGAAAGAGAGAGGGAAGAGGGACTCGAAATCTCCATCCAACCACCAAAAAAATTCATTAGATGACAACAAAACCTCATGGTGAAACTGTAAAAGCTCATGCCTCCATGTCATTTAGCTTGTTGGAGAATGTATTTTTGTCCATGTCTCCATTAATAGATTTTGGCTCACCTGGGATGTTGCATTTTGAGTTGAGATGTTTTCTTGTATTTTTATTTACCAACCCCCACCAATTTTTCATATTTTATTGTTTCATGATGAAGATATTTTAAATATGAATCCAACGAGTATAATTTTATTTGATGTGGTGCCCTAGGTAGTGAGTTATCCCATTGTGGGTATATGGTGTAGCTCTTCTTGGAGAATTGAGTTACCATTAATTTAAGCTCCTTTAAGCTCAAATCCCGCTTACTCCCTCTCATCTATCTTTCCTTTCATTTGAAGGATTCAAAGACTACTTGACTTATGGAACTGATCCCCTCTTAATCCTAGATTGACTGGGATAAAAACCTACAACCCTCCTTTTCATTTTTCCACTTCGCAAGATTTGTGGACTAATTTGCTCGAGCTTTGACTCGATATTTGTTTCTTAGTCAAAAATAGTTTAAAACCCATACCACTCTCTTTTCTCTTTCCCTATGAGTTTTGGGGACTAAGTTTCTATAGATTTGACCTGACCATTACTTTGTAGCTCACCTGAGCTTAAATCCAGAGTTCCCTACCTTCTCTTTCACCTTTGTCTCATGGGATTGAGAACCTCTTTCTTAGAGAAATGAGCCCTTATTGATTTTTAGTTCTTTAAGCTTGATCCCTGCTTCACTCTTTACTCATCATTATCATGTAGGGATTTGGGGTCACCTTTCTTAGCGGGATTCGAGGACATCTTATATCATGGAAATGATTCTTACCTACTCTACCCTAGTTGCTAGCCCATTCTTGAGATACTCTCTATTTCATTTTCCCTATTTTAGAGGATCTCAGAGTGATTTGACTTGGGTTTTAACCTAAGCTTTACTTCTCAACTCGCTTGAACTTAAACTCTGAGTTGCATTCTTGCCACCTTTAATTTTTTTATTTTGGGGGGTTCTCTAATTTACTCGAGCTTTGGGGCGGGATTTGTTTTACAGTTTTTCTGAGCTTAACCATTGGTCTACTCACTAACTCGCTGAGCTGCTTGGGCTCCCCTCATCGCTTGACCACCTAACCTCAACTCTACGAGCTTGCCATCGAATCACGCATGACATTTCTGACCTATTCCTGAATCCCTTCTCAAAATTTCATTTTTTCTATATTTCTCCAATTTCTTAGATTTATTTAGGAAAGATAAATGTTCCTTAGGACTAGTGTGAATCCCCCCAAACAAAAAAATGCCTCAAATCACCTGAAATCATCTTTTTTTTTCCAATTTTCTCACCAATCCCAATTGAACTGTTAAGTATCTCTTCTTCCCAGTTGAACCACTTTTCTAGGAGGAAAAAAATGGTCAACAATTTAGAGAATCAACGGGGCTATCTTCCTAATAGACGAATGACCAGTGACCTTATTACATTCATTAGGAAATGGAGTCAACTTTATAGTATGAACCTAGCCTGAAACTGAATCGTCCACCCCTGAACTTACCTGGAATACCATCTAGAGCTAAAGGTGACATGGAAATTCTTAAATTTACCATCTCATCATAAGAAATCTTCTGAATAAGGTTTTATGAGAGTGGAAATTATTTTGAGCCTAAAAATTGACCCTCCTTCCCTCTGCAATCAATGGTGAAGAGAAATAACATCCTCAAATGTATACTATCCTTAATCCTAAAATATGATTTTTTTAGGTTGAATGAAGGATCTATGAAGACTCACCCAAAAACTGATTTTAGTTGCTTGGAATTTGATAATTTTGAAGTATGTAATTGATTCATGACACTTGAAAATATTCCTAGAAAACCCTCTACAACCTTCATGATCATGTGTAAAGATACCATCCAAAAGAAATAAAACCTATGCAAAGCACTTATGGAAAGTGAAACCTACACTACCAACAGAACAATGTGTTGAAAGCACTTGGAGGAATTAGAAATAGAACTAATATGTATAAATATGGGACTCCACTCAATAAAAAGTCTGTAGATATATTCCATTGACTGGAATATGCGGTTCTTCTCCATCTAGCTTTGAAATTATTGTTTGTATTACATCCTGAGATTATGTAGGAACCACTCCATATTGTATCAAACTTTTAATGTTAACCCAAGTTTTCCATGTCTGCATCCCACTTAAGGACTAAGTCTCCCTCTTAGAAGTTCTTGGATTTGGCCTTCTTGTCAAAACTCTTGTACATTAGAGCTTGATATTTTTCCATTATTTTTGTTGCTTGGTTTCTCATCTCCTCCAACTCCATTAACTCTACATATCTAAACTCAATGGATTTGAATTTAGATAACTCAAACTTCCTGCTAAGCTCTAGTGATGACAGTTAAAGAGATATGGGAAGTCTTGCTTCTTTTCCATGAACTAGCTTATAGGGAGAGATTTCAATGGATATTTTGGGTGTGATTATATCAACCCACAAGGATAATTTTAAACTAGTAAGCCATGTCCTCTGGTTTTCATCTAAATTCCTCCTTATGATCCTTAACAAATTCTTGTTTGTGGAATCAACTTTTCCATTACCCTGGGGGTAATAGTTTGATAAAGTTCTCAGATATATCCCATTCTTTACACCCAAATCATATATCTTATTTCCAAGGAATGATACAATGTTTTCAGAGATGATAGTAGATGGGACACCAAACATAGTTACAATTACTTTAGAGAAATCCAGTATGCTGGTCTCATTTACCTCCTTGAGTGCAATTGCTTCATTCCACTCGTTGAAATAGTCAATTGCTATGAGAATCCACTTGTGGTCTTAGATTGAATTTGGATTGATGAATCCAATGAAATCTAATCCCAATTGCATGAATGGCTTGTCTACTGAGATTGGGTGCAGTGTGAGGGCTGTCAAATTCTCTTTGCATGTGAAGAAAGCAAATATCTTGCACCTTCTGATCCATGTGTAGCAATCATTGGAAAGATTAGGCTAGTAGTAACCAACCTTCATGATTCTCAGAGCCTCTTTCTTGGTGAAAAAATTCCTCTATATTTCCCATCATGGAACTCATGTAGCATTATTTCAATTTGATTGGTTTGAATGCACATTAATATGACATTATTGACATCCTTTCTAAATAAAATGCCATCAATAAGCACATACGAGATAAATAGGAGATTGAAATACCTTCTCTTGGATTTTATTAATTTGTGGGGGAGTTTATTTGTTAGGAGAAAGTGAAATATATCCTGATTCCAATAAGGAGTGGGAAAGGCATCATCTAATTGTTGTTTATTATCTTGAAACACTAGAATGTATTCTTCTTGATTCTTTGACACCAGCTTATCACACAACCCTCTTCCCCAAACTAGCTTGGTTACCTTGATCTCAATGTCATATTTCATGACACTGGTTATCCAACCATCTTGTTTCTCTCTTAAATATTTATTGAAGAGAAAATATTTCAGTCCATCCTGTAAAACTAGCAGGTAAATCTTATTGTTGGAGACTAGATGCTTGAATTTATTCAAACTTCCTATGACGATAAGAACATGTTTCTCAATTAATGAATATATTATGTTGTAGTCTTCTAGGATCTGGCTGAAAAATGAAACAAGATAATCCAAACATTCCTTGTTCATTTGTACTATTATTGCAAAGATTGTATCCGAGACACCAAAAGCATATAGAGTGAATTCCTTGGAGAAATATGGGTTAATGAGAGTTGGAGCTTGTGATATTACTTGATTTATAGGTTCAGAGGTCTCTTTACCCTCAACTATCCATTTTAAAACCATGTTCTTCTTCAACATTAATGTCATCGGTTTTATAAGATTAGCAAAATCAGGCACAAACCTTCTGACAAAATGTATCCTTCTTGAGAAAATTTGAAGATATTTTCTTGTGACTAGGTAGTGGAAATGAAAGAATAGAGTTTACTCTCTCTGGATAAATAGTTAATCCTTCTTTAGATATAATTTGGCCAAAGAGTTTAGCTTCATGAGCTAAGAATATGCATTTGTTTAAATTTAGCGAATATCCAAACTGCTTACATCTCTCAAACACTTTCATGATATGGGAAAGATGACCAACTACGTTCTTCAAGAATACAATGATATCATATAGGTATACAAGAATAATGTTATTAATTAATCCTTTGAATTCCATATCCATTTCTCTTTGAAACATTTCTACAATGTTGGATAAGATAAATGGAACATTTCTATAAGTGTATGTACCCGAATTTGTGGTGAAGGATATATTAAATTGATCATCCTCTCTCATCATGATTTGTTTGTAGCTTGAGTATCCATCGAGACGTGAAAACCTATCAGAACCAAATACTACTTGCAAAATTTTCTCTATTAAGGGAAGTGGGTAGCGGTCCTTTTGGGAAGATCTATTTAGATCTCAAAAATCCGCACACAATCTGATTTCTCCATTCTGTTTCTATACTGGCAAAAGGTTTGCAACCCAAGATGAACACTTGATCAAGAAAATGATGCTCTCCTCAATCATCTTGTTCAATTATTTCTTCATCAGAGGCTTTATGTGAGGATTGATTAGAATTTTATTCTTCCTAATGGTTTTAGCTTCTTAATCTAGTTCAATATTATGTTGAGATAAACTAAGATAAAATCCCCTAAGATATTCATAACTCCATACAAATATATCATTAAACTCTTGAAAAATTTGTACAAAATCAGGCTTTTCTTGTTGAGTATTTACCTTTGCCAATTTGGAGTAATTTTCCTTCCCAACCTGAAATGGGCTATGAATATTCACCTTCAATCATGATGTTTTATTTCTCTTTCCTACACTGGTCATTGGGATTGAAGATGGATTCTAGAGTCACTAGTCACTTAGGCAATTTGTTTGATCTGAGTTAGACCACTTGATCTCCATACTTTTTCTACAACTTATCATGGTTTCTTGAAGGTAACTCAAAATCTTCTTGAAGTAATTTGATGATCTATTGGGCACTATCAAATACCTTCTAACTTTTTTTATTATTCGATACAATAGGCCTTACTACCACCTTGATATGTGGCTGAATCGTTTCCTTTTTGATATCCTCAACAATGTCAAATGTTGCCTCAATTTCTGTAAGTTTGTCAGCAACTTCATTTTATTTTCTTGGTATGGAATTGATGTTGAATGATTTGAAATATTATATAAGATCCCATACCCTCCACTTGTAGGCCTTGAGTAGATAATTTTTTCTTGCATTCAGCCATTCAATCTAATTCATAATAAGCTCGCTATCCCTAAATGATTACAAATTATTGATACTTCTCTTCCTTGCCCAATGTAATCCATGGATAAGTGATTCATACTCTATTTTTTATTAGAGAAACTAAATTGAAATATGAAAGAAGGGTAATACTTCATACTTTTAGGATACAAGAACTACTCCTCCTCCTACACCTTGTCTTCTCCTTGAACCATAAAAGAACAATTTCCAAAATCCATTCTCATCTTCATTATCTAGCTTGGTGACACTAGGGAGGGGTGAATTTTATTCATATATGAAGTAAATAAGAAATTCATCCTCTTCCATTTACTTTTATGGATCATAGCTATGCTATTTGTGTTCCTATTCCTCAAGCACCAAGTCAAGAATGCCTCCAATTCAAGTATCTACCTCCTGAATGCTTGGGAAATATTCTTGATAAAAAATTATGCAATTAACATTGATAGGGATAGGAACATAAGGCTCAATGTCATATGTGGAATTTTAATCAGAATTGATAGTGACCTTAGCACTATATCTGGTCCTGAAAATCATGTGAGGCCAATCAGCTAACAAGTATCCTCCAATCAGAGTAGTTAAGTCCTTGGATAAGCATAGGGAAAAGAGTGGAGGTAGATCAATTAATAATAAATCCTGAGGGACTATGACATTGGGACATGCATGTAGTGTGAGGATTGGACCTTTTATAACTCCAATGGTTCCTACTACTATCCCATTTAGTTGTACTACTCCTTTAAAAAAAGGATCATACTTGAGGCCCAACTGGTTTGCAATCTACTTTAACATTACTGAGCTACTTGACCCTGAGTTAATCATGAAAATTTGTACTAGATTACCTCTAATGATCAAGGACCCGTATAATGGTGGAGGATTCATGTTTCTACTTAGTTGACCCCCTTCTAATTGCATGGAATTGGTGAGAACCTTTTCTTGTTCCTTGAATGAATCCTTTGTGATAGACAAGTTAGTCATAGCTATTTACAAGACAACTCTTTGGCCTAGAATTTCCAATGTTTCCCACATGGAGATACTCAAATTAGTTTTGTTCATTTTCTCAAGGATGTTGAATGGATCTTTATTATCATTTTACTACACTTTATTTGCCACAAATGTTTCTTGTATATGAGATGGTATGGGAGATGCCTTAAGATGATTTTTTGAATTTGGAATGGTGATGGAGCTTCCACCTCCTTGCAGTGTTTGAGAATACTGAGAAGGACCTACATTTTTTTACTACTCCTCCTCCATATCCATTTTTGTAGATCTTGTGTTTTTTTCCACACCTTGAGGAATGTTTCATTTATTTCACAAAAGTCCTCTACTTTTCAATTCACAAGTGAAGTATCATTTTGAGGTGTCTCTTGAGCAACCATATGCTACTGATTTTCCTTTGAGGGGATTTCTTAAGAAGAAAATATACCTTGCACCATCAAATCTTGGCTTATAATGCCATTGTGGCATGCTTCTTGATTATGCACGTGACCATAAGGAAAGAACCAATCATTTTCTTGTATAAGATTTTTTTGGACTGTAACTAGAGATTTAAATGAAGAGGCTAAATTTGGGTTATAATGTTGGAATGACCTAGCAGGAGGAAATTAGGTTTGGTTCTGATTTGTAGCTTGGGTAGGGGTTTAGTTGGTTGATATTGATGTTGATGAGGTCTAAAACATCGGTCCTACTGCCTCTTATCGTTACCAACTCATTCCCAAGGTTTTGTAACTGTTTCAATACCTCTTGAAGCTCAATTGAGGTGCTTAAGGAAGTAGTTTCCTCAGTAGATTTTTTAGTGGTTGGGTTAGGTATAAGAGCTAATTTAGGCATTTTTTTAGAATTAGGATTTCCAATATCTAGGTAAATGGACATTGGTGATCTAGGGGCAAGTTTGTTAGTTTGAATTAAATATTTTTCATCCCTAATGGCTAGTGCATAGGCTCACGGAAATGTTATACCTCCCATATATTGAATCATGACACCAATATCATAATTAAGGGCTTTTAAAAAGTAAAGAAAAACACCTTTCACAATTGGTCTTATGAGGGCTGGAATTCTGTATCACATCCTATGGAACCTGAAGTTGAAGTTTTCCATGAGTTCACTAAGAACCCTCTTTATGGTGGTCAAATATTATAATAAAGATAGGTATCTACCCTTTCTCTAAACTGATTACAAAGGGTTTTTCACAGTGTATTCTAATTAGTGATTGACCATACTACTAGAATTTAAAACCATTTTAGAGCCTTTCCTTTGAATAGGATTTTGGGCATTGAGATCAAGTGGACTACTGTTAGTGAAATTGAAAAAACTTGGATTTTGTTGTGGTGCCATCATTATGATGGGTCTAAGAAATATAGTAGATTACAATAAAGGCCTACTAGGTGGTGGTGTTGAAAGGGTTCTGTTTGGTGGAGATGGTGATATTTGAACTAGTCTTCCCCTTCTTCCTCTACTTGGTGATAATTGTAGGTACTCAAAGACTCCTATTATTCTAGACATTGTTTAGATTCTTCTCATGGACTGAGATAGTTTAACTACTTAAACTAATAGATTTTGATGCTTAGAGTCAGAATATGTGCTAATGAAAATCTTCCTAAGGATATATTTTTACCAAGATACACATCCAAACCTGATAGAGATAGAAAAATTAACTTTTGAGGTCCCACCAGGCATGCCAAAACTATTATGTCAAAAAAGTAGCACCCTGGGATTATTTTACTATGGATCCCTACTTTCTCACTAATATGGGATGATCTCACAAGAGTGGGACTTACATAAATGAGATCAACCTCCAGAGAAGGCTAGTTCCTCTTCCTAATCTAATGCTAAAACTACTACTACTGGAAATATAACTATCTAATCTTATCCTATGATTCCAAGGGACCAAAGAGGGAGGATAGTGCATGAAAATGAGAAAATACTAAGCTAAAGGGGTGATAGAACCAAGAGAACGGTGGTGTGTACACTCTCTAATAGATGAAAATTAGAAGAAATGGAGATATAGACGGTATGGTAACAAAAAGTCTTAACAACATTCAAAACACCAGTTCTTAAACAAAACCAGTTAGAGGGTTCAAGAAAACAAAAAATACACAAAAAAAACCTTACAATGCCAATGAGAT